>OY735210.1:53405618-53445618 GCA_963457665.1 Thysanoteuthis rhombus
GGAGGAAAAGATGGAAATAAAGCCGTGCAAAAAAGCAAGGAAGATAGGAAAAAAAAGGACAAACAAAGAAAGAGTATAAAAGAGAGAAAGATAGGGAAATAAAGTAAGAGAAAGAAACAGAAATGTAGAAAGAGAAAGAGAGATAAATGAAGCTTTGGAGGAAGGCAGACAGACGGAAAGAAAGAACGAAAGAGGAAGAAAGATTGAGAAAAGAAAGAGATATAGGAAAAAAAAGAAGAAAGAAGACGAGAGAGAGAGGGAGAGAAATAAAGAAGTAGTGAGAAAAAGAAAGGGGTTAGTAAAGTGAGACGGGCAGTTCTTTTCATAGAGAAAGTTGATATATGTCACTACTACTACTACTACTACTACTACTACTACTACTACTAGTAGCAGTAGTAGTAGTAGTAGTAGTAAGGAGAAGAGAACGGAAGAAGAGGCAAGAGAAAGATGAAGATGAGCAGAAAAGGCAAAGCCCAGTCTCATATCAATCAAACCGGATACTGTAGAGAAAGTTGATATATACCGATATTAGCGACCGATAGACGGACAGACATATGGACCGATCGACTAAAAAGAGTTTTACAGAGATGCATGTACGAATCTAAAAACTGAATAATAATGTAAGATTGTGATAGCAAAATAGAAGAAACATAATTGAATCAGCGACACATCTGAGTTGATACTGGAAAGATCTCAGATCTTCAGGACTTAACTCTTTATCTGCAGATTTATCGATCACAATCAGATTAATCTAATTTCATCGGTATTTCCTCTAGTGTGCAACGTCGAACACCTGCAATGGATTCTACAATTCCCAGTAAAAATCAAACACTTATTTCTCTCATCCAATATTAAACAGAAAAATAAATAAAGGTAAAAGGCAAATTTCAGTCATAACAAACAGAGAGGGATTCATTTTTTATGAGTTAGTACAAACAGATTGAAGGGAGGGGGGATTTGAAAAAGAGGAAACGAATAAATGAACAAGTAGGTTGGATACCTACTTATTAATACATAGAGGAAAAATAAATATTTGAAAAATTCGGTGGATGTGACATGAAGAATTTGAAATTTGTGATTGAGGAATAGATACGTAAGGAGAGAAAAATGATACACAAGCGCTCGAAGTCTGTTCATGATTTTATGTTAGTAAGGTGAAAGTTTTGATATAAAACGAGGTTGACCACCACAGAGTCAAACAAATCCTAATCATCCCCAGACTGAAGATGATTACCGCACCTTTTTATTGTATTTATGATAAATATTATTTCTATTGATATTCGGACCATCCTCATCTTTGTTGTTTTTCATACAACGTTTCGGCCGTTGCACTCTACGGCCTTCGTCAGGTATCATCTGGTAGATGTGGGGAAGTAACGAACCGAACCCTTTATTTATCCGACGGGGGTATATTGACTGTACTCCCTTCTTTAGCGTTAGTAGTATTGTTATACTGTCTCACTCTAGGATCGAACCTATCGAACCATCAGATTACTTAACAGTAATTTGTCTGATGCTGTAACCACTGCGCTATGTGTCCATGTAGAGTGCAACGGCCAAAACGTTGTATCAAAAACAACAAAGATGAAGATGGTCCGAATATCAATAGAAATAATAATAATACCTCATCTCAAAAATTCCGAGATATATGATAAATAGATTGAAAGATTTATATAAGATTTCTCACTTTGGCTCAGTTTAGAAGAGAGACGCCTATTGAACACTTTCTAGTAATTTCAAATCACGGCAGTGAACTGTTATATTTTTCTATTGGATCGGCTTGGTTTAACGAGAAGTGCCCAAGAAACAGTGGGAGAGTCACCCTGTCCTTCTTGTTTTAACGGCTGAAAAAAGTCAACTCCAATTAGGACTTGACTTTAACAAAATATTAAGTCAATGCAAAATGTTTCATTCCTTTTGGGCAAATTCTTTCATTCATTTGAATTCCTATCATCATGATCTCACGCCAATTTCCAGTAGAGTGAATTTAATCATGAAAAACTTTTCTAGTTTTTATTTGATGAATTCTTAGCCGCTGACCAGACAAATGGTGTTGCATTTAGAGTAACAAATGATATTCTGTGGTTGACAGGTCTGGAGAATGCAGTATGTGGAAGAAATGTCTAACCTTATCCCAAGTACGGATGCTGCATTGAATTTGTAATGTGAGAACAATGATTGTTATACAGCAAAATCACCCCTGACTCTCCTCCCAAAGAAAGCCGTTTTTTTTTGTTTTTTTACTGTTTCGATGTGTCAAACATACTGAGTACGCACTGTAGCATTGCACAATTACAGTTTGTTTGGGTTCCAAGAATCCGTATTAAAATTCCACCCTTTGAACCCACCAAACTCAAAACTTTTCTGACACAGGAAGTTTCAATTTCGTTTAAGATATTCGTTTGAGATTTTCGTAATTACAGGGGCCATAGAAATAGTTCCCAGATTAGGCCAAAATAATTTTTGGATTTTGTTAAGAATAATATGCTAAAACATGTTACGCAGCCCCATTATCAACACCAGAAGCTTTGGTGTTCATACCTCTGGCGATTCTTTTGTTTTGCGATGATGGACGAACAGAGTAATATTGGTGATTTATAGTAAACATAAAGCGATTCTCGACCGGGCTTGAAACGCACGTGTCGCACAAAAACCCGTGTTCGACATAAAAGATATTCACCAAAATTCTGGCGAGAATTTTGAGAGTAGCTCATTTGCCAAGCTTTACACAAAATTTGATGCAGATCTTAAAGATGTTCTTCCACAAGGTCACAAAACCTTGCGTAATACGAGAACACGAGTTGATATCACGAAGCCTATTGAATAGACCGACTCAGTAGGCTGGGTATCAACGAGCATCGATTGAAAGATACACTCACATTAAGTCCGGTTACTTCCCGATAACACCTCGTACATCCATTTTTCATCGCCAGCAATCTTGTTGGCAGAAATTGACTTTTTGAATCGAGCCAGAAGAGAAAGATAAGAGTTCAACGCTGACCAATGCTTCTTTCCATAAATCTATGTTGAACTTATTTTCCTAACTCCTGATTTTTTTTCTGGGGATTGTAAATACTATACTATAGTTGACAGGCTGTATGAGCAATTCAGGATAGAGTGAATTTGAAAGACACTCCAAAGATGTCACTGGCATTTTATAAAAGATGGTACAGGGACCTTTGAATTAATAGTTTACAGAAACTCAGACATGAAATCTATGCACTTATATTTAACATAGAATAAGTGGAAATGCTAGCTTATCATATACTAAATAACTTATTTTTCATCAATGCGTAATATTCCCGGCTGAACTGAGAGCGTTGAAAAGGGGGGAAGTTTTGTTGAAAAATAGATATTTGCTACGTAAAATAAACGCATGTTCATAATTAGGTTGCGTATTTATCAATGTACCCACGTGATGTTAGTGTTTTTATCAGTGGTATATCAATTTTTTTGTAGAGCCACAAAGCTGTAGAACGATAAAAGCCAATATTTAGTAAAAAAAAAAAAAATAAAAAAAAAATATTGAATTTTTTTTCGCAACCATCCGAGTTCATAGCAATCATCTCTATATTGAGGGATCGATAATTAGTGGGGCCGTTTTATGTAACGATTTCTATTGGGGATCAGGCAGCGTATGAAAGAAAAAAGACTACCAATTTCGAAACGAACTCTCGAGTGAATTTAGGATAACTAGTATTAATGAGTTATTGTGATTTGACAGGCAATGTTTAGCAAAAGTCAAGTGAGGAAAAACGATGTCCAACACGGAAATAAATTTAAAAAGAACAACAAAAAAAAAAAACACTGCTTAAATAACTGCACCTATTCAATATACACATATTTCGTGTTTTTTTTTCTGGAAAAATATCCCCTTCTTGTTGCTTATGGTGTTAATGTTTGGTTGGATGCATTGTACGACCTTCTCCAGGAGTAAGATCTGAATGTAATGATCAGATATTAAGCATACTTTGATGAACTTTATTTTTCCCATGGCTCAAATTCTGTAGTAACAAAAGAGAAACAAATTCACTCAGAAAAAGCTTCCTGATCTAACTTTATCTGGTATGAAATCTTTCACATAGATGTATGCATACACGCACTTTGCAGAATGTATGTTGGTACATACTCACACACATACTCTTACATACATTCTATCTATATGAACGTATAATTCTTGAAAGAAATACCATTTTGAGAAATTAACTTCTTCCTTGCACACACACACACACACACATTAGGAGTGGTTGGAGATGGTGTATCACTTCCTGACTGTCTCTACATGCCAACCCCTTGAGGGCTTTTCAAGGATTTCGGTGTGTCGTCTTAAGCAACTTCTTTTGAAATCCTTCAGACGATGAGTGATCACCGTTGCCATGACAGCGCCGTTTTTTGTTGTTGTCAATAATCCCATTTCGCCGAGCATAATACTTCTAAATACATTTTAATCTTTATGACGCTGTGCTTTCTGTTGGGTGAAGCTGATTTGAAATGTGTGTGTTCGTCCGTCCTGTGTATCATTTTAATGTCTATATATATCCGTGTGGATAAGGGTTTTGAAAGTCTGTTCATGAATTGGCAGTGATTCACCTTCTTGTGTTACTGCAAGATATTCAGACTAGGTAGTTGAGAAGTACCATTTATTTAGTCTTGAACCTGAACTATAAGAAATTGGTGTTGTTTTCTGTTGTGGCAAATAATACATACCGAAATAATAGTGATGAACTAACAGTAATTCTGTGCATATCGGATATTATTTACACACATATTCTGTTTGAGATGGGGAAAGCAGATGCTGTTTTGGTGCTGTTAAATTATTTTGTTGAAGAGTGGAAGCAAAGGTTGAAGGGTTGATTTTATATCTGGTGCCCACTGATGATGATAAACAGGGTATGCAAATACAGAAAACCATCTGTGGGATACTTCGATGACTGGTGTTGACGAAAAACATCCTGGCGAATGAAATGACGAAAAGACTTGCTAGTTCCATTTTCCTGAATGGAAAGCCAGAAAAGACGTAGGTGGGTATGGTCAGATACATCAAAAAGCGTTAGTAGATCCAACAAACATGTGGGCGTACATCCTTTACAACAAAATTGTGATCGCCGTCTTGGAGAGACCAGATTCCCGGCAAGTGCAGATCTTAAGATACTAAGACAGCTCCTGTGTGCCCATCCATTGTCCTGAACAGTATTCTCTCCATCCGTTTTACACGGTGCCACGTGGAACTGCACCACTGAAAATATATGTCTTATTTTTATAAATCTTCATCACGTCTTCATTCTTGAAGGTTTGAAGTACCATGCCCGTGTTACAATTTTTGACGGATGGGAATCACAATTAATGGACTGAATTATATACATTGCTATATTCATACCAAACTTACCTAAAACTGCACATTACTTCTTGAATATTGGTCTTAATGCTACTTCCAAGCACGCACATCTTCATGGTTTAAAGAATTCGAATAGAAACAATGAAAAAGACAGTACCTGAAAAGTCGAAATATCTACCCAGGCTGCTATTTTCGACCTATCCCAGAATAGTCTTTTTGGACATGTGTATAATGATTTTACAAAAGACACAGCTTAAAAAGAATAGCAGGAGAAATTCGTGTTATTTTCGATTTTTTTTAAAATAACTAGATAAGGTTATCCTTTCAAAAAGTTAGGGTGGAATCATCCCTCACTTAAGCAACCAAAATGATTTGTTAAGAAAACATCATAATTCTTTAAGTGTTGAAAATTGATCATACCTATATGACAAATCCTAACATGGTCTATTGACTGAGAAAACTTCATGTTTCTATCTCCATTAGTTTCCAAGTTTTTAGGCTTCAAGAAACTTCACGAACAGATCAAATAGGGCCATATTGAATTTGGTCGGGCCATTTTCTTCTCTCTAATTCAATCTTCAAATATTAAAAAATATGAACTCTGACTCTTATCGCGTTGACCACAACCATTGGTCACCTGCCTGAGTCTAGCAACTCATATGACTACGCTCTGATTCCCTCTCTGATGACGTTACTGATTCAAGCTAATAATTCATATGCATATAATTATATCACTCTCTAGGGTCGGGAAAGAGTTCGAAGGATCCCCTGAACAAAGATCTCCCACCGCGAATGGGGCTTTCTCACTGGTTTAGGTAAAGAAAAATAATACTAATAGAATAATTTTTTGTATCCGTGAAAAAATTTAAACTTACACTTTTGTATAATTTTACCCAAAATAAAACATTCATTCTGACCTCTTTTTTTTTTAAACAAACCAGCAAATAGTCCTCAGTACTCATCCTATCCAATGCATCGATAATGTCACACATTTTCAGCATTCAAATATATTCTTCTCATCCAACACCCTTTCTGTCTCTTTTTACATACGTGTATATAATCAATTTATCTATCTCTATGGATATTGATTTCTTCATTGACAAAACTGTTTTAAAAAGTATTATAATCTTAGCATTAAACATCAAATAAATTGCAACATCCGATAATTATATTCCTCACCGATTTTTATTTGAAACGATTATGCTTAAATATCGACATTATGCCACATTGATGACATCACTAACCGTTGTTTTTTGTTTTATATTAGTTCTTCGTTTCGCCAAGAAAAAATCGGTCCCTTCTCTTTTGGATGATTCCTTCAATTTTGTCAGGATGACATATAGGACATGACAATGATTTAGGAGAGCAAATACTGCCTTCAATCGATTAATTTGCTCTTTTAATGTTAAGCTTTCTTATAAATCACATGGGCTCGGAAAGTACGAAAGCGTTTAGAGAGTTTTATATTCTCCCTGTTTTGTATTTCATTTGAGCTTGCCATGTTATCTCTCAAGTTCTGATAATAGTTATATTTATAACACACGGCAACTTCTTTAATTTCTAGTGAAGAACAGATTGCAAGACATTTTCGGTGGGGCACTTGATTTATAAAGATATAATACATGAAAAACATACTAACTGCCATGTATAAATTTACAAATGCTTTATATCAAGTTGATAACAAGGTTTAAACTCAATGAAATACATCAACAAATTCTACTGATGATTTGGAATAGTATTTCGTAATGTTGTGGCTTAATCACCATAAATATAATAACTGCGTAGTGATAAGAGAAGATTTTAGTATTTTGGCTATTATTTGCCATGTTCAAACAGTTTTATAACCAGATTTCTATATAACTAATTTGCATTCTAACTTCTGTTCCCCGGGGAACGTATTAATAGGCCAGTTGACCTGGATGACTCGTGGAGAATGGATAACCAGTTATAGATCGATCTACATACTTAGATGACCTTTGACCTTTATTTTAGATATCCTGTTCGAAACAGGACAAGTTTTATTTTCTCACTAGATAGTCTGCTGTGAGGCAACCCAATTTTTCAGATGCAAATAGTAAATGTTAGCTCACGACCCTATCTAAAATCTAGGTGGTAATTGTAATTTCGTATCATGCTCTGGTTAGTCAGTTTGCAGCTGAATCATCAGAAGTTAGACCAATCAAGAATCGTGCAGAAATCAACAGCCAGAGATAGTTAGTGGTGAGAGAATATTGAACAATTTTTAGGACCAAACATGGAGAGACGTGGACCTCCTTCAAAGAGTAGATACGTAGAGATTCTTTTTGCCTTTTGGCTTTAAACGGATTTAATCGTTTCTTGGTCAAAACTACACTCAGTTTAGAATGTTCTTTGATATTGTCCTTTATTTCCTTTGACTCCACACAAGTGTGAAATTACACACCGTGCTATTTATTTTGGCAAATGTCTTTTGTTATATCGACTTCACTTGGTCTTGGAAACTTTGAAGACAAATGATGAATATGTCTGGGGAGCATAAGCAAGGGGATTTGACGATGCGTTGAAAAATGATTTCGATGCACGAATATTTACTGGACTAATTCAATATTTGAACGAATCGATAGATGAAACAAACTCAAGATCTAATATTTAAGAAACTATTGCACGCACCAAGGTTCTAAATGTGCTAAGGTTAATATTAGTACAAATAACAGAATGAAAGAAGGCAAGTTTTCCTCACTTACAGGTTATATGCGACGCAACCATTCTACACACTGTATCCACATTTCTATCTCTACCGTACTAAGGTGAGTTTAGTATGCATCGATAATAATCTGGCGTTCAAGTATGCATATTTTGGAATTGATCAATTCATTGTGGGCCTCTGAATGTGGATACAGTGGGTGTTGCACTGGGGCCAGGAAGTGGGGCTGATAGTTTCTCAGAGCTGAGTATTAAAACTTCTAAGTCAGTACAATATGCATTAATGAAATATGTTGATTATCGTCTACTGATGAGTTAATAAAGTATGGCCTGCTAAGAAGATTACAGTAGATAAAACCAGATGGATAAAGGACGAAGGTGTTTGTGCTATGCATATGGGATGTGGGGTAAGAAACAACTCTACATCGCCTCATAAATTCCTCTCGGGCACTTCGAATAAGGAAGTGTTCAAGCGATGGTAGAGTGGGAAACGGTCAAGGTATACAAGCAGAAAATAATTGGTGAAGCGCGTAAAAGTTAGGAGTAGTGGCAAGATAGGACTCGGGGGCGGGGGCAAAGAATGTAGGGTGCAGGGAAATGAAACCAATGTGGGGGGACATTTTGAGGAATATGAAAACAGGACGAGCACATGCTTCAAGAACCAGAATTTTGAATGTAGACGGTGGACGATATATTAGTCTTATGATGGTTATTGGAGACTGACTTGCCTAACACATAAATAATAGCAACTGCAGTAGCAGCAGCAGCAGCAGCAGCAGCAACAACAACGACAGTAACAACAATAATAATAATAATAATAATAATAATAATAATAATAATAATAATAAACAGGAAGAGGGAAGTGAACAAAAAATCGATGTCAGCGTGCGCGAAGAAAACAACTCTTCTATTCTGCTATGAATTTCAACGATACTGAAATAGCTTTATTACTGACACTTGACAAGCGCTATGAAAAATGGTGACTAGACTTCTGATCGTAGCCCGGACGCACCACCCGCTGATGGCAAACTTTTGTGACTAACGAGAGGGAAATGTTTTAATGGCACTGCAAAACCGTGTCATCACGTGCGAATGTACACTTCTTGACAAACGCTGCAGTGCCACGAACAACACTGCATTCGATTGAATTGAGAATGTTGGCTCGTCAGACAAACGTTTAAGATTTCAACAAGCTTTCAAGTCTATAACTTTCGTGAAAAAAAAGACACGTCATTGAAAAATTATTGTTACAATTTTACAAAGAACTACAATACTTTTAAAAATCAAATGAAGGTCTTTGTTTTATAATACCTGACCAGAATTATTGAGATATTCAAGTAAATCTGTCTCATTATTATTGTTATTATTATTATTATTATTATTATTATTATTATTATGATGATGATGATGATGATGATGATGATGATGATGATGATGATGATGATGGAATCTCACACCAGTTGCCTGGTGGTAACCGCTGGAGTTTGAGTGACAGCAAGTCTCCTCAAGTCTCCAGCCCTCCTCTCCTAGTACTCATAGGTCGCAGTAATTCTACGATTTACAGTTTCATACCGGTTGCCCAGTGGTTATCGCTGAAGGCTGAGTGACAATAAGTCTCCTCAGGTCCTTAGCTAACATCTCCTCCCTCTTTCGCATATCATGACAGAGCTACTATTCATTGCAGTACTTATATCTCTAGCACCTTCCTCAGTATCCGTGCAGTTCCAAGTAGTGCTGTGGTCTGTACGGTCTCTATTGTTATTATTATTATTATTATTATTATTATTATTATTATTATTATTTAAACTTCATGTCTCAGAAATAGTGCCACAAACAATACTGCGTTTGATTGACTTGAGTATGTTGGCTCATCGGACGAACGATTAAGATTTCAACAAGCTTTCAAGTCTGTAACTTTCGTGATAAAAAGACACGTCATTAAAAAATCATCCCTACAATTTTACAAAGAACTACAATACTTTTAAAAATCAAATGAAGGCCTTTGTTTTATAATACCTGACCAGAATTATTGAGATATTCAACTTAATGTAAGTCTCGTTATTATCATCATCATTATTATTATTATTTGGAATCTCACACCAGTTGCCTGGTGGTAACCGCTGGAGTTTGAGTGACAGCAAGTCTCCTCAAGTCTCCAGCCCTCCTCTCCTAGTACTAGCAGGTCGCAGTAATTCTGCGATTTACAGTTTCACACCGGTTGCCCAGTGGTTATCGCTGAGGGCTGAGTGACAATAAGTCTCCTCAGGTCTTCAGCTAACGTCTCCTCCCTCTTTCGCATATCATGACAGAGCTACAATTCGTTGCAGTACTTATATCTCTAGCACCTTCCTCAGTACCCGTGCAGTTCCCAGTAGTGCTGTGGTCTGTACGGTCTCTATCCTCCCCCTAATCCCGATCTCCTCCAGTCTCTCCCTCAGCGTTCTGGGGACAGTTCCTAGTGCTCCCACTATGACTGGTACTACCCTGGTTTTCATGTTCCACATTTTCTTTAACTCCCTTGCTAGGTCCTGGTATTTTTCCCTTTTTTCAGCCTCCTTCTTTTTTACTCTATGGTCTGCAGGCACAGCCACGTCTACTATTTGGCAGGCCTTCTTTTTTTTGTCTACTATTACTAAGTCCGGCCTTCTTGCCTGGATGAGGTGGTCAGTTTGGATGTCAAAGTCCCACAGTAGTTTGTGGTTGTCATTCTCCAAAACTGCCTCTGGCTTGTGCTGATACCACTTTTCCCCATATTATTATTATTATTATTATTATTATTATTATTATTATTATTATTATTATTATTATTATTATTATTATTATTATTATTTAAACTTCATGTCTCAGAAATTGGTTGGTTACAATTTTTGGTATTAAATGCGATATTATTATGGAAAACCTGATACGTTTGTCTGTGTGTGTTTAAATGAACAACAATGAACACATATCTTGTTAGTGTGAGATAAATATCTTTGGCAGAACAAATATAAACACAAACTCTTTATCAGATTATGAATTTGTAGATATTCTTACACCTAGAGCGTTATTTGAACATAGACATCAAACACTTATCTTTATTAGCAATAGTCGACCAAAACTTTCAAGATAGGTCTCTCTAGTTTTCAGTAAGTCTGGCTGGCTATGTGTGTAAGTATCAGGCGAATCAGCCACACCAATGGAGCTCAAGGTCTGAAAATCCACCCCCTATAGTGTTTAGAATTTCTTAAAAGGCTTTTAGTGGAACGTATGATTTTCAATGAAAGTTAATGCTAAAGTGTTCCTTCAGTTTTTGTCTAGCAGCATTCACACTTGTTATTCTGAAAATTCTGAACTTTTAGCGATCACTTCCCAACAAAAGGTGGAGAAGTAACTTATTGATAGGTCACCTCTTTCTGTACTTTTTAATTGATTACCCCAACTCGGCATGTTGCCTAAAGACGTTGGTAACGTGACATTCTTTTATTGAGAACCTAACCTGACCCGTTAGAATAATTCCCGTTAAAAAATGTTGAAATAACTTGTAACTGTATCTTAACTAACACATGGTGAATGCATTTTTGGGACCACCCTCAATTAATGGTGACGGTTTTCGAGTTGGCCGAATTATTTTTATGTTTTAATGTTGTAAAAAAAGATGTTCTCTTCGTTGTTAACCAGCAGCTCGTATGTGCTTATTATTGAAAATCAATGGAATTTCTCAATTACACCATATTTAGATTTCAACTTACGACTTGAATATTATCACTGATTTTGCCAGAACGTTATTTCTAGAACCAAGAATTAATTACACTTTTAATCTTAGTGAGGCACTGAACGACTTTTATATGACACGCAACGAGGAAGAAACCCACTGCAGTAGTGATGGTCTGTAAGCTTCCTAACTATAGCTACACGAGGAGGCGCTCTCCTTGAATCAACAGAATCGATCGATTACGTGAGCATTGACACTATCACCAACGCTAATATCATCAGCTCTGGATTCCCTGAAGCATCGTAGACGTTGTTACTCTCGTAGGGACTAAGAACCCATCACTTCATCACTGCCGTAGGTATTCATCCATTAATTAAATAGATGTTTTGAAGGGGATGTGGATGGTGAAGAAATCGTGGCTGCGACATTCATTCAAGATTTTGTGCAACGTACATTCGGAGAAAAGACGTAAGAAATGATTGCAATTGCGTGTGAAATGGTCCAGATATTTCACTCGTCTACATGTTTAGTTGTTAACAATGTATCTGTCTCATATTGTCGAGACTTCGCCGGGCGTTACTGGTTCTAGAACGTGGAATCACTTCGTAAAAAGCATGCTCACATTGGACCGGGCACGTCGTATCCGTTTTTTTTGTTGTTTTTTTCAAAAATATATTCCTATATATCAATATTGTGTTTGAGTGTCAAATTCCAAATTTCTTCCTGTTCATTAGGTGACAGCTTTGCTTTTTAAGAAATGGCTCTTTTGATAAGAGGTTTCCCGATACATATATATCGATGTTTCGGTCGGCTAATTAGTTCAGTTAAACAAAGTATTTATACTGTTTCCCTCAGGATCCGTATATGCCAATTGTTCTTTCAATCTATTACTTGAACTTCATCCCATAAGAACCTGTGTCAGTCATGTATGGTCCACAATGCCAGATTTGAACGTGTCTCCACTTTCCTGTGTTCTTTACTCATTTTCACGGAACTGCATGTTTCGCTCTTATATTGCCTATCACAGCTGCATGGAATATTGTATACACAATTCTAGGTCATTTTCTCTCAGTTTTTGGTTTAGGATTAAATGTGCTCGGTGGTCCTGCGGCGCAATCTTCTAATATTCTCGGATACGCTACCAATGTATGGGAGAACGACTGTGGTGTAAGGTTTCGTTGTTTAGTCCGGTTGTCTACGATTGCTGTTGCTGTTATTAGATTAGTAGGGTACTTGTTCCAAAGGAGAATGTCTTTTATTCTGAACAACGAGTTGTATATACTTGGGTGACTACATATTTGTTGTTTTTTTTTCCGGTGTTGTAGGGATCTGATTATTCCCAAAAGGAACTCATATATTTATGCATGCAAAGATGTGTCTAGTTCAATACGATCATACGTTTCAGGGAAATTATTCCACATATTAGATTAGCGGAGTAGTTGCTCCTAAGGAGAACGTCTTTTGTGCTGAACAACTGGTTGTATATATTTGGGTGACTGCATATTTGTTTTTTTTTCCGGTGTTGTCGGAATCTGATCATTCCTAAAAAGGAATGCATATATTCATGTATATAAAGATGTGTCGAGTTTAATACGACCATGCGTTTTAGGAAATTATTCCACATTCTGGAACCTGCAACACCCAACAAAGCCCGGAAAGTGCACAGTCAAAACAATGTGAATAAATAAACATATAGACAAGGGAGATATAGTCTGACCATATCACACACACTGATTAATACAATCCGCCGGAAAACAGAATTCAAACAAGAATTAAAGAAATAAATAGGAAAAGAAAAAAAAGATACAATAAGAAAAAAGAGAAAAAAAAATGATAATAATAATGAAACAGAATGTCTACGTGGGCTCTGAATATTAAACTTGGTTTGAAGACCATAAAAAGCACTTTAAAAATATTCTGTAATGAAGTATAAAGTCGAAACCTACTTGGCACACACGCACGTACGCATACGAGAATTCAAGCATATCAGAACACACACACATACACACACACACGTATAGCTACCTACCCACAGCTGTTTGTCTATCTATGTTATGTTCTTGCAGTTCCCGACCCCAGGATGGTTGGTGACCTTTTGACGAATTTTAATGTGTCCTTATTCATGCAGTCACTTGCTAAGACATAATAGGTAACCGGCGAGCAAAGGCAGTCGATCGAGAAGTCATCGTGTGAATAATCTGGGCTCAAATTTAATCGAACCAAGTCTATTGTCTTCTCCACAAAAGCTGAACCGCAACTTTGATATGAAATTGATTTGACCAGAACATTGATCGGCCAAACAACAAAGGCAGTAAATGCGATTTGATAAGGTTCACCGATGTCGCACAAAACACAGAAAAAGAAATTAGGTGTAAAAATATTTCCATGAACGTGTTTGGCTTTGGTTTCACGCTCAGCAAATCATGAAAGAGTTCAGTAGTTGAATTATTGATTGGTAGACATTACGTAAAAATACATTCGGGCGACCATACCCAGTAACAACAAACACACACACACACACACACACACACACACACACACATGCATCTATAAATACATACACACACATATATATTCGTATGAAACTGTCTTATATACACAAATCTGTCTATTTCTGACTCTTTCTGTATATATTCTGATTACAGTTTAGAGTGTGATACTACTCTTTTCCCCTTTCTCTCTCTCTCTCTCTCTCTCTCTCTCTCTCTCTCTCTATATATATATATATATATATATATATATATATATATATCTGTGTGTGTGCGTGTGTGATTTGAATCATTGATTCAAACCTCTATTTTTAGTGTTTACTTGAACTGCAATTCTTCCTTATAAGTTTGGTCCAAAATTGCTGAAAAGGACTGAATTTTTTAATTTATTCGCTCAGTTTTTTCCTGTTTCGATATGAGCAAGCGTGGATCACTGGTTCGGAGAAGTTTTGATCGAGTGCTTTTAGCTATCCATTCGTCATGACCATAATCGTTGAAGGGAACAACTATGATTATAGATGTTAGCTAATTATGTACTGTGTAATGTTGGTATCATAGCCTGATGGATGAATCAATAATTCACTGTAAATCTCATTGCAATGATCGAAGAAGATTGATTAATAGCAATCAAATCTGTAGTAATTATTTTTGTAATGAACATGAAATAGTATACATGAATTTTCGAATCTATGTATCTATCTATTGATCTATCAAGTTAGAAACTGATTAATACTGATAGTTTATCAATTGGGATGTTGAAGATACCTAAACAGAAGTATAATGTACATTGAAGGTATACATCAATAAAAACAATAAACAAGACCAACCTACAATTGTAAAAAAATCAGTAAGAATTTAGAGTTTTCAAAGTTTTTCAAAATCTAAGCTTTTTAGAGTTTCAGGAACGATTTTAATATAAACACCCAAGAACACTGGGACAGCAAGAAAAGAAAAGAATATTTTCATTTTCGTAACTTATCATCATCTGCATGTCTATTTATTAAATTAAATCTATCCATTTTAAATAGATAAATGCTTACATACCTATCAACATACATACATACATACATACATACATACATACAGAAATACATACATACAGATATACATACACAGAGACATACATATGAGGGCGGACAGTAATGACAGAAGGATTGATTCATAACGCCAAATGATTATTTCTTACTTTGATCATACCCTTATTTTTCGAGTCTGGGATTTGAAATCGATGACGAATACTAACTAACCCCTGGGATAAATATACGGTTAAACATATAAGTTCTCAAAAAATAACAAGAGAACAAAAATCCCATCATCCTTAGAAATAGAAGAATTTCGAGAGAGACACTATTCCTTGAAAAATACATCTCTCTTCTCCTAGCTTTCCATATTGTCTCAACTCTTCTACTTTGGCTGTTTGATACAACCAATGCATCCTTCCGATAGTCAACTATGAAACTCAAACATCAAACCTAATCGAGAGACTGACGCGCAGACTGAGAACCATGCAACGTACGCACGAGAGAATCAAACTCAACACTACATGGAGAGACCACTGAACAACACAGCATATTAGGAAAAACGGGAGTCCAAGATATCATAGAAAAGATTCGGAAACTCTAAGAATGTCAGACAACCGATGGACATCACGACTCACAACATGGATCACTAGAGATCAAAAGCAGAACCAAGGCCGTCATGGCGAGGCAAATGGAACAGGTTCAGAGAATATTGGTGTCACGTTCACGATAGAGAGGTGTTGCAAATCCTGGAGGAAGGTCTATGTCCAACGACATACGATAAAAAACTGATGATGATGATGATGATGATGATGATGATGATGATGATGATGATGATGATGATGATGATGATGATGATGATGATGATGATGATGATGATGATGATGATTAAAAAAAGAAAAAAAAAACCCAAAAAACAAGATAAATTTGTCGTCGGCCAGAAGGGCATAGTCACCTATGGAGCTAAAATATTGCACTCAACCAAGAGACAGGAGAGAATCAAGCTGAACCTAACATGAAGACATTATAAGTCAACACAGTACATTAAAGGAAAGACGGGATGTTGAAATAACATAGAAACAACAACAAAGCTCATATGGGCTGGACGTGTTGTAAGAACGTCTGTCTACGGCTGAACATCACGACTGGGATCCCCAGAGATCACATACGATATTATGGCCAACAGAAAGTGAGATGGCATAACGAGCTGAACAGTTTCAGAAAGTGCTGACTCTTCAATGCCCAAGATGGAGAGGTTTGGCGAATCTTACGAAAGGATGATAACGATGAATCACTGGTTTGTCATGTTATTTAACATTGAGTTTCATTATTCGTCAGAAAATGGCGAAAAATCATGTTTTTTTCAATTTCTGGGAAACCATTTTAAATCACTGAACTTTCTCAGAAAACGAGAAAAAATAAGAAACTTTTTTTAATAAAAACGATATTATTGCCTATCAAAATTAAAGTGCAGAGAATGTTCTGGATATTCTTTGCAAAAAGCCTGTACGAATTTAAAAAACTGAAACTCTACAGACAATGGAAATGGGTAAGAATAATTCTGAGAGTGTTTGAGTAACGAAGATACCCCCTGTCTCTGGATCTTTAGGGAGAGTTATTACATATTGCTGAGATTTTAAAAAGAGTAATTCAAACCATGAAATTACCAAATCAAAAATACATTTGTATGATCAAGTGAAGTTCAATTTGAACAAGACATCAGAAGCTATTATGATTGAATATTTCCCCTCAAAAGACGACTGAAAATCTGAGATTCTTATAAATGTATATGTTTTGCAAATATTTACATTATCCAGACATTATCAACGAGAGACTGACTATTTTCGACAGAAATTAAATTCAAGTTATTCAGCCAATAGAAGACCGTTATGTGACCGACATACATCGGCAGCTTGACATATTCAATTTTCAAATTGGAAAATGGGATAATTGACAAATAAATTATTTCTCTCGCCTTTTGTTAGATGGTGATGGAGAAAAGTCCGTATTTGAAAAAAAATCAAACTTGAATGCTGCCTGGCTCATTTAGCTAAACTTCGAATTGCATATCAAACCCACACAGAAAACTTGGGGGGGGGTGATTAAAAAAATATCATGATAATAAAGGATAAATGTTGAAATCATTGGCTATACGATTCAGTGGTGCATCCTATACTTGTAATAGACACATAGTAAGCTTGCCATCAGCGAGTTAGATAGCCATCCAGCCAGACCAACTTGAAAACTGAAGAAACTTCTGTTGATGTTGACTATGTTTATGCTGACAGTTTTGGTTAACAGTTTGAAAATACCTGATTTTTTTCTTTGCACAAAAGCAAACTGATGTGAAATAATCATTTAAACGTTTTAAGCATTTTTCTGGAAATTATTGTAGATAGGAGATTGCGTTTCCCATAAGTGAATATAATGGATCTTTTCTTGCGTACAATTTGAAAGATTAGCTTCCTTTTTGTCGATATTTTAACGGAATCAAGATGTTGATTAGATTTCTTTTTTCAAAATGCAGCAACCATACAAGGACTTTTCTGAATATTTATTTACAGTTACTATGTTTTTGTGTTTTTTGCTATCCTCCTCCTCCTCCTCCTCCCCATCCTTCTTCTTCTTCTTCTTCTTCTTCTTCTTCTTCTTCTTCTTCTTCTTCTTCTTCTTCTTCTTCTTCTTCTTCTTCTTCTTCTTCTTCTTCTTCTTCTTCTTCTTCTTCTTCTTCTTCTTCTTCTTCTTCTTCTTCTTCTTCTTCTTCTTCTTCTTCTTCTTCTTCTTCTTCTTCTTCTTCTTCTTCTTCTTCTTCTTCTTCTTCTTCTTCTTCTTCTTCTTCTTCTTCTTCTTCTTCTTCTTCTTCTTCTTCTTCTTCTTCTTCTTCTTCTTCTTCTTCTTCTTCTTCTTCTTCTTCTTCTTCTTCTTCTTCTTCTTCTTCTTCTTCTTCTTCTTCTTCTTCTTCTTCTTCTTCTTCTTCTTCTTCGCTTTTTTTCCCGGAGGGAATGACATATTTACTTTCCAGATGAATATCCATGAAAAATCTTTCGTATGCAGGAATTCAATTGATGTTTTCATTTCTCGAATTTTACGCAATAGATTATTATATTCCAGTGGACTCCCCCATCTCCACCAGTAAACATTTCTTCATCCATGAATGGACGTCCATCTTTGAACGTGTTTCATTAAATTGTTTGCACAGAAGTGATCAGTTTTCAAAACTGTTTATCTAATCAATCTTCCTTTCTTTCTTTATTCCTTTCTTCTGTTCTTTCTTTCTTTTTTCTTCCTTTCTTTCTTTCTTACTTACTTACTGTTTTTCTTTCCAGACATCTTGTGATAAAGGGGCAAACCACAGCAATGTGGCCTGCAAGAATGTTGAGACGAGAGCTGGAGATTTGAGGAGACTCTATGTCACTCTGTCTCCAGCAATAACCACCAGACATCTAGTGTAAACATGCAGACAGGTGAATGATGATGATGATAATAATAATAATAATAATAATAATAATAATAATAATAATAATAATAATAATAATAATGATAATAATAATAATAATAATAATACACACACGCTAAAAACTAAAACACGCACGCAAAATATTACTTTTTCACCCGAAATTATTGGTAACGACTCGGCAATAGATTGTACAGAACAGAGATAAACAAAAGGGAAGAAGAAGAAGAAGAAGAAGAAGAAGAAGAAGAAGAAGAAGAAGAAGAAGAAGAAGAAGAAGAAGAAGAAGAATTGCAACAAATACAGTATTTATTAATAATGCATACTATTTTTTCCAATTACTCGTTTTTTTTCTTACCCGCAGGGCTGTTCATCCTTTCATCTAAATTTAATGAAATCCAAAATGAGGATGTCACCTTTTAATGTCATCAAGGCTCCTTTTCTTCCCCTTTCAACCAGCTTTTTTTTTTCAATGCTGACGACTTTGACATCCCTATCCCCATTGCAAGATCTTTTCTTCATCGTCGACTGATATGACAAAGACTCCAAGTTTCAACCACCCACAACGGCGCACGAAGTAGCCTTGTAATGGAAATATTACACAAACTTAAGAAACAAACCATTCGATAAAATTCTGGGGTAAAAGTGGGGACGACCCTGGCGTTAAGAGAAAAAAAAATGAATGAAAACTTTTAAGGATGTCAAATTGATAAAGAATAGCGGGTCATTTAAGATTTGTAGGAATAGGAAGTGATTATGGGAAGAACTATTTAAAAAGATTCTTTATATGGATTAACAATAGTAAAAGAAGTTAGAACTTTCTTTGTTCTGTTATTTCTGAAAGAAAGAAATAGAAAGAAAGAATGAATCTGAATAGCGTTATAAAAACGAAATTATCCGATCAACCCGTTTTTTTTCCTCAAAAGATAAATGAAAAAAGAGAAAAAGTTGATTGAAAAAGTCTTGAAAGAATGTCTATTGAAAAGAAAAACCTGAGCAAATATAGAAATAAAAATGATGAAAAGAAGAAAATCGGTAAAAATGATAGGAAATAAAAGTGAGTGTTTTAAAAATGGTTAAAGCTGAAAGAAATCTATTGACCAGGAATCAAGACAAAAAACAAAAAGACAAAACAAATCCTAAAAAAACAAAAAATAAAAAGAATTATAGGATGAACAATGAAAACATGAAGACAAGAAAAATTGAAATTGCAGAAAGAATGAAAGGAATTATGGAGAGAGAAAGAAGAAAAAAAAAGAATTGAAAGAAAAAAAAAACGTTGAGAAGAACAAAAAGGAATTAAAAATCGTGAAGACAAAACCGAAAGAAAGCTATCTTTAATCTAAAAATAAAACAAGTAAAATGCATAAAAAGAAAGATTGAAATAAAGAATGGGATAGAAACAAGACAAAAAAAAAAGAAATTAAAAAAAACAATAAAGAAAAATTATATGTAGAAATGTTTTTATTTTTACAAATGCATTAAATAGGATTGTGGGCGAGTCTTGAAATCCAAAGTTATGCATGAAAAAGAAAAAGAGAGAAAAGATGTCTAAATATGGGTGTTCTAAGTCAGTTTTTTTTTTATCCAAGCGCCTTGAGTGAACATTACAAGAGTTTGTTTTCCGGAGTTTGGGTACTAAAAATAAAGAAGTCAATAAATTAAGATACAAAAAACGAAACAAAACGAATGTAGATTTAAAATAAGAATGCTGTGGATTCGTGCATCGTCCGCTAGAACATATGTCACCTGAATAAACTCTTTTCTTATCAATGTCTTCCTTTTTAGAATTCTTCGTTTTCTCTTCAAGCGTACGTAGGCATTTATTCAGCTTAGTATGGTCTGGCACAAGGCCTGACTAAAAGGCGTCCACTAAAGTCATTATCATCAGAAATGGTCTACGAAACAAGCTTGCGAGCTGTCATTCTACAGCAGGCATCCTCAATGACATTTACAAGTAGATACTTACGAAGTAAGCATAACGGTATGATAATATAATCGAATAAAGATCGAACTGACAAACCCATTACAGTGCTTGATGGATTTTTGGGTTGGATGGGCGTATTTCGGCACATGTTCCATTTAAGATTGTAATCACAGGGTCGAACTCAGCAATTTTTTCATCTATAAATCAGGTATACTTTTTCGTTATCATCTCAAGGGATTGTCTTTGATAGACTCAAAAAGCCACCCTGGTAAGGCACCCTGAGAGGATTAAATTCACTACTTGAGAGAAAAGCCTCCGACATTACATTTTTTCTGCATTACGTTTTCTGAGTCAAGTATTTGCAGCTTCATAAGCTAGTGGGATGACCTTTGTTTTTTGATAATTGTGCATCTATCTTCCCTTTTACATATGAGTGAAAGTATATCATTCGTGTACGAGTAGGAGTGTATATATGAATAGAAGAATCTGCATCTTCGTATACATTCGACGTTAAGTAACCAGATGCATGATACTTTTGTGCTAATGGTTCCTAATGATTGTAAGTGTACACTTGAATGCAGGGTTTAAGGATAATCTTATGAAGTTGGGTTGGCCAACTATTGAGCGTTCGACTGTTGAGTGGCGAGAACTGAGCAGCAACAATTGAGCGTGAGACAATGGCATTTTTCAATCATATGATGATAATAATGTCGGAAATAAAGACAAAAAATAGTGTTTTATTTACATGTTCCTGATTGAAACTGGTGTCGCTGCAACGCAGTAAGTAATAAGGGATATTTTGCACATACACCTTTAACAACCAAAGCTGAAGGATCCAAAGATTACCGTCCACCTAATCCTTCATATTTCTTTGTATGGATCATTTTCTGGTGGATGGGAAATTGTGCGTAAGTAAATGTATCGCTAAAATTCAGCTTTACTGACCATTCATTCTGTGTTTGGCAGAGAAAAAATGCCAGCCTCTAGGTCTGAAGCGAGGGTTTCGTTCCTACGTCGTGATATTGGATGGGGTAATGGATAGTCTATAACCACACCGAAGAGATGTATTACAACGAAACAGCTGTCTGTGGATGACTCAATTATCAAATTATCATATATATATATCAATACCTTGATTTCAATAGCTGGGTCACAATAAAAAGAATAACTAGTAAATGTAAAAGAAAATTGTGGTAAAAAATGAACAATAGGATTTTTGTCACCTGGTTTCATGTTTTGAATATATAAATATACTTTTAATGCCTTTTCTTTATTTTCACGCATCCGTAAATGAAAAAGTGACGCCAAATATAATTTGGAGAGAAATAAAGCAGAGAGATATTTCAAAGAATAATAAAATCAATATTATTTGAAAAAAAAATAAAAAGAAGTAGTCGTTAGGACAGAGAACCTCAAGTGAATCCTTAAAAGATGAAAAAATCAAGCAAACATTTACTCCATGTTCGCAAGCTTTCGGTAGAGTAAGCCCAACCTTCAATATCTAGAAAAACATATGACTTGAAAAGAAGGGTATTCAACCAATGCATCTTCCCTGTAGTCACCTATGGAGCTGAAACGTTGAATATAACCAAAAGATTTGCCCTCGAACTGAGGACCATGCGACGTTCATGTGAGAGAATCTTGCTCTACATCACATTGAGAGACCACACGACAACACAGAATAATGGATGACAAAAAGAGACAGAATGGAAATCAGTAAAAAAACTCAAATCGTATTTAGTCGGTCATATTCTCAGAATGGCAGACAACTGCTGGACATCACAAATAAAAATGTGGATCCATAGAGATCATGTGCAAATACATGGCCGGTTGAAAAGAAGATGGCGTGGCAAACGAGAAAAGTTCAGAAAGTACTGGCCCCACCACACCCTTGATTGGGGGAATTATTCGGAAGGTCCCACGACGGACACTAAAAGGCTGAATTATCATTCACCATTTGTACAGTCGTTTGCTCTTTGTTAGTGTTCGTTTCCAACACTTTACTAGTAGCATTGGTAGAACAAATATTTCATCATTTATTATAAGTGAAAAATGCAGCATAATTTCTGATGCCTCAATACTTTACTAAATATTGTGAGCTCTAGGTTTTGAGTCGATGATAAGTTCTCAGTCAATTATAATTAACTTGAGAAAAACAGAAATAAAACAAAAATATACAGGAAGCGTTTACTCACATTATTTTTTTCTTTGATTACGTTGAATAAAATGACTTATATCTATGGAACATATTATTATTTGAGATATTTAATGCATTATTTTTAACGGCTTTTAATTTTTTTTTTGTCCTTTTAAAAAACGTTGACTTAAAAAAATTCTTCAACTCACTCATGGCTCCAGTATGTTTTCATCCATAATATATGATTTTTCTCGAATCCTGTTTTTAATAATTCATTCAATTAGATTTCATCATCATCAGTCTCTTAACGTCCATCGTTGGACATAGACTTCCCAAAGGATTAATCACACCTCTCTATCATGGGCGTCACAGTACTATTACTTTCTGAAAATGTCCAGTTCGTCTCTCCATCTTGTATTCTGCTGGCTTCGGTTGTGCATGTGATCTCTGGGGATCCATGTTGTGAGTCGTGATCTCCAAAGGTTGTCAGCCAGCCATTAACCAATTGAATTCCCCAATGAATTTTTTTGATGTTTTGGACTTTTCCCTGATATATTGTGCTGTCATGTGATCTCTCCATGTGATGTTGAGCATGATTCTCCCAAGTGCATGTTGCATGGTTCTCAGTTTTCGAGTAAGTCTCTTGGTTAGGTTCCATGTTTTAGATCCATAGGTGACTATCAGGAGGACGCATTGGTTGTATACACTTCTTTCTAGAAATGTTGGGATCTTCTTGTTTTATGAGTATGCTCAGAAGAAGACTTGCCACCCTAGATTGATTATTAGCTTTATTCTTTCTTCTTTTGAGGGTCCGTCTAAATATCCAATATAATATGATGATAGATTTAATAAGTCAAGATTTTGGGCATGCATTCTATCTTTATAAATTTGAGTGTATTCAGGTATTTCTGACCGACTGTATTTGATTTTGCCAATGTTAAGTTCCATTGGCGAGGAGTTTTGAAAAGGTAGCAAAAATTATCATTATGGCGATGTAAAAAAGATTTTCTGAAAGATAAATACTATGTAGTGTATTTTCTGGAAATTTATTGACAAAAACAGCAGAAAATTACCCTGAATAATAATGATAATAAAAAAACAATGTCGTATAAAGTAAATAAACAAGAATAAATTGTATGAGATATCACTTTTTCATTTTTGGATGCGTGAAAATAAAGAATAGGCTTCAAGAGTAAATTTATTCAGAATATAAAGCCAGGTAAAAAATCCTACTGTTCATTTTTACTCCATTTTTTAATTCATATAATTTTTTAATTGTTTTTTATCACACCTTTACAATTAAAATCAATGTAGAGAGTAGAGCACTCTGGTGGATGAGGAGTTTCTGCGTAAATGAATATATCGCTTAAATTCAGCCTTGCTGACCACCCAGCTCCGTAGTCCAGAGGTAGCAAATCTGATATGAGGGTTTCAATTCTGCCTCGTGGAACTGGATGGGATAAAGTCAATAGCCACACTGAAGAGATGTAATACATCGGAACAGCTGTCTGTGGATGACAAAATAATTAATGCTCCTCTATTCAGGGTTGAGCACTCTTTAAGTGAGGTAACTCATCCATCGTAAGCTTCTGCAATGCTCTACTCAATAGAACACTCTGGTGGATGAGGAGTTTTTGCGTAAATGAATATATCGCTTAAATTCAGCCTTACTAACCACCCAGCTCCGTAGTCCAGAGGATATCGGCCTCCGGGTCCGATGAGAGGGTTTCAATTCTGTATCGCAGTACTGGATGGGATAAAGTCTATAGCCACACTGAAGAGATGTAATACATCGAAACAGCTGTCTGTGGATGACACAATATATATATATATATATATATATATATATATATATATATATATATATATATATATATATATATTTGTATATGTATATGTATATATATGTGTTCGTGTGTGTTTGTGCGCGTGTGTGAATTCGAAAACATGTATAAGGCTGTTGAATGAATACTGATTGGACAATAAAATGTATGATTGACCATAAAATGCAATATAAACAAAATAAGATGATCTAAACAAAGACGAGGAGGTACTCAATAGATAATGCTGTTTTGATCGTTCAGGTCAGGTTGTTTGAGGAAAAAGTAATGATAAACTTTGATGCACACTTAATCTTTCTGCATTCAACTTGCAGCTTACGTTATTGTCAGACTATTGAGTTAAATACGTATCTGGAGATTTTCCTTTTGTTGATTCTTAGCAATATCAATCGGGCGATTTTGAATCATAAAACCTAAAAGTAACTTCTAAAAGCATTAAATATTCATGATCATTGTTTTTATAAGATATTTCATTCTATTATATTACTGGAAATATATTAATATTTGAGATGTCGGTGCTTGACTTTTTAAAATTTTATTTAATTGTTTTCACTCGACTATTATAAACGTATATTCCCAGACGATTCTTTAAACTGTCTTTTCCTCAATTTGTTTGAATCTTATTCGCATACTCACACAGATGCATTCCATAAAATGAAACTACCCGTATTCAAATATATCTCATCACCTCGATCTCTGAAATCGATTTCTCGCTCTGCGCGGGCAAACGGCTGACATTTCAAGTAGAAAAGCCATGTATTATAGATATGTGCGTGTGTTTTTTTGGAATGGTTTTCCTCTCAAATAGATGCGTGAACAATTTTTTCCAAGTTATAGAGCATTTGATGGTGCGCATGCGTGAGTAAGATTTTATGAAAGATGACAGACATGTACTTTCAATTTATTCTACGCGTAAAAAGGAATCTGTCTGACTGTGTAGTTGCTAATGCTGTAGGGATGTTGTTGATTTTCATCTTTCTCGAGTATAAAGAATGTAAAAGTGATGATAACTTGCCAATGGTATAGATTCAAAGATGCGTTGTGTAGTTTAAATTTCCACCGGCATTTTTTAGATGCAGGTATTTATCTGGAAATACCAAATCATTAAACATGTACTGCCTCCAATGTCTTTCACTTATATGCATCCAAATTGTTTGCTTCGTAAAATGTACAGAACGCACACCCATATATATATATATATATATATATATATATATATATATATATATAGATAGATAGATAGATAGATAGATATAGATATATATAGATATATATAGATATAGATAGATATAGATATGTATATATATACCAGTTCAGTCTATAGAGAGACCTAAATTCAAAACAGTGCGCCGATGAGACATCTGGCGTGCTCTGACTGAAATGTTATGTAACAGCGATCGTGACCTGGATAAATGAATGAGCATCAACCACAGTTTGACAGTTTTTTGTGCTATAATTATCAGAGTTGGTGTATGTTTAGTGAATATGGCGTTTTTTGGAGCAATGAAGGTTTTAGACTGCTAGGATTCTTGGAAATTGTCGCCTGACTGTCCGTGAAATTTTCGAAGAGGTGATGATCTTATACAGTTCGTGCAAGGTTTTTGGAAAAAAAAACAAAACATTTGATGATGTCTCGTGCTGCATTTTATTCCTCCGTCAGGAGGCAACGTGATGCATCTTCAATTTTCCACATAAAATCTCATCGTGCAAACTTTATGAATCGTTGCCGCTTCGGAAATTCCACGCACAGTCAGGCATATGATATCCACGGATCCTGAGGCGTATTTTTAAAAAAATGTGATTTTCTTTCGTTGACCTGAAATGTGGACAAGATTTGGCATTGTCTTCCATAAATGATTTTTCTCGATTCGAAACACCAATACTGCTCGCAGCATTGCGCACGAAAACCGGTAATCCTCTCAATAGTCCAGTTGCAACAATAGAAAAGTCTCCCCAAGAATGATTTCTTTCTTAATTTGAAACAGAATTTTACACGAAAATGATTCTCTTATGAAACTTTGATATAAGTATGTTTTTTTTTTATATTCCTTTGTTATCAACACTGCAAATGAATTGACTACACCAAAACGTATTCCTAATCTCAATCTCAGATCTGCACTGTTAACAAAATATAGCAGATTCACAGCCTGAGTTGTGAATAAAATGATCCATTCGTTTATCCCCTAATCTTGTAAAACTGAACAAAATTATTCTTCTCAGAAAAAACTTCTGGTGCTAACAGTCAACAAATAGTATAGTCAAAATCATAAAGGTTCAGAACAGACCTTATCAATTTTCTTTTTATTTGCATCCAATGGGTAAAATGTTTTTGCAACCCCTCACTCAGTTTTGTTAAAGCAATAGCCACTGATATCAATAGTCGTTGGTTGTAATTCCACTGTAACTGAACATGGACCCTTTCCCCCGTGGAATGTTATTCACTGTGCTTATGTTTATCACAGGAAAATACGACTTTTTCATAATTACTAAAATGTAACTAATAAATTTGTATTCATAAATTTATTGAATATTGTATCAATTCAAAATAAGCTACGATGGGAGTATTTTTATCGAGTTTAAAAAACCTCAAGGTACATAAATATTCTCAATATTTCCGCAAATCCAAATAATCTTCACACGACAGTTAAGAGTGTCTCATCCCCTGTCCAGTTCAATATCTCTGCGAAAGGATACCAGCCACGGGGTCTGGAGCAAAGGTTTCAATCCTGTTTCGTGGTACTGGATGGGGTAACGGATTCTCTATAGCCTTACTGAAGAGTTGTAATGCAACGAAACAGCTGTCTGTGGATGACACAATATCATACATATATATATATATATATATATATATATATATATATATACATATATATATATATACACACACACACACACACACATATATATATATATATATATATATATATATATATATATATATATATATATATATATATATATATATATATATATATATATATATATATATATACACATATATATACTTGAGTAAAGGTCAATCCCATGTAAAATTTGAACCCCCTAATTCTTTTAAATGTTTTGGATTTTTCCAATCATTCCATTGACCTTAGTTCTTCGTTGACAACGGATCAACATTTGTGGATCATAAAAATTAAGACGAGAAAACTCATTTTTCTACCCTATAATGTTTTGATGCATGCATCAAAAGACAAGTTCTTCTAAATACTACATTATACATAATCAAAATAAACCATTGCACTTGAATCTTGTAGTGATGAGCATTTGAAAAAAAAAATGTTTCATTCCTTTTCCGTCTGCTTGCCAGTAACGGGTAGCCAAAATTCATTACGATTGTAATATTACTGGGTCAATATATCACACGGTCATTTCTCATGTAATCTAGGCCGATATGTATTTATCGGTAATTCCCTATAATTACCATATCTGTGAATGGATACTCATGGAAATTACGGTGTATTTCTGTAACTTAAAATTATGATAACACAAGTCTGCCTTCCATTTCTAGATGTAAACAGAGCGACGTTATAGCCTTGAATAGCCTTAAGCAGCCCTGAATAAATTAGAAATATAATGTTGCACTGATTCGCTGTACAATAACGCACCTAGGATGAGTCTGACTTGAACAGCGAATATGAAGATGCTGTGGCAAAGGGTTGTGATGTCAACACGCCGGAAAGTTACTGATCATACACACTGTATTGGATAAATAACGATAACATACATAATTATGGGCTTTGAATTTTCATTTAGACAGTTTGCTGAGTGTGACTGAGAGAAAAAAAAACTAGTGTAAATATTTGTAAGAACTACACGACCTTATTCATCTGCTTTGTTAGTAAGACTGTAAGTCCTTGTTTTTTTTTTATTCATTTAGAGACAATTTGGGTTTTTGATTATTTATATGGTACTGCAGATTGTTGTGTAAATTTCAGCTTTTCAGTAGGTAGTACCCATGTAACAGTCGATGTCATAGATTCAACCTAAAAATATTCCCAGAACTCCACTTTCAAATGTGTATATACGGTTGATATATATATATATATATATTTTTTTTTTCAAGCAATGAGCAGTGAATGCAAATATGAATTATCTCTCTCTTGCAGATGAACTGTCACCGATAAGCGTTTCTTCGTGAATACGCATAAATTTGCACATAAAAACAAGTAAATAGAAAATGTAAATACGGGCTAAGACGGATATTTCAGATGTGTGTGTGTGTGTGTGTGTGTATGTGTTGGAGGTCTATGAGCGTGTGTGTATGTATGTGTTTCAGGAATATTAATCACTTATTGAACAGCAACAACGAAATTTCTATGCAAATTACATGGGTGTCATTTTGAAAAATACCACGCAGAAGAAATATATATCAACTAGATGCCGAAATATTTAATTTCTTGATTATATCAACTTACCCAGTACCATCTTGATGATTATTGTATCCATAAGCCTTCTTTTTTTTTTTTTTACAAAATCGCAAAAGGCATTCCTCATACGGTCTCAAATTACCTAACGATCCGTATATGAATCAGTGATTCTGCTGAAACGAAAAAAAACAAAAACAAAGAAAAACCAACAAAAAAACCTTAGCCATACAATCTGGATAAAAACTGAACCAGCACTTAGATATGAAATTGTGTTTTTATTTTTATTTTTCCTTTAAATCGCTTTTAGGGCACCGGGCTGTAACCCTCATCTGCGGTCTCAGCGACAAGTTGCTATTTTACGAGTAAGGGGTTGCAAGCCTCACGCCCAATCCTCCCCTTCCTCGTTCTGGGAACAGGCTATGACCAGCACCAAATTGTAGGTTTATTTTATCTTTCTGAGACTGCCTTAGAAAGAAGATAGTCCCCAACTGCCCACTTATTTACTCATAGCAAAAAGAGAAGTTGTCTCATGCTTTTCCCAAAGGTTATAGTGCGAAGCGAACGTTAACAGTCTCAGACAATAACCCTGATTCTGTCTACGGACTCAGTTTTCGTGCCAGTGACTGTTTTGTCATCCTCATCTCCAAACAGTATTTAGCCACTGACGAATCATTATTTTGTTCGTCATAATACCGTGGTGTTTCATCAGTTTTATTCTAAACTAATCTGTTTTTTTTTTATTGAAAAATGTTTCGGCTAGTTTATTCATGGCCCTTTTTTATGTTTGTCTTGATTATGTTTCTCAGTGGCGTTTAGGTCGCGTTTCATGGTTGAAGTACCTTTTATGTATTCATCTTCTACTTGATACGTGTAGTGGATCTGCGAAGCGGAGGAGTAAGAGAGAAATACATTGGCTGACGAATATTCACTCTGTGTCTTATTGAATTGTACTTATTAAAAAGTGCCACAACGTAAGGTGCTCGGGGAAATATACCTCTGATTAGTAAGAAAAGGTCAAGACAACTCTGCCAAGTATATTCATTGCCTCTGAACTTTTGATTACGTTAGAAAAATTTCCAGTGTTGATGCAAGTCTCTCAAGTAACATACCTAGCCGCAAGCATGAAAAGAAGAGGAGATGTTAATTAGCTATTTACACTGTACAGTGCTGATTATATTATTGCTCGGAATGAAAATCTCAACCGACAAGGAAAAGCAAAAAATTAGTAAATAGTTATTGGTAGAGTCATTGGGTGAAAAAATGTCTCGGTGCCGAATGTAATTGGGGTTTTTGTTTGCGGAAACTTCTGTATACGTTTGCAAATATATGAAGAAAAAATATGTCAGGTACTAATCCTGATACAGTGAACTTTGGCTGCGCTGATACCGTCGTAGTGTTCGAAGTAGTAGGAGCAGAAGAATCACAACACCACTCACCGTTTTATGATTGAGAGAAGACATTGTTTTCATGATTGATAAGACACGTCGTTTTATGATTGAGGGAGAACATTGTTTTTTTTTTAATGTAGAATGGAGAGAGGAAAAGGAATCATACAAGTGACACAGCCTTCTCATTTCAAATGATTAGACCAATTTTAACAGTGTGAATTTTGTCTCTCTCTGTCGATGTGCTGAGTGAGCTGAAATCCATCATCCTCCTCTTCCTCCTCCTCCTCCTCATCATCATCATCATCATTAGTCTTTTAACGTCCGTCGTTGGACATAGACCTTCCCCATCTGTTTCTCCATCTAATATTCTGCCGGCCTCGGTTGCACATTTGATCTGGGGGGGGATCCATGTTGTTAATCGTGATGTCAATCGGTTGTCCGCCATTCTTGAACCACGGCCAGCCCACCACCATTTGAAGTTTTTAATGGATTCTATGATGTCCCTGACTCTTGCCTTTTCTCGGATATACTGTGCTGTCTTGCGGTCTCTCTTTCTTTCATGTGCACATTGCATAGTTCTCAATTTGCAGATCTGTCTCTTGGTTAGGTTCCATGTTTCAGCCCCATAAGTGACTATTGGGAGGATACATTGGTTATACACCCTTCTTTTTAAAATTAATGGGATCTTCTTATTTTTGAAGGTTAAGCTTGCTCTGCCGAAGGTTTGCCATTCCAAAGTGATTCTTGGCTTGATTTCTTCTTCTTTTGGGGGTCTCATAGAGATTCGTTGTCCTAGGTAGATGTAGTGATCTATTTTCTGGACGTAAGTATTAAGCTGAATAGTTTCTTGTCGTCTTTATATATACATTCACTGGCAAAATGCTCACGGATATCTGGCAACATGTCATGTGGTGTCGTATCTCTCTTCAAACAGACCAGCAATGTTACTGAATTTGAGATACATGTACTTTGATCACACTAGCCATTGGGCATTTTGTCGAACCACTTTGTTGATATCCCATCACTCTATCACTCTCTGATATATATATATATATATATATATATATATATATATATATATATATATAATGTTCTCTCTTGATAATTTTGTTGAAACCGGTCAGGGATAAAAATTCTGTGAACTGAGAAAAGCAGTTATAAACCCGTGCCCTTTTCACTAAATATCCAAGTAATCAAATTCAAAATAATTCCCAACTGGTATAACTTTTGTCTACATCTCACTCATCCTTCACATACACACACGAAGGAATAGAGGAATGATCGGTTTGGTATCGCGAACGAACGGAGATAGTTGAAAGAGATTACCACAACAGTAGGATGATAGACGGCTGGGCTTAAGTACTTATTTTCCCACCCAGCTTGCCTAGGGTCAACCCCACCTAATAAACCAAGGGTTGACATTATATGATCTATGGAGGTTGAATAGACAGGAGCAGAATTCCAAGGTCCTGGGTTTGATAGGAGTGTCCTTCTCTTGGCAGATGCATGCTTGATGTTGGGGTCTGCTACGTCTTTGTAGTCGTGTTCCAACAGTATGGTTTGCCTGTGGTTCGAACACAGGGTCTGAACAATCCACAGTCGCTAAATGCCTTTGAAAGAGAATTAGATCAATATGGCTGTCTGCAACTTTAAACACGGAACTTCCGGTTTTTGTTGCTCTCTGCGAATACTAGACACAGGTACTTCGGATTGAACGGCTGCTTACAACTTTAGGCAGATTTTTGCTTCGTTTTCAATTCAGTTTTTAAAAAAATGTTATTTATTCTCATGACGTATTTCTCAAATTCTAAAGGTTAAATTTCATCATTCATATAAGATAAAACGAATACTAAATAAGTAAGTAAATATTAGGCCTATATTGCTACTAATTATTGTTTACAATAAAGAATAAACATTATCATCCTACAAATTTAATAAAAGTAATTATTCATATGACAAATATCAATATCACTAGTATTTAAAATTTGTGTTATATACACACACACACACACACACATATATATATATATATATATATATATATATATATATATATATATATATATATATTTGTAGTAATATCAGAAAGCTGAGATACTTGAATTAATAGATAAATCAATAAAATTAGTGATTATTCTTCTTCCATGCCTATATTCTAGTTCTCTGTTTTACGTGAAACCAGGTTTACAATGATATAAGCCTCTTGCATGATAATACGGCACGCACTGTATTCAATCAAAATTACCGTCCATATTGTACATACAGTTGTGGTCTTTTGCAGACAATCATGCCCAGATATAATTACTCGTTTTCTACCTCAGATGGCTGCTTCGAGGAAATATTCAGGAATTACTCAAGTGGTTCTAGCACTCTCTTCCTATTTCTTTTTAGCTGGGAATTTTCTGTTTTACTTGAATCTTTGGGATCTTTGGGGGATTCTTACTTTTTTTTGTGACATCTTTCCTCTTCTTTCATAATTCGAATTCCGTCTCACGGTCCAAATGATAGACCTACATGGCTACTCAGTCCGTCAGTAAAACATAGTTGACCTCGAAGAGGAGTCGAACCAACGTAGGTTTTTTTTTCTGCTGATTAGAGTTAACAATTAGTAGTTTAGTTAGTCTCAGTCGCAGGTAAGCAATAGACTGCACCCCAACACACTCACGCACACACATACTGCCGTCTATTCGTAATGTATAGGCCCCACCGTAAAACTATAAGATTGTAATGGTGTGCTGATATGCCTCTGTTAATGTGCGTTTCAAAGTGCCTGTGTATTTGAATAGTTGTTGCTTGAATCGATAATGTACTCAAGAAAACCCCGGCTACACTATCGCTGAGATAAATCTGCAAGTCCTTGCTCTGTGTACCCTAGTAAGAATATGCTAACATTGTGTATAAGCGTTGTTTGACTTCGTGTATCTGTTTGTGCCTGCATACATACGTGCGTATTTCTCACTGTTTTGATTTGCATTTAGCTGGTCATAAATTTAAATTGAGGTCATGAGATTTCATACAAACGGCGACTCCTGCATATTTTTCATTCCGTGTTTCTACCTCCTCTTCCCGGTCTTCCTTTTTCAACACACCGATGATGATGATGTTTATCGTTTTATCATTGATCATCATCAACATGATCTGTTTCAGCTGCGTTAGTTTTATGTGCGGTTTCACTTTTTTTAATGGTAAAAATAATAAAAAAAACAAGCCACATTGAAATCAAGATGGAGAATGCACATTATCAAATGTCGCCTGAGCGAAGACGGAGATGAAAAATTGTCGATCATATCATAAAGGAACTGAGCAACTTTGTTCAGAAGAAGTTCTAGAATAAACATGACCAGATGTGAAAGTTGATACTCGTAATTGAGCAAACGAGGGGGAATTTGACGATATAAACCAGTCGTATATGCACAAACTTGCATAAAGATCAAAATTCTATGGGACACTGAAATTCTAATAGATTACCAAATCCAGGCCAAGACACCACTTATAGACATCATAAATAAAGGAAAAGATGATTTCTTGTAAATTGAATGTCGTGGAACAGAAAGCAGAAGAAAATTAAGGGAACTATATAAGCCTAGCTATTAAAATGAACTCGGCTTTCTTGCGTGTTAATCTGATATTTCACGACTGTGTCCTCATACGGACACTGAATTAATCGCCAATTTAACATTTTTTTTTACTTTTAAAGTTAAGCTCTGATCACCTGACTGACTGAAACCCAGTCAAGGTTGGTAAAGGCAAAAGCAGCTTTTTGCTGCGACTGCTTGAACAAGTAAGGGAATCATAGGAGAGTGATTTGTTCAATTAATCGCTCACCCACTCTTTACTCAATCAATCGTCACGGGATGTCAAAGACGTGGCACCTTTTTAACCGCAATGATTTAAGGACGCTGTAATGGACAATAATTCAGGAACAATTTACTCAGAATTCATGCCTTTTTTGAGGATATCAATGCAAAGTGTGTATGAATAGCCTTACCTGAAATCCTATCACGGGTCATCATTTCTTTCTCCATACTGATAATGGGTTCCCACAATGTGAAAATTCGCTTTACGACGCTTTGCGCTTCGGAAAAACCTTGACCTGCCATAACTTTGAGCTGTGTCTGAGAACATCTGTGGTTTATCATGAATTTTTTAGTACATCAGTTCGAAAAATTTGTGTAGTAAAGCATCAGAAAAGCCAAAGAGCAAGTAAGGGTGGTTTTGCGTCGTGTAAAGATGGCAGACAAAAAATTTGTTTTTTTTTAATATGAGAACGCACGAATTTTTCCCATACAATTCAATATTGATAGCTATTTCTCTTCTTTTGGGTAACGGGGGTAACCTACGTTACTCGAATTCAAACCCCCGGCTGATTACGTATATGATGTATCAACATTCATGAATGCTATTTGAAAAAAAAAAAAAAAAAAGGGTGACGAAATTCTCGAGTAATTTTTTTATTTCTAAATTCATTTCTTGGTTCTGTGGATGACTTTTTTTTCTCCCTCACATGCGTTTGTGTTAGGGAGACATCCATGGGATCTTTTTGTTTTTTTTCGTTTTTCGTTCCTGCTTGTATTTGGATATTTTTGCAGTGGCAGCGTGGCAAAAGGCGCGAGTCAGCACGTGCCAGAATCGCCTGGGGATTTAACCGAACACATCTGTTCTTAAATAGCACCCGCTTCCTGTATCCCTCTCCTGCTTTCAATCTCCCCAATCCCACCCCCTTTTGCAACTGGACAAATCCGTCGACTGAATTTTAACTATTTGGGATTAGCCATTCAGTTGATCGGTGTAATTGTCGCTGGCACGCGATTTGCACGGATCGGCTGCTGTGATTTGTAATTTATTAATTCTGCTAAATCTGCTCAGTTGCACAGATTCCTGACGAAATGAATCCCGAATGAAGTCGAAGCCATAGAAACGTGTGAAAGAAGCTCATGAAATATGAATGGGAATTTAACACGCGTGCTTTTATGCGTGTGCCCATTCCCAGTTTGTTGTGTATGTCTATAAGTGACTATTACTGTGTATGGCTGAATCGTTGATGATATTAGTTGCTGTGTGTGTAACTAGATTGTTGAGAGTGCGTGCATTTCTCTCTCTCTCTCCCTCTTTCTCTTTATATATATATATATGTGTGTGTGTGTGTGTGTGTGTGTGGAATGAGGGATTGTGTGTACTTTAAGGACATGATTTAATCGTGGGGTTTGGCAAGAATGGATGCGAGGGAAATTCATGGGAGTCGAGTAATGAGGAAGGGAAAGATTAAGCTGCCTTGGAAGTTTATAAAGAAAGAGTTGAGTAACATTGATGCAAGCGTACACAGCAAACAACACAGTAGATACAGACAAATACATGCATGCACAGATACGCACGGAAAACACACTCTCATACACAAGCAAACGCACACACAATCACACACATCTATATATACTACATATACATATATATAGATACATGTGTGCGTATATATGTATATATATATATGTGGGTGCGTGCGTGTGTGTATATTTGTATAAATATTCTGTCTGTCACTCCTGCTGACAATTAATACACTCAAAAGTACATAAAAACTAATTCACTCTGGCTGTCACATGTGCACTTTCCATAACTGATTGGTATAACTATCATGAGATTCACACTTGAATAAAAACGGTTACTAAAAGATATATATATATATATATATATATATATATATATATATATATATATATATATATATATATATATATATATATATATATCCCATAATATATATATATACATATATATATCCCATAATACACACACACACAAACACACACACACACACACACATATATATATATATATATATATATATATATATCCCATAATAGCTCGCCGAGAATTGATGAATGAGCACTTCACAAAATTCACATAACTACCTCTGTTTCAAAGCTGTTACATTCATTAACAGCATCGTCAGTGTCCAGTTATCCTCCCCATTTCTCTACACTTTCATTGTATCATCTCGATTGGTAACCAATTTACTGCGTTGGGATAATTACAAACTGACGCTTGTGAAACTTGTACAATATTTTCCAGTTCCCCAACTCGCGAAGTTCAGTCCACGAAAGTGTCATCCATAACGATTACCTTGGCTGCAACATCCCATGACGATGATTTTAGATAAGGTTCTGCTAAAACCGTTATTGCCATTATCTCCGTACATTAATAGTAGATTCATTCAATATGAGAATAATATATAGAAAGATTTGTTCTTATTCTTTTCATTAGAATTGGTATCATACCCAATTTGTGGTTTAGTAATTATTATCAGTATTAACTGCTTTTATCCTGATTGGTCTTTTATATTGTTTTCGTATTATTTTCATGGTGTTGTGAATGTTTCTGTTATTAGTATCAATGTTTTTTTTTTTACTTAGTGATTGTCATCTTAATCATTATTACTTGTTCCATTGTGTTGTGGTTGTAATCATCATTAATACTAATTGTTTGTTATTATGTTATGATTATCATTCTAATTATCAATAATCATTTTTATCGAGTTTTGGTGTTTATTTATATTATTGATACTTGGTTCGTAATGTTGTGATTGCCATTATTACTAGTATTAGTTACTGATTTCTCAGTTTTATTTGCTAATTGTTATTGAAATCACCGAGCATTTTATCATGAGTTGCATTAGTGAAAATTGCATTATTCTAATTTTGTTGCCTCTGCAGCTGCTTCACCCGTAAACGAAAGTAATTTTAGTTGCACGTGATTAGACTAGTAAGAGTATCTGCGTTACATTTTTTTTTCTTTTACTATAAACGTTTTTTTTTTGTGGTTACTAATTTTATTATTGGTATCACTACTAATACTTCTACTACTAGTTGTACAGAAATCATGGTTGTTTTGCTTTTCAATAATGTTGGTGGACGTTGAAAAGTAGTTATTATTATTATCAATGTTATTTCACCATGATTTGCCTTCCTTTTTCTTCATTCTTCTTCTTTTTGTCATCGTTATTATCATCATCATCATCTTCATCATTATTCAACGCGCGGCGTCAGTTTTAATTAAATATGGCCGACATTTCCCTTTAGGAAACGTTCATTGTTAAAACCTGGATGGTTACAACGAAATGGCCTTGTCGCCAGCGGGGACAAATTCCAAATGGAGGTAAGGCAAACTTAGTTCGCGTGCACGATAGTACCCAAAGTAGAAATGCGTACACCATCTATACATCGCTACAGGAGCGTTTCCTTATAGCTTCCTCTTGTGTGTGTTGCAAGTATCAGTGAATTAGTGAGATCATCTTGTAAATGGGTAAATGTGCAATATGAAATACGTCTGACCAAGAGAGTGTATGCAAGGTCTGCCCGGATATCTTTAATATTCCGAGAACCGGTTGCGCTGCCAAGAAAATGAACTTTCCTGCGTAGTTACTCGATGGCCAGTGACACGCTATTGATATGATTTGAGTAATGTGTGATTGTCATATTCCCGAATACCGAGCCTGCTTATTCACTTCATTCGTTTTGTGCGGGGATTTATGGCAAAATATCGTTTCACTGAGGTATGTCAGCCTCCTTAGAGCCCAAATTTGAATAGACTATTCTTTTGGTAACATTTCAATTGCAGAATAATTTTCGGAGATTCCTCGGGGATGCATAAATTTTTGTGTTTGCGTTGATTAGATGAAAATGTTAATATATAATGTGTCAGTACACATGATCATCAGCAATGAAAACAAAATCAACGAAGCAGGTTCAATTACCGGTTAAAGAAGTCTAGGTTCAGTTTATTCGTTAAAATCTCATATTCATTCCGTTGCCGTCGTGGAAATGACTCATTTACTGGCCACCAACGACATCATTCCATCGTTGACAGAGATGATTGTAAGTGATCAAGCAATGTGTAGAGGAACCCGCTCTCCCATGAGCAACTGTGAAAACGCTGTTACCTTCATTATCAGCCTTAGCAATATCCAATTGTACATCAATACAAAGTTGTTATGTACGAAAATTCGTTTTTTGAATTGTAAGATAAAGGATGATGCTAACAATAGAAAACGGAAATCATTTAATCACATCATGTTTCATATGAAGCAATAATCTTTTCCGTGTTATTTTCTGATGAAATCTCTATAAAATTATTTTGCAGGCAAATTTTCGAGAAAAGCCCTAATTATGATATCTCTATTATTGAACGTTTTATCACGGATATGAACTTCAATGCTCTGAGAGGAAATATTCTGAGAGAAGTATTCGGTAATTATAAAGAATGCCGCAGGACTTGATGTTCCAATTCTCTAAAAAAAGATACAGTCCGACGAGTGGCCCGAGGTGTGACACATTCAGTTCATACAGAACCCATTTCTCTAACTGTCAACTTTTCTATTGATATGATATGGTCGCTGTCGGATTCTTGAGAGCTCCAGAAAATACTCGAAGTGTTGCTTGCAGGTCATTAGCCACCGCTGTCGATAATTCTCCATTATAAGGGACAGTTTTAGGTTTCACTCGAGGTTCGTTATCGGCATTTCTCCTTCATGACCTAAACCTACTGAACCAATGCTAAACAATATCCACTATAATAGTGTTAACCCCAAGTGCTTTGTCGACCTCATCAGCAGCTTTAGCGGTATCATATCCTAATTAGAAACAGTACTCGGGAATTATACTTGCATCTTGGGTAGACAAAATTGCTGTCAAAGGTTTGCCCTAGTGATCACACGGTCACTCTCTTCCCGATCAACAATCGTGGCTACTTACAATACATTTTTTGTCAAGATATAAGATAATGAGACGGAGTGTAAGGAGGAAGGAATTTATGCCTTTCCCTCAAGAGAATTAATGCGATATGAACACGGTATGAATTCGGTTTGGTACTTCTGTTATTCATACAATTAAATAAAGGTTGAATGTTTCGACTACCAATTGATGGATCTGAAAAACATGAACGTAGGCATACACAGGCATTTTACACACAGCTCCGTGTGCATACACAAACACACACACACACACACACACACACACACATATATATATATATATATATATATATTAATGTATTGTATCTCTGATTTATGTACACATACACAGGAATGAAGAATATGATATCATATGATACAATATCCAATGTATGATCAGTGTCTTCCATAAAGTGCCCAATACTTTCAACAATAAAAATTAAGTTGATTTAGAGTAGAGCTTAAAATGAAATAAAGTAAGGGTTCGCTACTCAGACACGTTTATCTTTCTCCCCGGTTTAGGCTTCTAAAGACGAATAAGTATATTGCTTAAATTCAACCTCACTAATCTTCCAGTTCTGTGGAGTAGAGGGAGGATACCAGCCTTCAGGTCTGAAGCTAAGGTTTTGAGCCTGTGCCGTGGTACTGGATGGGATAATGGATAGTCTATAGCCAAACTGGAGAGTTGTAATACAACGAAACAGCTGTCTGTGGATGAAACAGTAGTACATATATATATATAATTTTGTTCAATTATCATAATTCTTCCAACCAGTAGAATATATATATATATATATATATATATATATATATATATATATATATATATATATATATATATATATAATCTAGTTCAATGGTCGTAATTCTTCCAACCAGTAGACGAACTTCTGTTGGTAAATGTCAATTCTTATCTCATCATTTATTCAACATGTTTTCGTGAGGAGAAAC
>OY735210.1:53450618-53488118 GCA_963457665.1 Thysanoteuthis rhombus
AATCTCGCCTCGACTGTTTTGTTCAAAGTTCCAAATTCGCCAACTATCATAGACACGACCTTAAACTTCTTCTTCCAAACTTTTATCAGCTCTTTGTATTTTTTTCGTTATTTTTCTCTCTTTTGGTTTCACTCTGAGGTCCGCAGACGTATCCACGATTTTGCAGGTCTTCATCTTTCGATTACTACTTACTTATCTAATCTCGCTTGGATGGATTGTTCAGTCTGCTTACCAGAGCTGTTGATTATCAAATTCCTTTTGCTTTCTACGATAGCCCCTTATGTCTGCTCAAGTCATTTGCAGTTATTCATGTATCTTTATCCCTATTCTGTCATGCTTGCTTTTGCATTCCGTTTTCATCAGCTTACTGCATTTACTCAGTTTACCGACTCGTCTATTCTCCACACGAGGTACATTCGCAACTTTCCAGTTTTTTTCTATTGTAAATGTAACATTTGAGAAGGTATCAATTGGCTAAAAATAATAGAACTTGAAAAACAGCAAAAGGTAACTATGCCATGCAACTAGTGATTGTATCGAATTTACACACACACACTCAAATATATATATATATATATATATATATATATATATATATATATATATATATATATATGTGTGTGTGTGTGTGTGTGTGTGTATGTGTGTGTATAAATCAATTGTATCTCTGATTTATGTACACATACACAGGAATCAGGAATATGATATAATATGATACAATATCCAATGTATGATCAGTGTTTTCCATAAAGTGCCCGATACTTTCAACAATAAAAATTAAGTTGATTTAGAGTAGAGCTTAAAATAAAACAAAGTAAGGATTCGCTACTCAGACACGTTTATCTTTCACCCCGGTTTAGGCTTCTAAAGACGAAGAAGCCCAAACTGGGCAGAAACATGAACGGGTCCGTATCATCATCATCATCACCATCATCATCTCATCATCAGTCTTTTAACGTCCGTTGCTGGACATAGACCTTCCTTAGGAGTTTCTGTGTAGCGAATCCTTATATCATTTATACATACTGAAAATATATGAATAATTATAATTATAATAATAATTATAAATCCAAAATCAAAAATTGCAGCAAAATAATTTGCGAATAATATTTCTGTACTTTTTGGAATGATTCAACTCTAAAGGGGATGATATGCTGAAAGAACTTCGGCTGCCTGTTATGTTGCAAGCGCACCATTTTATGATATATGGGACAAATTTTGTTGATTTTTTGTCAGAGACAAAAAAAAAACAAGACAAAACAAAAAAAACTGTGTCTTTACGGCATGAGCAATGTCAATAGTCCTGATTTCTCATCTTAGAAACCAGCCTTTCCGAATTTGTCTGCACGTTCATACATGCAGCATTGTGTGTAGAAATGCAAGCCCCCGACCTGTCAGTCTAGACGATAATAAATGCAGTAAAAGTCAATACATTCCATTTCCCCGACTCACCTTTGAGCCGTTCTGTATGCCTCACCCTAATAAGCTCTAAAATCGTATCCCTGGCCTCCTTACTATTTACCTCCTTTCTCCTAACCACCGTCCGCCAGCCATCGGTTCTAATGGGTTTGCTGATGTAACCCGGTGCCGCGTCATCTTTCCCCGATGGCACTGTCCCGGAGGTTGTGTCTTGTGTGCCCTGACAAGAGACAGGTCAGGGTTATGTCCCCTTACCTCCCTCTTCAAATCATAGGTTTGGTAAACTAAAATACGGTAAGTGAGATGGCGGCAGGAGATCATTGTGGGGGCTGTTAGTAGGAGGCAAAAGAAAATTCAACAGAATCATTCATCGGCTCTTGTTGCAAGTGGTTTCGAAGGGTCAAAGTAGGGGGATGAGTCACAGAGAGCGAAAGAGACAGAGAGATAGAGCCAGAGGAAGATAGAGAGAGGAAGGATGCACCTATGGACAGGAGAGAGGAAATGAATCGATGATAACAGAGGAAACAAATGAATTGATAAGATGGTTGGGATGGGTACAATTTAGACGTAGGAAGATGTAGAAAATATGAAAAAATTCGTCGGAGACGAGTGGATGTAGAGCGATTCACTGGAAGAAAGATTAATGAGAGAAGATGGGTGCTGGAGAAGTGATGAAGTGAAAAGAGGAGAAAAGGAGAAACGATGTGATATGCTGGAAAGAATTGGCCTTCAAAAGGAAAATATAGAGGGACAGACGTGACAGAGGTTTTAAAGGGTGAAATAAAAGCAGATAAAGAGAGAAGAGATAAAGGTGGACAAAACCGGCTGTTACGATAGAAGACATGAAAGGGGGAGAATGAAGGAGAGAGAAAGAAGAGGGAGGGGACAGAAACGGTATAGGCAAAGGAGAAAAAAAGAGAGAGTAAGGTGAGATTGAAAAAGAAGCGAAAATGAGTAATGAACAAAAGCAGACATAGAGTCTGATGAATGTGAATAGATAGTCGTGAAATGAATTAATAATCCATTGAGTACAAGCCTGGTTGCAGCATGGTCACGCTACACTCCTATTTCTATTCTTTATTCACTCACTTCCCCACAAGAGCAAGATGGGACACAAGGTTATTTTTAATGTGGGGTCCCGGTTTCGGGGGAGCTGCAAAAATTTCTCCAATCGCTGCAACTGGTGTTGCAATGGAGTCAGGGCAAGCCCGACCTATCCCTTTCAGTGCAATGGGAAGGTGCTGCCTCATGGCGTATTACTCCCCTTTGAGACGAATCCTAGGCCACTTGCGCTTAGCAATACCGAACCCCAGCAAGCCACAATCGACCACGTCATTTCCTCAGCTCAAAGCAACTAAAGTATCTACTGTGAATAGACACTACATTTTCTGACTCTTTCTTCTATTCTTACTGAAGACGATTACTACAATTTTTCGTATGGTATATTAAATAAATGAAAAATGAAAAATCTATACATTTTTTAGCATAAATGTATTAACTTATTAGAATGAAATAAGTGCTTGACTATTAGTAGCATATATTTTCGTAGATATGAGAGTCTTGTCAGTTAGTAAGGGGAACACCGACCAAACATATGTCTTCAAATCACCGTTCAGTGATATTAATAATACTTTATGAGAAAAAAAAAAACAAAACAAACGTATACATTTTCGGCTAAATGTATTTATTTATTAGGATGGAATAAACATTTGCGTATTTGTAATGTATATGACTTTGAAGTAAATATGTAAGAAGTGTCAGTTAGACTTATTTGGTAGGAGAAATGTCTACCAATCTTTTGTTCGTTATATTTACACATCGGTCTGGTCTGGTCTCAGTTAGAAGTTGGTTATCAAATACATGAACTCTTTCATCAACACTAATTGTATGTATGTGCGCATATATGTATGTGTGCGTGCAAAATTCGGGTAGAAGTAAAGAAAACAATATTAGCGCTTGTGTTTTAGCGCGGATGGCATTTAAACTCGTTTTAAGAAGGCAGGGTTTATTTTTTCCTATTGCCACCCACTGGCTTTAGCGTTACTTTCCCACTCCTTTGTCTAGCTGTAATCCTTTTCTGCATTAACAAATAGATATTCTTGGTGGTGAAAAATATTCTAATTTCATCTTTGTCAAGGTTGTTGGCTGAGTCATTCTCCAGCCATCGAATTAGACAGCAGGGGGATCTACGTCAAGGGAAATAACTCCGACTCACATGTTATGCATCAGAAGCTTGTATTACATGGTCAGTGTCTTAATCAATTCGGCTAATGACAAAGAAGAGAATCAAAATTTATAATGATGATATTTCAAAATCTCCTAATACCCGAGAGTATTCGAATGTAACTAAAAATAATTAGTAAACGATGAAAAAGGAAGGTGGAATGGAAGATACAAAGGGAGGGTGGAGGGGAGAGGATGGGATCAGAGAGGAAGAAAGAGGTCTGGTTAGTCACTCGATAAAAACCGTCCAACGGCTTACGTTAGGGTGATCAATTTGAGAATTCTCTCGTTTTTTGTTGATCACTAAAAAAAGTCTGATTTAAAAAAAAAAAATCAAACGTGGACGCTGCTGAACATAATCTAAAGAACCAATTGAGCATGAATTTACATCGCAAATTGAGTACCACACACACATACACACACACACTATAGGAATTTGGGAAAAACGGGACAATAGTTCATGGTTGACACTGTAAGGGTAAATCTAGCTCCATTAATGCGGCCTGGATGCGTGACGCATACATACATACATACATTGTCAAACAGCCAGACTGACCTAACAACTGAAGAAACCTATGTGTACTGTTTCGATTAAAGTTTTGGTTGACGGTTTCTCGAAAGGATGATAGAAAGAAATTAAAAAAAAGAAAGAAAGAAAGCGATGGTTAGCATCTTGAACGATTAGGATGAAAATCGATTTGTGGTGACAAGAGCAAAATAGATGACTCGAAATGTTTGTCAGATAGATTAATGGCCAGGAAGTGTGTGACAGAAAGAGAAAGTTTGAGAGGAAGTGGTAAAGGGAGCGAGAGGGGAAAGAGAGAGAGAGTCAGTGAGAAAGACAGAGAGACAGATACCGAGAGGAACAGAGAGAGATGAAGGGATGAAAAGGCTAGGATTGGAGTGAGAGACAAATGAATGAAGGTAAGAGTTGGAGAAGAAAGGGAATAAAATTCGATACGAGAAAGCATAGTGAGAAAAAGACAAGAAAAGGAAGATATGGAACGAAGGAGTAATCGCCGGAGATCAAATGAGAGAGGGTTCTAGAATTCTTGTTGAATTGAACTTTCATCCTCCTCGATATTCGTCGCCCTGATTTATTGTATTCTTCTTACTTTTTCTCATTTCTCAACATTAGTCTCTAGTTTCTATAGTTTTTATTGAAACTTATGTTTTTTTTAACCAATTCTCAACTCTGCAATTTACCTTCATATTAAAAGATTCATTTATCACCTTCATTTTTCAGAAAATGTTGTTTGACTACATCAAAGCCTTTTTTACTTTATCGAATCTTATTATTCCCATCCTTTTTCACCTCTCGTATATCATTTGGAGTTCCAGTCTCCTGTTATATTCTGTACAGTTTATTGCCGTGTTCATTTATGACCAACTCTTGCCCGTTTTCCCCCTGAAGTAACACGAACAAGATCAAAAATAGAAAACAATCCCTACCTAACTCAGGGAAAGAAGCTTTTCATTATTTGTTGATCATGTCATACTCAACCAAATTGATATACAAAATTAACAAGTCCCCACCATATTTTGAAATAACGACAGGGTCATTGGTAGACAGCTAATCTAGAAACTGAGAAGTTTAATACATCCATGAATTTATTTACCAAATATACAGTAGTGAATTTGTAGCAATTTCTTTCTCAGTCATTCTGGCTTTTTTTTTCAGTCTATCCCACCTTAACCATACATCTGTTTCGTTTCGATGCTATTTTATGGTCAGCAGAATTTCTGATTCTCTCTCTTTAATCTTTGATTGTTCTTAATCAATCGCGCCATTCTTGGTCAAAGAAATCATTCTATTTATCCTCTCTTCCCCTCATTCTAAATGCTCGATGGTTGAGGACATGAAATTCTGAAATTAAAAAAACCTACCATTCCTTGATACTATTCCATTCTTCACGCAAAAACACACACACACACACATACACACACACACACACACACAATATATATATATATATATATATATATATATATATATATGCATACATACATACATATATATAAATATATATACATACATACATACATACATACATACATACATACATATATATATATATATATATATATATATATATATATATATATATATGCATGAGAGAGAGAGAGAGAGTGTGTGTATGAAGAGGAGAGAGAGAGAGAGAGAGAGAGAGAGAGAGAGAGAAAGATGTGTCTATATTTGATTTTCTTCCTCTCATTACCTCCCTCTCGTTCAGCTCCGTCCTCTCTTTCTTTATCCTCTCATACGTCGTTCTCTCCTTGATAGAACTCTTTATTATATTAAGCAAACGGGGGGCAAAGAAATGAGCGTCTTATCTTATCTGTCCATCTTCAATCGATAATGAAACCCCATCCCATACACCCCATCCCCGTTGCCTGTATGGCACAAGTAGAATGGCCAGACAACACCGCTCCGAGGTGAACTGTTCATTATTAAAGTCGCACAACTGTCGTTAGTGTCACATTTGATAAAAGCCGTCTGCTTTCCAAGTCGAACTTTACTCACCTTACACACGATATTTTGTTGTTTTCATCCCACTTCAGTCAGTCATTCTTTCGTTCGTTTTACTTACTCGAGACTGTCAATCAAAACTGTCATCAAATCTATCGACATAGATTTTCGAATTTTTTTTTTAGTAGGTCTGGCTGACTGGCTTGCTATGTTCGAAGCGTACAGGTAGAGCTAGAGGGTTGAATATTTAAACATTCACTCATTATTATATCTAATAAAAAACTTTTTTTTCAGTTTTTGCCCGAATGTTGTTGGGGGGGGCGTCAATGTACATTGATGCTAAAGTGGATCCTTAGAGTGTATCCGGCATATTTCATGATTTAAAAAAAAAAAAAATTAGATTCAAACTCTTTATAGCGATCGCTGCCTAGGAATAATCTTTGATTAAACCTTATTCCTTAATTGATCGCCACCAACACAGCAAGACATTGGTTATACGATGGTTTCTATTAAGTGATTAACCTGACCTGTTTTTCTCCATTTGATCAATTTTTTGATCGCTCTTTCCAATCCTTTGCAGTCGCTCTTTTTCATTTATTCTTTTTTTTCTTTTTTTCGTTTTGCAGTCCACTCTATTCATTCATCATTTCTTTCATTCTCTCTTCCTTCCTTCCTTAATAACTTTTGTCTTTTTTTCCTTTCTATTCCTCCTTCTGCATCACCTTTGTTTTGCTAATAATTGTAAAGTTTTTTTCTCATCCGACACGTTATATATTGCAAATTAAAGTATTTTGTGTTATTCCCTCGCGTCATTATTTCTTCTTGTGATTGTTCTTGCTCTTTTTCAAATATTTCCACCAGATGTATCTGATTGCTGATTATTATTGCTGAGATTCAAATAACCACAAGTCATTTCAATTATCCAGCATTCTCCTCAAAATTTTCATCAACTTTAACTGTTAGACGCGGCAGAATACCTGAAAATGTGCACATTTAAAACGCTCAAGTAGGATCGTCCAAATTCACGCCAAACAGTATTCTTAGAGGTGTTGAGTGGTGATGTATCTTAATGTGCTGTACGCTCAAAAAAAAAAAAAAAAAAAATTGACAATTCCTCAAAATCAGGAAATCCAAGATGGCCGCCGTTCTAGAACTGTTTTAAAAGTGCTGAAGGCAAATCACGATCATTTATGAAATACAGTGATTTCAAGAATATTGAGGGTGCTGAATCCTAAACAGATGTATTCCCAGCACAAAAATAGCTTGATGCATTTATGTACATGTCCTTTGACTGAACAATGTTGAAACTTGAATGAGATCCGCTACAGTGGGTTTTCATAAAACCATGAATTTATTTTTGTTGCGTTTTTAGCAATGAATAATGTGTCCTGATATATTCTGTTATGGAAAACATCTTTATTTTTTACCACCGTTTGTTTAGTCGATCCAGAATCATTTGCTTAATTACCAAGAGATCTCCTTTTCCACAAACTCCAGTCCAGGTCTAGAGTCAACACTTCATCTGTACGTAATGTTGAGTCAAACCAATGAGTAAGATCAACATGCCCGTACCGGGAATCTGCGAAAATTTATGTTAGAAATACGCAAGGGCCTATTTCAATCTAATGATTAAATACGATTAGAAGATTAACATTCCCCGATGCCTCAGACAAATATGCGAGATCTTTTTGCCAAATATCTCTAACCATCAGCTGTGCAAAAAAAAATAAAAAAACAGGTAGCCAAAGCATTACCAAAGAAATTAGACACAGACGCCTGAGATGGCCGTGACATGAGTTGAGGATGGAGCAGGACCAGATCACAAAAGGCTCAAGATGGACACCAATAAGTTGAAAAAAAAAACTGGAATTGACGAACCTGTCATGGGGAGGGGCACAGTAAAACTTTGGAGGGGCTCGTTGAAGCCAAAGGTCCCATAGGAGATTTAGAAGAATGACATGATACAGCCGTCATTTAAAAATTATGGCCAAGGGATTGATATCCACTGCTCTTACTGACTGAGTTAAATTAACGAGTCTAACATATCTACGAATTTATCCTCTATATATACATTACAAAGCTGCAGTATCCAGCTACAGTTTAAGTAGGAATAGGAATGGAGTCTAACCATGCAGCAGTCAGACTTGTTACTATCGATATCATTACTTGAGCCAAACGTATCCTAGCGGGCTGTAAGGAACATTCTGTTTATATTTATTTAGAAACAAGAATAAAGAGGTGCTTAAAGATACATCCAATCATTTTTATACCCACGATGGCATTTCATAACCTTGTTCTATCTAAAAACAGATTCTTCCGTGTAGGATTTGTGAAATCCGTTTTATTTTCATAGGAAATAAGAAGCTAATTGATTTCCAACCTCTTCTCATTATATGAGTCTTCGTCAATCGAAATGGGTTTGTAAACTTCCAAACAAATAATAAGCAGTTGAAGCAAGGTTGGGAGAGCATGATGGATGAATCATTTTTCCCTGTCGTATGCATCTCTGAGATCTCTGTTCACTCGAGTGGGATGAGAATGTGCGTAATCGTATTCACTGTCTCATTCTTTCTTAACCTTTTTGTGCCCTTCCTTCTGTATTGTTCTTCTTATTTCCTTTTCTCCTTTCCTTTGCACGTTTTAATAGTTGGCCTCTCTTTCTTTTCTTCTTTTGAACGTTTTACATCGATGCCTTTTTTCTTTCTTCCTTCTTTTCTGCTTTCCTTCCTTGCTTCCTTCATTTTCCCCTTCTTTCTTTCGTACGTCTTAATGGTTGGATTTCCTTTGTTTTTTTTAATGTTGTACAGCTTGGCCCTTTTTTTTTCTCTCTTTCTTCTACACTTTCTTCCATCTTTTTTTTTGCCAATTCCAATGTTTAGTCTTTCGTCCTTTCTTTCCATCCTCTCTATTTTCTTCTTTTTTTTCTTGCAATTTTACTGGCTTGCATTTCTTCAATCTTTCTTTTGCACGTTCTATCGCTTCAACTTTCTTTCTTTCACTCTTTTCTTTATGTTTTTCTTCCTCCCTTTCTACTCTTTCTTTCTTCTCTTCTTTTTGCTTTCTTCATTCTCTAATCCGGACTTTTCACAAATTTTTTCGTATTTTACTTTTTCATGTTTAACTGTTTCTTTGTCTATTTCTCTTTTTACTTTCTTTTTTTTGGCATCTTTGTTTTCTCCCCGTTTGATTCTAGACCGACCCACTAATGTTCCCTCCCACATTTGATTCATTTTCTCATTTTCTTTCACAACATTAATCCTTTTCTAATCAATAATGTGACCCTTGCTCACTAAGCTGCATCTCCCGTCTCCAAATCATTAGTTATTCTCTTTTCCTTCACAGCCGATTTCCTAGGGCTTCCTTTATGTTAACCCCAATTACCTAATTCTTCCCAAGACTCTTTTTCTTTCTCTCATCAGGTTCCCATCCCGTCGCTTTCCTGTCTATTGATATCGTCCATATTGTCGAGGATCTCTAATGAGGAAGAGAGCAAATAAAATTCCAAACATCCCAATAGTCTGAGAGTCTTCATGTTTTTTTTCCCGGTCTGGCTCTCACTTCTTCCTTCCTTTCAGCATTTTCTGGGTTTGAACGTATTCATCCACCAGATATTTCCATTAGACTATCTCAAGGAGCAATTCTTCGAGCTAAGGGCAGATGATGTGGCTTCTCCAGGAGAATAACCCGCTGCCGATATGACCAATCCTGTCACATGAATCATAGACAAGCGTTTGTCACTGATTGCCCGATATCCTGAACTGATATAATTCATCTTATCTTAGAAATGACCTTGCATCTCATAAAAAAAGGTTTCATGTGAAGGGTTCCCTATAGAAACAACAACTGGTTTCAATCCCCCCCCCCAAAAAAAAATGGACAACCAGTCCAGTTTATTACATTTCGAATATTCGCTTATTATGATCACTTTAGGACAGAGTTTCTAAAATATCATTTACCAGTTAGTATTGTAGCGTTGACAGAGCAAGCTCAACCTTCAAAAACCAGACGATCCCAATAATCTTTAAAAATGCATCGTCCTGATAGTCACTTATGAAGCTGAAACATGGAATCTTACCGCGAGACAGACCCGCAAACTGAGAAGTATGCATCGTGCGTATGAGAGAAACATGCTCAACCTCACATGAAGAGATCTCAAGACAGCACAGTATATCAGGAAGAAAACAGGAGTCTGAGACATCATAGAATGTATCGGAAAACTCAAATGACAATGGGCTGGTTATGATGCGAGAATGGTAGATAACCGATGGACATCATGACACTCAACATGGATACCACGCAGGCTGACAAAATACAAGACGGAGAGATGAACTAGACAAATTCAAAAGATACTGGTTCTACTAGAGAAATTTGGCGGATCCTGGGGAAGGTTTATGTCCAACGACGGACATTAAAAGACTGATGATGATTATGATGATGATTGCAGCGTCAAGCTCTATCTCCTGAAAGGATAATGTCTACTCTCTAGTCTAACGGGAAAAGCCATTTGATATATAAGTTCAGCGTTATTGTACACAGAGAAATGAATATAAGGAAATTTTGAGACGCAAATCTTGTAAATGGAGTGAATATGTCTACCTTTGTAACGATCCGGGGGGGATTCTAGTTTTTACTTTAGCTCACAGACTGATTGCCTTCGTGTGAATTATTATATCAATTCAGTTAAAGAAACAGGTCCAGCGAGTAAGTCTACTTGGAAAATTAAATGAACTTTTTAATAGCGATTTGTAATTTCTATACTTATGTAATTTTATCTCTCATTGGATGAACAAGGTCCATTTTTAGCGAAAATTCTGGTGGGATAGGGAAGCTTTTACCTTTTTAAATCTTTTTTATTGGTTTATTTTGAACTTCGTAAGCTTCAGGGTACATTGGTTGATTGGAAGTGCAGGAAGACTTTGTGGATTAGTCTTAGTCAAGTTGCGTGTCGTTTAATCCCTGATTAGTCTTATATGTCTAGAGTAAAAAAAATCATAATTTCCAAATGGATAAGGTCACTTTTGCAACTTCTGAGTCGCAACATCGATAATGTCCTTTCAGTTGTTTTCCCAAGTTACAATTTTCAGTCACATAGACGGAATATGAGAGAAATCGGAAAGATAGGAAGAGATGTGGTTCTTGCAAGAGAACTTGGAGAGATGTGGAAAATGAAGGTTACAGATGTCCCCATCATTATTAAAACGCTCGGAACTGACGTAATGTGTCTCATGAAGTCTCTGGAGGTATGGGAAAACCCTCCAAAAAAACTCAAACCACTGAGATGATAACTAAACAAAATTCACCTAGAATACTGAAGGATGTCCTGGAATACTGGACAGACTTGCTGTTACTTGGCTTCCAGTGAAAGCCACCATTTTGTAATGGTTCTAAAACCTAACATGTACATTCATACTTGTCACCGTAAACAGCAAGAGGAAGACTACTCGGAAAAAAAAAACTCCAAACGAAGCTGACTTGTTTTTCTATCGGATAGTCTTATGTTCATGGTAAATATCCAGGTTGCTTGAATGAAAAATGAAAAAAAATATCTTGTAAATTCCGAGGATATGGCCCAAGAGGTCAAACACTAGATGTAAAGTCAACAAATCTGGGGATTTCTTCATTGAAAGTACCATTTGGAAAATATTGAATTTCAAACCAGGATAGAAATGCCTATTTCAACAACAGTTCTGTTGATGCTGAGAGCAATATTGTTGATTGATTGTTGTAGTCTAAAAATGTTTGTAAAGAGCTACAGATCGTTGTGGCTAATTTCATCTCTCGCAAATAGAAATCAACTAGCAACCGTGATTTCGAAAAAAGAAATTCATATTCATACAAATGGAATTGATTTTGTCGTTTCAATAAACCAGATTCCACTTGTTGTGAAATTCGATAAGCGATTGGAACGGCATTTTTTTTTTTTTTTGATCTGCAATTCGAATTCATGCAGAAAGATTTTTGCATTACCTGGTAAATGGCATGAATCCAACTCTTCTAACGCTATTCCCCATCGTCAGGCACTTTTGAAGCCCTTGTTGTTACTCGTACAGAGGTCAAGGATACCTACTTGATTCTGGTAGGATATGACCTCGAGCAACTCGGGGCATGACACTCCGGTAGTCTATTGGCACCGTTAAGTGACTGAATTTGAACAATGAATTGCAAAGGACATGGTATCAGATCATATCAACGCAGAACATAGCATTCCAATAACTGTTTTCACCACGTGTTGCTATATATATATATATATATGTATATATATATATATATATATATATATATATATATATATATATATATATATATATGTGTGTGTGTGTGTGTGTGTGTGTGTGTATATATATATATATATACATATATATATGTGTGTATATATATATATGTATATATATATATATATATATATATATGTATATATATATTTTTCACTGGCGAACCGACTGGGACAGCCTCGCTCTGGATGACACCATCAAAGGTAGACACTCATTGCTGCTTTGGCAGAGCGAAAATTCAACATTTTTAAAGCTTTTAATGCTTTTTTTTAGCGATTGTAGCCAAACTTTAGCCTTTTTCTAGTCATTTTAGACGAATCAAGCAATTTCCAACTCAAACTTTAAAATAGTCATCAAAAGGCTACCAGTATTTTTTTTTCCGTGGTTTAGCGTTTTTTGACTTTTTTTGTGATCGATTCAGCGAAAAAAAAAGATTATATATATATATATATATATATATGTATATATATATATATATATATATATATATATATATTGTGTCATCCACAGACAGCTGTTTCGATGTATTTTATATATATATATATATATATATATATATATATATATATATATATATATATACCAAGCACAGCCCTCTTGCCTATAAGATGTGCCAACAACTGGAACTAAAGTACAAAATATCTTATCTTGGTTGGTAGTCAATGATAACTTTTTTCCTTTGTAGGGCAATGGTTTCCAATAAGATTCATGAGTCATTCAAGTTGACAGACCAAGACACAACAGACATATACTCAACTTTGCCGACCATAATTACATAGTTCTAATATATTCTTGGATAGTTCTTCATAATAAACCATCAAACTGATTATGCCTATGAAAAAATTCATTGTATGGAATACACAAACACAAAATGAAAAATCGTCCTGTTTAGATACGAAAATACTATAGTCAATCCAAAGGAGCCGATTCTACAAAAGCTTCTGTGATTTCCTTTGCAAACCTGCTAAATCCTAATTACCTGAGTGACGTTGCTAATTAGTGCCGACCATTCTTTTTTTTTTTTAGGTATCACTTTCTGATGACTCCCGGTCTTCTTATAAGTTTTAATTTTATCTGATCAAATTTCTGATTACTATGTCCCATGTATCACGCTACTCAATCTATTTAATGAAAATATAATACCGTGAGATAACTGCTGATTGTCAAGCTTATCGCTTTCTTTGAATGATGGCTTTCGTTATCTTTTTCACATCTCTACTTTGTGGAGTACAACGAGTGACGGGCGTCCTAATGCTCTTTACGTGGAAAATGGCAAACATTATCTTCCTGGGCACCAAGGTAATTTAACGGATTTTAATCCGAGTGAGGTAGAGACGGTATGTTCGTGTTTTGAAACAAATATGAAAGCCATTGAGTCTGGTATAGTCGGACTATTTTCTCCGTCCCTAGATAATTTCGGACGAACCGAATGACGGAAGCAAGACGATCGGTTTTTCATGTGAACTTCAGTGAAAACAATATCACGTGTAACAAATAAGTTGAAGACGTAGACTCCAGACACAACGATCCAAATCAAAAATGCACTCACACCACTACTTTTACAATGGAAGGCTTTTGCGGATCTTAGGGAAGGTTTATATCCAACGACGGATGTTAAAAGGCTACTGTCGTTTCTGTTATTTCTTTCAGAGTCATCTTTCTTCTACTAAGTTGCTTGCCATTCACGTGCAATTGCAATCGGAAAGGTGTGCTACTGTGAGATCATTGAAATATCTATATACTTGTTTTTTTAAGCAATCTTGCATTCAAAATATGAACATATGTAATCAACCAATTACCATATATATATATATATATATATATATATATATATATATATGTGTGTGTGTGTGTGTGTGTATATATATATAAAAGTCACAGAGGTAGTGAGTTATATCCCTTCTGTATTTGTCAGATTCGGGCTTGAGCCTTTGGCATGTACATAACAATCAACCTAAAACTTAACGTGTGATGCCTAAAAATGAAAAAGATTTACCCATCGATATTGCTAAATAAAGAATACACTCACTACTACTTTGATGAGACTTTTTGAACTCCTGTTTGGGTGAGGGCCAAGGTGCACAGATGATCGGCAGCTGAGTGACGTAGGGCAGTTGATTTAATGAGATAAGTTGTCATGAGTGCTCACAAAATTAAAGACACTTGTTACTGTTCAAGTAACCAGATTTTCGTTACAGTATAAATCGGATACTCTATATTCACTGGGAGATGTCGTGTCTAGTCCGCTTCATTACAACCTTCCCCACATTATAAAATTTGACGTCAAAACAAACTAAAAAGCACTTTTATAACAGAGTAACAACACATTTTTTAAAGTTCGAGTACGGTTAAACCATTTTATGCAAACTGTCACTTCTCAATCAGAAGCAAAAATACGATGATAGAAATTGTCAACCAGAACTGTCAAAATAGGTTTCTTCAGTTTTTAAGTTGGCTGGCTGGTTATGTATAAATCGCCCGTACAGGCTGTACTAAAGGAGCTTGAGGGCTAAAAATTTCAACATCCATCGCTTATTATGCATAGAAAAAAAATCAGAAACCCTCTCCCTATATAGATTTTTCATCGGGGATAGGGTTCAACTTGCAATGTAGGCTATACTAAATTAGTTCCTTTGTATCCAGTCGCATTTGCTCTTGCTTGTGAACATTATTAGTGATCACTGCCCAACAAAAGGCGAGAGAAATCACTTATTCATTGATCATCCCTTTTCCCCAAAAGTTTTAGATAATCATCCCCTTGACTGCTTGCTAACAAAAGAGATAAGTCGTGTGACGTTTTGAGTGACGCAACACACCTGTCCAATTTGAAATATTAGATCGATGTCATAACTCTTTTGTTATTCTAAATTGTGAGGATCGTTCTCAAATTAATTTTAATTATTAGCTTCCTATATCACAGGTCACTGGTCACACAGAGTAAACATACTGGTAAAATATTATTTCACAAGGAAAGGAGGGAGGGGTGTTTGGTTATGTTTTGATTTGGGGATTTTATTTTATTACCAATTTCTTTTTTATTTTTTCAATTAAACAACTTGCTAGCATGCATATTTTAGCAACCTTCATATATCTTGCACGTATTTTTCATATATCAAACTGAGGGTGACTATGTTAAAGGACTGTATAGGAGGGGCGTTTGTTTCTACTTTGATGTGATTTTGTTTTTCTTTTTTCGTTGTTTTTTTTAGGTGGGGGGGATTTAAAAAAAAAGTAAATATCTGCAAATTGTTTTGGAATAAGTTGACATATACATAGAGTACATAGCTACAAAATTATGTTTACCAAAACAGCAATCTCTCTTTAAAAGAAAATTAAAACAACTTGTTAGTATGTATATTTTTAGCAACCTTCATATTATTTTTTACTGATTTGATCTTCTTTTGCTTAGCTCCGATAACTTTCCTTGTCTTCTTTGGTCGCGTTCTAGAGTTGAAAAGAAGTTCTGTACCTCAGCATCTCTTTCACTGGCAATAATATGTATCTAGGAATGCCGGAGTTGAATCAGAGATGGAGACGGGTGTATGAAGTAAGGGTCACTCTGCTAAATGACTACATGGGAGGGGCGTTTGTTTCTGTTTCGATTTTTTGGGGGGTGCACTTGAAAAAAAAAGGTAAATATCTGTAAGTCATTTTGAAATAAGTCGACCTATATGCATAGTAGAAAGCAACAACTTTGTGACCTCCAGATGATGCTGGATAAACTGAACAAATAAAGCAACACAGTTGGCTTCCATATGAACTTTAGTGAAACAAATGTCATTCATAACGAATATGTTGGAGACAAACACAGATCAGTCTAAATGGAAGACGCAGACTTGGAAAGAGTAGACCACTACATCTACCTTGGGGAAAGTATCTCTATGAAATCCTAAGATCCTATCATGAGAATAATGCAAGAGAAGAATCACTCTAGGCTGACAAATTTTCGGTGGTACGGGTTCACACTTCAAGAATAAAACAGTTCTTGCTATTGCAAAAAAGATGTATATAAAACCAATGCGTCCTCCCGATGGTCATCTGGGGAGCTGAAACATAAAACTTAACAAAAAGACTGCCCCTCAAACTGAGAACCATGCAGTGAGCAACAAGAGAGAATTATACTCAACATTGATCGCTAGACAGCACAATATATTGGAGGAAAGACAGTTGAGATACCATAGAATACATAAGTAAACTCAAATGGCAATGGGCCAGTCATGTTGCAAGAATTTCAGACAACCGCTGGACATCACGACTCATAATGAGTAAATCCCCAGAGATCAGATGCAAAACCAGGGCCAATGAAATGTAAGATGACGTAACGAACTTCGTGAGGCCTTTGGTAAAGTGGTCAGACGAATATGATGATGATGATGATGATGATGATGATGATGATGATGATACTGTAAATGCAGTTCAGTCAGTGACTATATAGCACTTACTACTACTGTCGTGGTTCATCCCCTGGTCTGAACTGTTATAAATGATTATATAATAAGAATAATGTGCCCTCAGTTTCAATATGAATGACTCGTTTACAATACTGAAGCCTTATCGCAGCCTTGGTTCCATTCATCTTCTGCGTTCAGTCTTGTCTGCGACAGCATAATAATCATTGACTCTATTTGGAATGTCAAAATGAGGGTGAAGACAATGACTCATCCGGCAATGTATTATCATCATAAGTATTTCCATCTTTCTACAAGGGTCATCTGGTGGTTGTCACTGGGCATTTAGTGGAAGGAAGTCCCCTCAAATCTCCAATACTCACCTTAGCATTCTCTAAGATTTCAATACAGACAAACTCCCGAAGTTGATTTGCCTGACACAAATTTGCGATATGCAAATAATAAAATCAATGGAGATAGTTATGAATCCCAGCCCTTTCATATTGCGGTAACTACGAAGTAGGAAATGGTTGCAATTTTCAAAATCACGGTAACTGAATTCGGCGTAGATTGAAGTAGCTAATTATGGGGTCGGGCTCCCATGTTGTATCAATTCAGTTTTTCCTTAGACATCGAACTCTTCCAAAATATACGCAAAATTCTTAGAGACAGTTACGAGTGCACTATGGAGACTCAATCATTGCTATGTCACACAGTTTTTGCTATTCCCTAGCAATAATCTGACATTTTTCGTTCCTTTTCAATATTATACATTAATTTACTCAAACATGGGACCACATTTTGGTTGTTAGTGTCTCGACATTCAGGCCGTTGTAAACTCTGGCTTCCTCCAGATGATAGTCGTACTAGGTATTTTTTTCCCGAAATTTCGAAGCGAATCCTTTATTTGAATTTGAATAAAGTGTTTGTTTTGAAATGTAACCTCTTCATCTTTTTTTTTTCTTATAAAAAACTGTACATGCCATATTTTTACGCAGAGCAAGACCCCCAAATCTTTGGAAAGGAAAGGGTGAACATGGCCGGTATATCAGTAATAAGTCAACTATAGGCCACTGGTGTTGAGTTTTGTACTATTTTCTTGTCAGTTGATCAAATATGCCAAGTATTCATATCAGTAGTAATTATTTGCTTTCAGTGGATATCAAGTGACAGCAAGTCATTTCATCACTCCAGCACTGTATTGGATTTCAGAAAAAAATTTTCACTATCTCGAGTTAGAACACTTTGGTCCCCTGGTAGATTCAATCTTCGTCGCCTTGTTAACGATTATCAGATCCAGTCTTCTTGCTTGGATGCAATGTTTGTCTGGATTTAGAAGTCCAAGAGTATCTGTAATATAAGCCATTGGCACCTGTTTAATTAATGGGCTTCTCAGTTAACTAATTCTGTAAGTTGCTTCAACATTTTTACATTGCAAGGATAGGTGTATAATGAGGATACAGATGATATTGGTAATTGCTGTTTCCAAAATCTATGATTTAAAATCAATATTTTTCACAAAATATTCATTGATGTAATAGTTTTTAAGGCATTTTCTATTATGAAATGATTGTACAATGGGTTAGATAATGAGTGAATTAAAAAGATTTTTTAAAAACTCATTCGAGAAATTTTAATATATAGGTAACAGTTAGATACACAACGCAAGAATAAAACATGTCGCTTGTTCGTGTCTGCTAGTGAGTGCTTCGGAAAAGTCTTAGAAAGGAAAGAAAATACCTTGAAATGGCAAGCAATTTACTGCGACACTGTTCGGGCCATTTTTTCCCCTTTTCCTTACCCTTAATACCTCATGACATCCGGAGAATATCTTGCCTGTGCCGACCTTTTAGTGATGAGAGGTCACTCCGATATAATAATGGCCAAAAGGAAATACATTAGGCGTGACGTTGCTGGATTAGACTGGCTCAAATGGAGGCGCTTTTGTTCACAAAGCGGGAGCCAATCGCGCGGAAGTTACGAGTGCGGTTGGTACTCCTTCGATTCTGCGCAGTAGATCACACAGAGAGCAGTTAATCAGTATGCAAGGTGACTCTATCATTCAAGATTTTTTTTTGTTATCATTTTTATAATCTTTTTCCTGAATGAATTTCAACGTAAGCGAGTGACTTGAATCTAAAATTGACCCCAAATCTCATACGTGATCACATTGCGGCTATTATTATTAATATTTTTTTTCCCTTCGGTTTCCACTGTTATTTAACCACTGTCATATCGTTCTCTCCACATCAAACCGTTTTTTTTATTCTTGCTAAACTTGGTAAGATTTGTTCCCCTTTTCTGGTAACTCATTCTCTTCTTATATTTCTCATTCTCACTCTCTATACTTCATTTGTGAGGTTTGGTCCTCTTTCTTTTATTCATTCTCCTCTTTTATTCCTCATTCATTTTGTTTATACTTCACTTCGAAAGTTTTATTCCCCTTTCTTGTTGCCCATTCTATTTTTATTTTTCATACTTGCTGTTTATATTTCGTTTTGTAAGGCTTGCTCCTCTCTCTTGAAACACATTCTCCTCTTTCATATTTCATTTTTTTCTGTTTACATTCCACTTAAAAAGTTTCTTTCCCTTTACTGTGGTCCACTCTCCTCCTTTACTTCTCATGCTTTTAGTTTTCTATAAAGTGGGATGCTTAGCTGAAAATTTGTAGCCAATTCTGCATTTTGTGATAAAAGCATATAATTTGCTACTCTCATAGCCAAGGGCATTCAAAAAGAAAATTGGATATCGAGCCATTATGTAGACCAATGGCAGCAATTTCGGAATGGCTGCCTCTGACCACTGTTTTCAGATCAATTTTCGCAACAGCGCTGGATAAAATACATAGTTTTGGGAAATTGATATCTGAATATTACACGCAGGTCGTTGGAAATTCAAGACAGCGGCCATGACTGGAATGGAAATTGTAATTGCAATAAGGTTGCATATACTAGTCTTATATAGATTATCTCGGTGGTAAATCGTACACCATTTCTTATGATACAGAATTCGAATTCGGATTTTCAAGAACGGTCCAAAAGCCTCTTCTCAAAATTCAATATAAGGGCCGTAAGTGGGATATGATGCTGGTGCCCACACAAGAACTACCTTCACTGTATATATGGGGCTGGTGGAAAACACACCAGGGATATTATGAACATTTCTGGACATGCCTATCAGATGAAAACCCATCAAGCTATAATTCTTTCTGTAAGGGGGAGTGCTGGATATATTTTTCACGATCCACCCTAGGTTTCAGTTGTTATTGCTACCACGTTTTCAGTGTCATGGCTACGAACTAGAAAGATTGCAGTTTTTAGCGGCATGAATGTATTATCCAAATGACAATACCCCAGCACTATGTATGGTAAATAAATATGACTAATTATATCATCAATATTATATAAATCCATCATAGATAAGAAAGTTGAGTGAAATCAATAGTTGCTAGCAGCAATTTTGGAGTGGAATTATATAATTTTTAACATTATCGAATTCATCATCGCTACCACAATCACCACAACCATCACCCCCACCACCACATTTATCACCACCACCACCACCATCAACACAACCATCATCGACACTATTACCATTATCACCACAGCCACCATCAACGTCATCATCCCCTCCACGTATTATGCTATCTCAAAATGCACAATCGCCTTGATATTTCCTGTTAAACATCCCCATCACTTTATTACTTGAGAGAGGAGTGTAGAATTGACTTTCCTTCGATGGACTCTAGCTTAAAGCAGTTATTGTTATAACAGTCTCAGTCTTGAATTGTTAGCTTCTGGGCAATTGTAAAATTCCAAATTCGAATTCTGCAACATTTAAATGTATGATTTGACGTCAAGTTCATCCATATCAGACGAGTCTACGCTACCTTATAGCAATGACAATATGCACACCGGTCATGGCCACCATCTTGAATTTCCGATGACCAGCATGTATCATCCAAATATCAATTCCAAAGAACTATGCAAGACACAAAATTCAACTGCTCATCTCAATATCATCATATATCCATTGCTGATACAAAAATCGATCTGAAAACAGTCTTGAAATGACTAGCAATTTCATGATAGCTTACTATCCATTTTTTTCAAGTGTACCAAATTATATGCTTTTGTTACAATATTCTCGATTATTTAGTGAAGCTGCCTGTTGATTTCATTTTCACGTTTGGCTGAATTTTAAAAAAAAATTCCTCATAGATTTTTTTTCTTCTACTTTCTTCTTCTCCTTCTCACTTTGATACACTGTTTTTCTTCCACTATTCCTTCTTCGTTTTTTCTTCCTTGCTTTCCTTCCCATTTGTGTTTTGTCATTGTAGCTTGTTTCTATTTCACTAATATTCATTCATTTTTCTTCCTCATTATTCTTTCAAATATTTAATCCATTAATCTCTTTTCCTTCTCTAATTTTTTCACTGTGTTCCACTTTCCATCACATTTATCTTCTTTCTACTTTATTTTTCCATTCAATTTTCTCTTTCTTTTTCCCCCACTTCATTTTACGCCGCTTATTCGTGCCTCATTGTTTTCCTTCATTTCGAATTCTTTTTGTTTCATTCTGCTTTTACTTTTTCCGCTCCATTTTTCTCGTTCAAGCCTATTTTATAAATCCCTGAACCGAATTCTCAAAGTGTGTGCCAGGATTATCAAATCTGACGAGGGCCATGACTTAATGACATCCTGCTGTCTGCAATGTTGAATACAAGAAAATTTAACTTCACAAGAATCATCACACAAAAATGAATATAAAATCATAATTATATCGGGATGAAGATAAACTACCGACAACAAATAAGATACTTCGATCACTTACGCTAGCATCTATTCATTTATCAACTGATGTACCAAAATATTTGTCTATTCATAAAAGCGTTTATGATTATGAATTGCATCATATTTTATAGAAATTTATCTGTAATGATCTCCTATCATTAAACTATTGATGTATCACTCACCCTAGACAATATAAATAGAATAAGCAAATAAAAAGAATGGAGCTGCTGCAGGAATCGAACCTGCCACCGATAGGGTAGCTGCTTCGGCATAGTGATGCTCTTACTATTGAGCTATACAGTCACCGGTAATGCAAGGGCCCAAATAACTGCTTTAAATCCTAATCACCATCTTGTTTATTCTCGGTCTTTTCGCTTCTTTCAACGAGACAGTTATGTATTAGACGTGGATATATGCGATCCAGCACAATGACTATAAATTGCGTAATGTTATGTGGAAACTTATTTGAAATGATATCATGTCATTACACGATTAATGTATCACTCAACCTAGACAACGTAAATAGAATAAGCAATCTAAGAAAATGGTGCCGCCGCAGGAATCGAACTCACCACTGATAGGGTAGCCTTCACACGAGTGTTTATGTTCATATGCATGATAGCCACCAGACAGACAGACAGACAGACACAGACACAGACACACACAACGTGCAGTGCAGGAAATATCACCAGAGCTGTGAATCAATTTGATTAGTAATTACAATAAGCACTATTACATAATTATAAGCAATGTAATAAAAGATATACATGACTTCTCAAGGTAATGAAATTAATTTTGGTGCCCATCTCCTCTGTTATGAAACCGAAACCTTCCATGTGCTCGTGGTCAAGTTTGACTTTGTTGAAGTGAAGGACAAAGAAAAAAGACACAGTCATATTGTCTTGGACAAGAGACGCAAAACGAACCGACCATTTCCACAACAACTGCACTGACTATTGTTTCTCATAACCAAAATGCAAAATATTAATCCATCATTGTCGATTGTAGCCCATATTCCATACACAAAGAGCAGATGTCAATCAGTCGGTGTGTGTATTGTCCGTTTGAAGCCAGTACCAGACATCAAGGAACATTTCCCTTGGTTTGTGGATTTGATGGGAACAACAGACATCAGTCCGTCCACTTTCACTCCACAATTCCATTGAAAATACAGAGGACAGGTCTATGACACTGGAGCAAGTATGAAAGGCTACAGCCAAATTCAAGAGCTTTCTTTGTTCCTTGTAGAGCACATACAATAAATCGTGTAAAAGCTAATGCTGCAAAGCAATGGCACAAGCTGTTTATTGTCCGAGGATCTTTTATCTACTACCGTGTTCAACCTTCTACTCTGGCATAAGTATCACCCGAAAATAAATTTAGTAACTTTAAGCTATTTCAATACATGGTGAGATTTGCGGATAGCGAATGATATGAATTTACACGCAAGGATAAACTATTCTAATATTCAATTCATATTGTATGAATGAAAAAAAAAAAGAAAAAAAATTTCATTTAAAAAAGACGATTATGATTACTTCTTTGAATCCGTTCTAATTATACTTTTTTTTTTTCTCTTTTTTATCTAATTTGAATGATATTATCTCAAAATATTTTTTCCAATCGGTTCTTCAGATTTTGGTAGTTACCGTATTTGATACATTTTCTTTTTCTCTATTAAATAGAATATAATGAATCATGATTTTAGAAAAAAAAAATTCTGACTACTTTTACCAGCATCTTGATTCTATTAGTTACTTTTTATTATAACGTTTGGTTTGGACTTATTACCTTCCGGCAATGAGCAAGTAAAAAACAGAAAACATGTATTCAATGCTGTAACTACTTGAAAGTGAACAATCAGAAAAAAGGATGGCTTTAAGGCTGATATTCCTAGGAATTGCCCCCGGCTGAAGTCTGTATGGTCCGGTAGGCAAAGCAGATCGGACTGAATGGTGCTTCATCTTGGCTATGGGATGTGGGTTCGAATCACACCCGAGGCTTATCTATTTTCCCGATTAACGCTATCACTGTTGGGGGGTTATCAGTATAAGCAAAAATTTGCAATAAAATGCAGCTAATATGCTTACCCGCTGAGAAGCTGTCATAAGATGCTCTTATTAACAATTTTGCAGCTGGAGACAAAAAAAAAAAAAAAACCCAAAAAACTTAGATTCTGCAGACTATCACTTTCAGCCAGCGCCAACAAAAGTGATAATTTCAATTCCCACTCTTAATGCTATGCTAGTACTTCCAAATTCGCTTGCTGGGATTTTATGTACGGAGACTTTATTTAACGGATGAGGCACTTAAACGATTAGATAGCCGTCTTTGTATCATAACTGATATGCTTACATTTTTGTCGTGTTTGTCTTATCATGTACCACATTGTTGAGAAAAGCGCTATACAAATTTCTTTATTGGCTATTATCATTATTTCTAAACCCAGTGAAAGCAAAACTCCAATTTCTGACTTGAACTAAACATCGATTGTTGAACAGCTCCGTGGATTATAGGTTTAAGGGTGAGACAGCATGCTAAAGAAGCTTTGTTGAGCCGACGCCAACTGCTGAAAAGTGTCTGTATACTTTCGTCTCTCTTTGTGTGACTTATTGTAAAGTTGTTTTTTATTTGTATATATTTATTCTATTTTATATTTGTTCTTATTAATATGATTTGTTTTTTTTTTCATAGTTTAATCAATATATATTATAGTCTTTACAAAGTTTGTAAAATATAATTGTTCTTCAAAAATAGCATTCATGACATCAGCAAATAGAATAATAATGAAAGTATTGGTGATAGTTGTACTCTCACCTAAGATTTATGGATAAAAGTTTTTCAATCGGATAAGAGAAGCTTTTTATTCTACGTATTCGACTCAACTCTCCTACACTAGGTACAGTTTTGCTTAAAATGCCCAATCATGCTCAAACTCTAATGGGAAGATCACAAGACAGCGCAGTATATTAGAGAAAAGATAGAAGTCAAATGTATCATTGAAATCGTTAGATAACTCAAATTGCAATGGGCTGGCCATGTTGCAAGAATGTCAAACAACCGTTCGACATTCGACTCATAACGTGGATCCGTAGAAAGCCGGCAAAATGTGAGAAAGCATGGCGAAGTAAACAAGTTCAGAAAGAACTGGCTCCGTGACGCGAATGATAGAGAAGTCTGGCGAATCTTCGAGAAGGGCTATGTCCAACGACAGATGCTAAAAGAATGCTGCTGATGCTGCTTACGCTGTTGATGCTGCTGAAGTTGATGTCCCAACCCCCTATTTTCCCCTATTTCTCCCGGTTATCCATTCCGAATTTGATCCCATTGCACTGACCTCATTCTCCTTAAACAATTTCAAGGTGGTTTTCGAAGTATTTACTTCCGTTGGGAACCTCTTCTAACGGAGAAAGCTCGTCTGTCCATACAATTAACATACTTATCATCTCGTATAGGAGTTATTCCGATCTGGAATCATTCCCTATTCACCCCTTCAAAAAAAAAAAACATAATTCAATTGGTTTTCTTTAGCGCATCAGGTACTGGGGAAACTTTCCGGGATTGAGATGAAAATAGATCTGCTAAAATACCAATCCATTCTTTATAAGAAAACTATTTCCCCCCTCTTCGCTAGCGTAGATTTGGTTGGGGGATACATTTTCCAACAAGATAAGAACCCAAAACGTACTTCGAAAACCACCTCAGAATGAATTTCAGAAGAATGATGTTAGGGTAATGAAATGGCCTTCCCAATCGTCTAACCTGAATCCTTTTGAACATTTGTGGCATTGAGTGGATATAAATGTTCATAAATGGATGCTGTCGAATCTGGACGATTCTGCACGGTGGAATGATTAGAAAGCAGGAGATACGGAAGCTTAATAGAGAGCTGCAGAAAACGTCTTTAGGGCAGTGATCAGTGCTAACGTAGCCTCAACTTAGAATCGGTTGGAAAGGATTGAAAACTTATGCAAGAGTCATTATAATAAGGTATTGATAATTATAATATTTTCATTTATGTAATAAACTGCCCCACTAACACTAATTGAGTTGATAAATGTCATCAGATCGAATTCGAAATGATCAGAAAAAATAAGTAGAATACCTTCGCATACAGGTGTACGATGATTAGTGAGCCAAACCCCTACATTACTGCTCATGTACCGAGTTCATTCCTCACCAGTTGTCTCAGTATTTCGGCACTGTAGTGAATTACATGATGGGTGAGATGAAAATTTCTCTTGGAAATGGGCAATAACTTAATCGTTTATTGGTTGATTGCTGTCAAATGAGCTTCACTTTGAACCATATATTGATAGAATTTGCCTGCTCCAGCCTCGGTAGACCTTTGCTTTGATGGCCATTGCATGTTGAAAGTGCTCCGCGAGTTGATCATGAGTTGGTGGTTTGGTGCGGTTCATCTTCACCTTCGCCTACCCCAACAAGATGGAATCACAGAACGTAAGGTCAGTTATAATTTCCAATAGGGAGTTGATTCTAAACCAAACTTGTATAAATTAGCATTCTACTTCAGTTTACAATCTGCATCGTTTTTAAACCTAGGAATAAACGTGCACACAAAAGGTGTTTGTATCCATGTAAGGATTTCATTATTAGCATTCTATGTTAGAGGAAATATATATATATATATATATATATATATATATATATATATATATATATATATATATTAGGAAATATATATACATATATATATATATATATATATATATATATCAGGAAATATATATATATTTATATATAGATATAGATATAGATATAGATATATATCAGGAAATAGATATATATTGTATTATATAGATAGATGCGACAGAATGATTATAAATTGCGTTGTATTACATAGAAACTGCAGCAGCCCCATTTTCTTGTTTATTCTATTTATGTTGTCTACACCAAGTGATATATTAACCGTTTAATGACGGAAGGTCATTTCAAATAAGTTTCTATATTTAATATAACGCAATTTATAATCATATATATTTAGAGAGAGAGAGAGAGAGAGAGAGAGAGAGAGAGAGAGAGAGAGTTGTATTGTAAATAGTTGAGATAGAGTCGAAGTATGTATTCGGTTATTTACTTACACAGAGCTATTCCGATCATGTTACAGACCGAAACGGCTTCATCTTCAGCGGAAAAGTCTGACATCTTCAGTGTTGGCAGAGCAGTAAATCAGTGAAAGTCCACCCTGCTATTGTTGGTCAGCGAACTAGATTAGTTATGGTAAAGTCCGTCTTGAGAATTAGTTATTGGATCGTGTGAGTAGGGGTCATCCAGGGGTCAGGTCACCAATAGACAGGTTACCATGGCAGCATTCCGGATGGGGAGAGAAAAAAATGCAATAATATAAGGGGATGAGAACTAGGTAGGAGCGATGATTTGGAATACTGGTTCTGAAAAACCATTTGAGATAATTTGGTTAATAGTTTTCTTATTTGGAAACGAATCAGTGATGAAATGCTTTTACATTATTGTAGAAGCAGTTTGACTCAATTTCAATCTTTCATTTTTTAAGAAGCTTTTCATTCATTTTTTTAAGTTCATCTATTCATTTATTTATTCAATTATTTTAATGTTTTTTTTTCATTCCTGGGTGGGTGGAGTTTTATGAAAAGATATTTTTAGTTCTGGCAGTTTTTCGTAAATTTTTGATTTATGGATGTGTGGTTGTGAGCAGTTTGAGTATTCTGTAGTGACGGTGATAATATATATATATATATATATATATATATATATATATATATATATATATATATATATTGAAGAGTTGTAATACAACGAAACAGCTGTCTATGGATGACACAATAAATAACGTTGAGCACTCTCCAAGTGAGGTAACTCGTTCATTGTAAGCTTATGCAATGCCCTCCATAGAAACAGAGCACTCTGGTGGACAGGGAATTTAAACTAAATAAATATATCACTTAAATTCAGCATAACTGACCGTCCAGCTCCCTAGCGTGGTACTGGATGGGATAACGGATAGTCAATAGCCACACTGAAGTTATAATGCAACGAAACTGCTGTCTGTGGATGACACAATGATATATATATATATAAATATATATATATATATATATATATATATATATATATATATATATATATATATATATATATATATATTCAATAGAAATCACACGGAAAGCGAGTCATGTCTATTGTTATACTTACTGATTCCTCATCGTCAAGTACATTTACGTAAGTAAGCCCTGTTTTATTTTTACACTCATCATCATCATCATCAGTCTTTTAGCGTCCGTCGTTGGACATAGACCTTCCCCGGGATTTGCCACACTTTCCTATCATGGGCGTCACGGAGCCAGTGTTTCCTGAACTTGTCTAGTTCGTCTCTCCATCTAACACTTTGCTGGCCTGGGTTGCATATGAGGTGTCGGGGGATCCATGTTGTGAGTCGCGATGTCAATCGATTGTCTGCTATTCTTGCAACATGGCCAGCCCACCCCCATTTATGTATTATGAAGTAATATCAATATACTATTCATATAAAACCCAATATAAAATGAGAAACTACCTGTATGACATAAACCATATAGTAAGGAAGGGAGATGGCGTTTCATCAACTCTGCTGGGGTGCCATGTTGACATAACTGTTCCACTTTTGAAAGCCCGAAAACAGTCAAATGGTAAAGAACTGATGATCCAACAAGAGAAAATTTATTCATTGTACCATTATACCGAAGTATATGTGAAACAGGGAAAATACATTGACGAAGATTAGAAAATAAAAATAAATTGCAATGACAGATATCGGGAAATAAGTGACTGAAGTGTCACAAAAAAAAAAATCGAAAATGTTTTTAATGTTAAGTGTTTAAAGCTGTAAAGCTTTCTAAACTATATATATATATATATATATATATATATATATATATATATATGTATGTATGTGTTAGCATATATAAACGTGTGTATGTGTGTATATATATATAGCAAATATATATACATATACAAAGCATGTTAAGTTATCCAATCGTCAAAAGGAATAAGTTTCCAATTGAGATTATACACGCCCGACTTATTATACGCTCTGTGGTGTTTTTAGTGGTTTTCAATAATATCGAATTATAAGCCGATAAAAAGGGGATAGGGACTGGCGTCTAGTGTATATTTTCAAAGGATGTGGCACCATTTCACGGCTGCAGATCTGTTGGAAATCCTGATAAGCTCTTTTGTAAGCCATATTTCATGGTATTTTATTTTTGAGAGTGTGACTTACTTCTGCGAAAGCAATATACAGAAAAGATAATTTGTTTAAGGGAAGTAAGCGACCGTGATAATTCTTCTAAATCACATGATAAAACAAACAGCAATGACATTTTATATGATTTAGAATTAATGGAATCCAATCGATTATACGTTGGTGCTAAATACGTTGTAGAGAAAGCAGGGCACATGTGGAATCTAAGGGATAGTGAACCGACATATTTTGCAGTAATTTAATCCCTAAAAAAATCTGAAAGCAAATCAACACAAGGAAAATCGTATGGACACAAATCGATTATACGATTGCATCTAACTTTGTAAACAATAAATTGATTCTGAGCAGCCATTTCGTCGAACTCCAGTCCAAGTCGGAGGCTTGAGCTGACTTCATTATTTTACCGTGAGACCAACAACACCAGAGACAATAACAATAACAATCCTCACCAAATTAAGGGGAATTAACTTGTCCTTGTTCGTCCGTCCCGTCGCCTTAAAGCAAGCAGATATAACATTCGGTAAATCAGCTGTTATTGTTCAAGTGAGTGACATCTTGAAGTATATATACAGAAAAGCTGTGATTCTAAGTCATGACTAAGTGATTGTGAGACGGCTCTCTTACCGACTGAGCTGAGCCGACAAGACTTACATATCTTTGAACATTACTTAAGTTGCAGTAATTATTTTCAGTTGGAATAGAAATCGGAGTAGATTTTGATCCTGCAGCCACAAGGCATGTCAGTTACATCTTTTCAGAATTTCCCGTGTTTTCTGGATGATAAAACATGACTTGAATCCCATCAATGCAGTAATTATAATCACTTCAAGATGTCACTCGCTTAAACAATGATAGCTGATTAACACAGCGTTGTGAGATTGTGCTATACTTACCTCTGTTTAGTAGAGTATATCTTTGATAGAATTAAGAAGATTTCTTACCCGTTCTAAACCAGGTGAAAAACCTGTGCTTCTAAAAAATGTTTCCAAAAAATCATAAAACATATCAATTTCTTAAGTAACCAGCTTGTGTGATTTTGCCACAAGGGCGGGGGGGCGCTGGTTGTCGTTGATGCAAAAATATGCAGGTATAAGGAGCCGACTTAGTACTTAATTTCCTTGGTATTGGAACTTCAAGATAAGTTCTTACATGGCACCAAAATTAGATAAAAACTGAACACATTTGTTAACTGCAAAATAATACGAGTATGTATGTATAAAATCATTTTGTATATATTTTTACAGAGTTTAGTACAGCACAAAGGCGCAGCGCACAGCTGCAGTACTGTTTTAGTGAAATACATTTTTAGTACAGGTACCATTGCTCTAAAATCCAAGTCGAGTGAAAGAATAATTTTACTTAACCCTCAAATCTATATGAGGAAACTGATCGTGTTTGGTCAACACATTGCTGTTCCAACTGATATGTTGCTCTCTCCAGCTGGACAACTTTGAGCAGTCAAAGGTCACCGGACCTATTGTTATTCATTAGTAATACTCCATGACTAAATATGCACTGGTTATTGTCAAACTATTTAGTGCCTGGTATACATGTGTCTCCACCCATCTCATTTGATTGATAAATTTTATTGTTATTTTTATTACATATAATTATTTTTGTACCAATGAGTTTCATTTAAAAATGACGTTTTTGTTATCTACGTATTTGACGTACGGAGAGGCTATATTACTTGTTTAAAAAAAAATCGTTGGAGATAATATGAAAGATTTTCATTCACTCTCGAAAGTCGGACTTAATTACTTGTGTAATCCTTTGTTTTTGTCTTCTAGGGATTTCTGAGTTGTGAGTGATTAAAAAAAAAAATTAATCATAATTACCAGAAATAAATCGGCGATTCGTTGTGAAAACGTTTATCTGCTTTTGGTGAAAGCAATTGATAAAGAAGCCACTCATATTGGGAATCATAAACCTCGGTTATGATCTGACTTTTGGTGCATTGAAAGATTTCAAAAAAGTTCAAGCTTCCGATCCTATAAAGGTCTCGTTTTCGCTTCAGCGACTTTTGGCAGCACAGATTTCTCATGGGGATTTTGAAACAGAACGAATATTCTAAATTCTAATCATTATTTTAGTCATTTTCTTCTCATGGTGATAGCTAGATCAGGAAGATGATTTAATTCGCCGAAGAATAATACACGCTCGTAGGCTTCCGCTGAAACTTTTTTAAAGAAAGGAGACAAAAATGTATTCGGGTTATATCTTGGCTGCTGAGATTAAAACCATCTTTTTATTTGGGTGCATCAAGTTAAGGGTACATGAAACAATTTTACAGCACCCTTAACCTTATTGGCTAGAGTTCCTATTTTTTAACCTCGTTCATAACCTCATCCTGCAGATGCCAATGTACAAGAGTACAACTTGCAAATTGTAAATTCATGAGTCTGAAAAGATTCAAGAAGGTTTTTAAAAGTTACATAATCAATCATCATTTAAGACAAGAGATGCAGAGAAGCAACTAACAAAAGAATAGTAAATGCTGTTATATGAGAATCAAAAGCTGGAAGCCCAGAATCGAAAAAAACAATTCTATCGTCAATTAACGCGATGAATGAAGGGCATTTCGGATACAAGGTTGTGGGCTTGAATAATGTGTAAGCGAATCTTGAAAATGGGAATGGGGCCACTTGTAATAATAGGTCAAAACACATATTTCAGAACGACAGACATCAAAGTCGAAGAAGGCGAGACACAGTCACAAATATCATTCGCGTGGCGACAGAGATGAAACTACAACCCATCTAAAAAAATGAAAGATCCTCCGAAACATTGACGTTCGAATATATCTCTCTAATCTGATCAGTGGAGAAGTTTCAGTCGTTCCAAATTGAGTCAAGTTGATGAAGCCATTCCAGCGATCTCAAGAAGAAACGGACGAAGAGTGTAAAAATCTGAATTGAAATCATGCCTTTGCCGGTTAAGTGATAAAATTGAATGTTCTCTTTTTTTTATCAGATTCTATGCAGTATATCATGATTTGCTTCATTTCTGAATTTATAATCTGTTCTACTCATAATAAAAAAAACTATTTTCAAAGAATACCTTCTCCAGAACAGAACAACAATCAACTTCATCTATTTGTCCCCGCAAGAGAAAAAATTACAGATTTCAGTTCAATACTGTAGCATTGATTTATGGAACTTATTCTTCACATTTTTTTTTATTTCTGCTTTCTGTATTCTTAAAATAAGCCCTTACTGTTGGCAACCTCTTCTCAAGCAGTGTCGAAAGAATCGATAAACTTCTATACACCAGACTAAATAATTAATCATTAAGTCATTTCCTTTTTCACTTGTCTAAGTGATTGGAATAATTCCATGAGAATATAAACCAACAATTTGTAGATAAATATCCTGACGGATAGTTTTTAACGTCAAAGGTCAAACCCGCAGCCAAAAATAAAAATAAAACATCAATTTTTGGAACGAAATCTGTTTGACTCATTGATTCGACGTTGTAAGCGAGAAGAGGAAGAGCATTAAATCACTGGTGACTTGACTTTTAAAAATAATCTTGAACCGCCAAGCTACTCCAATGACATCACTTCGGGCAGTTCTCATTGGTTGAGGAAAATGAGGTTTACTTTTTCGACCAACCAATGTTTTTCAATCGAGGAATCATTAGGAGAATATTTGGACGAATCGGAGATAAGTAAGGTTGTTTAATACCTATCTTTGATATTTTGAGGAAAGAGAGCCTGTGGGCGAGCAAAATATGTGTATATAAGAGAGAGAGAGAGAGAGGGGGGTGGGGAGAGAGTGAGGCGAGGAGGGGAGTCATCGATGATTAAAAGGCTCAAGCGTATGTTCTGATAATTCATTGAAATTGTCAAGATGAAAAGTGTTAACTTAGCTGAGGAGGGTAATTAGTTTATTGAATATCAAGACACTAGACAAGGCAAATTAATCGATTAAAAGTGAATTTATGATAATAATAATAATAATAATAATAATAATAATAATAATAATAATAATAATAATAATAATAATAATAATAGTAATAATAGAATATATATTGTGGAGTACTAATGCCAATTTCCAAGTCTGTAGACAAAAAGGTATGGCTACAAGCACTGGAACATAGATATAGGCAATATATGATAAAAGGATAGAAGCTTCCACCGCAGTTGTTCAATAATAATAATAATAATAATAATAATAATAATAATAATAATAATAATAATAATAATAATAATGCGACACAGAAAACTGCAACACAAAAAATAAGACTTCAACACACAAAAGTAAACGAGTTACTACTGATCTGAAAAACTCACGAATAATAATAAACTGAAGTTATTAAGTAAGATACTCGCAGACTGAAAAAAGCCAGGCTTGATGTTCCATCATGATAATAACCGGTTCCATACTACAGAGATCACATTTGAAAAGTTTGCAAAAACTCTACTGGAAAGAATTCCGCACCCACCTCATTCTTCGGATCTTGCTCAATCTAATTCAGACTGATTCTGGAGTTTACAAAATCATGATGATGGACTATTTCCTGAAGTACTCGAGGGCGTGGAAATAACCGTCTGTAAATCTTTTTCCTATAAGCCAAAATGCTTTCACAAAAATGGCCATATAAAGTGTTGGGTGGAGGTTATTGATCATGATGAAATCTATGTTCATGAAGAAATTTCAATTCTGTATAAATAGTTGATTTTTTTTCCTGACCTCAAGTTCGGACATTACTCATGAGATGACTTGATTTGTAAAATTCTGATATCCAGTCGTGGCTTAATTGGAAACACAATGTCAAATTACAGTTTCCATTCATAAATGTATGAACTCAAGAGCTCTTCTGATTCCTCCTTGAAGGTGGTATCAAAGTAAATTTGCGATACATCCTGCTCAATTGCATTAGGAAAACAAGAAGAAAAAACATTAAATTCCCAGCTTCGATGTCATGAAAGAAAAATAATTGCTTCCTAACCACTATAATGGAAATGTTTTCGTTTTTTGAAGTATAGAAAGAGAACTGAGTAAATTAAGTCATTCACTCTGCATATTTCATTAAACATTCATTCACGCCTGTAGTTTCTATTCAACCCCAAATCAATTTCATTCAGCCTGGAGTGAATCATGACAAGATTTAGACGCACTGGTCCGGATTACCTTATTGAATGAGAGAGAGAGAACTTTCACTACTGATACTTTTGTTTGCGTCACTGTCTATGAGTCTGTTCACTGGTGAGTTTGTAGACGTAAGAAATGTTTTTGATCAGCCTTTAGCTTGTACGCGTGAAAAAAAAAAAAGAAAAGAAAACGTATTTAAGAATTCAGTGCTGTCTATATAACCCCCGCCCGACTGAGCAAGGCTATTTATCTATTCCCGCGCATAAGCTTTGTGTCTGTGTACAGCGGTGCGCATGCGTGTGAATAAGCGTGTTGAAAGAAAGGCGAAGTTGATTGTCTTTGCTGCACAGACGTTAATGGGTGTAGAAGGGGGAGAAGGAAAATCTGGATCGAAAGGTAGATCATATTGTCTCCTCATTATTCACAGAAGGAGGCCATTGGAATGCAAACTGCGATACGAGGCTTCCACAAATCCGTGCTCAGAGGCATACAAATATTATCAGACGGCAGCAGAACAAGACCGAATGTTCTGTCGGAGATAGCACTAATATTAATAAGTCACAGCTAGGTGCAGGCTCAGTGGAGGCTCTGGAAGTAACAAAGTCCGAAGTTCAACGTCTGAGATGTACAATAAGACCACATAGAACAATGATGTCAACAAAATATATTCGATCCGTTAACATTGAAACTTTGTAGCTGAAAGGAAACCGTTCAACATTTCAGAATATTGAAGCACGGTTTATAGTGTTTATAGAATTCAAAAAAAGGTTTGAGCCATTCAATCATGATTATATGGGGGCCATAATTTATAGGTTTGAATGCCAGCCTTGATGCTTTCTTCAGAGCGAAGTTCTACTCATGATATAATAAACATTCGTTGACTTGGAAAACAAAAAGAATCGTTCTTATTATTCACGTGCAGTTTCGTGTCAGGCATTGAACAAGAGTTTGACTCATTTTGCATTGAAGCCAATAGTAACTCAGCGGGAAGTGTAGACACAATACATGCACGTGCACACACACACACACACACACGTACATATATATGTATACATGCATATATAAGGTACTGAAAATTAGGAACTGCGTACAAAATTAGAATAAAAAATCCAAAAAACACAGACTTCACAACAAACTCAATTGGAATTTAAATAAATGAACATAATGTAATATGATGTATCCCCATAGCTTCTCTCTCCCTCTCTCTCTTTATTTCTCTTTCTAATAATCTTTCTCTCTCTCTCTCTCTCTCTATCTATCTATTCATTCTCTCCGTGCACATACATATATATGCTATCTCTCTCTCGCTCTCTCTCTCTATATATATATACACATATATATCTATATATATATACGTACATATATATCTATATATATATATATACACACATTTCGAAATCTTTACTTAATCACACACATATGCGCGCATATATATATATATATATATATATATATATATATATATATATATATATGTAAATGTATATATATATATATATATATATATATATATATGTGAGTGTGTGTGTGTGTGTGTGTGTGTGTAGATTAAGTAAAGATTTCGAAACTTCCAGAATAGCACAGGACATAGAAAAAGCCAGAGGGAACAACAACCAAGAGTTTGTGACTATCTTAACAAAGGTGGGGATAATTGTCTGGTTAGAATAATGTATATTAATGACAATTGCTCATTTAAGAGATTCACAGGGAATATGAAATTTTGCAAAAAACTCTAGCTGTACTGCCAACAAAGTTATCATTCGAGGATGACCCAGGGGTCGGGATAAGAATTATTTGTCAGAAATCACATTTGTATGCATTCATAAAGCACGGATATATGAGAATTAGAAGCACCCGTACGCGAATTTGAACGTGTGACCTGCATGGTGCCATGGAAATATTCCCAAGAGGAGTATTTATATCGGAGAACGAACTCTTGAAACCTGTTTACGTTGATAATGTCTGGCTACGGCTGATAAAGCAGTTGGCCAACTGTAAACAATTCTGTTTCACAAAATAACAGTGAATTAGAATTTTAGTGAAATCATTACGTAATTTTTTCCGAATATTCGACTATAACGACGGTCACTTTTCCACAGAGGTATTGGCGATATTGCTACGGAAAATAATACACCCTAAATATCTTTGGCTTATAAAAAAATATTGTTTTTACGGCATTTTTTCAGCAGAGGAATTATATATATATATATATATATATATATATATATATATATATATATATATATATATATATATATATATGAAAATGCACATTTCTTTATTTCCTTTAAAAGGAGATTAAAAGGACATATTAAATTGGTTATTTTGATCTTCTTACGTTAATTTTATAAAAAGTTAATTCAATTAAAATGATAAAAGTTTAAGGGGAAATCAAATGAAATTAAATTGTTTTTACAAAACGTAATCAATACGTGTTTTTTTTCTGCAAAATAGGTAATTCGACACAACTTCACTGATTCAACAAACAAGAACAAATAGTTAGTGGAAATTATTTAGATATATTTATTCATGGATGTCAAGATCGAATTTGATTTTTTTTCACCTTTGAAACATAAAAATATGGATACTATATTCTTCTTTAAAGAACAAAATTATAATAAATGAAATCCACCTGGACAAGTTCTACATCCATAAAAGAGCAGATCACCAAATATCATTCAAGATTGAAATAATTTTCAAAAATGAATTTCATATTATCGGAATCTCAATCTGAAACATTTTAATATCTGCGCGAACAAGCCCGTAGGGGTCTGAGACTCATGCCAAGATTCGATCTAACAACTTGCCAGTTAGTATACTCAATGAATAAATCCGAATAATTTCTTGGTTAGAGCCACCCCTATGATTGTGTTATGTAAGAAGACATAAACGACTTGTTTTATTTCTATATTGTTAAATGTGCTGCTATTTATTCCTCGGGCAACGCCAGGATCCTTACTGCACGCCAACAGCGAATTATTACAGAAAAACACTAGCAGGTAATACTGGTTAACGGGGAAAACAAACTTCAAATTTGACAACATTAGCCTGTAAATCACAAGGCAGTACATTATATAAGGAAGGAAGAAAACAGGTGTCCGTGACATCATACAAACTATTAAAAAAACTCAAATGGCAATGGGCAGGCCACGTTACAAGAATGAAAGACAACAGATGGACCTCAGGTCTCACAACATGGATCCCCAGAGATCACATAAGAAACCGAACATAAGATGGAGAGATGAACTGGACAGATTCAGGAAATACTGGCTCTGTGATGCCCATGATAGAGAATTGTAGCGAATCCTTGGGAAGGTATATGCCCAACAACGGACGTTAAAAGACTGATGATGAGCCAGTAAATAATATTTAATTGTTTGTGAGAGTGTTTGTGAGCTGGTCCAGGTTGCACAAGATGAATCACTGCTAATATATATATATATATATATATATATATATATATATATATATATATATATATATATATATATATATATATATATTCAAGTGTAAATCTCTTAAAACTAACAGGCAGAAAGACCACTGAATTTGAAAAAAAATGATCAAATATCAATCATTTGAAAATATGAAACGGACTG
>OY735210.1:53493118-53500618 GCA_963457665.1 Thysanoteuthis rhombus
TCAAAGCAGGTATACATCTACTCGGAACACGTGATGTGTATGCTTGATGCGATGCGTCTGGGCTGTGTACCACTTTATATTTCATCCCTTCGTGTGTGTATGAATGCATTAAAATACGTATGCACCAAAGCACTCCATCTTTTTATTTGCAAAAGTATCCTTAGTCTATTATCATGCCTAACTACGCTCGCTTGTCTGCACAGTTATAAGTGTAAAAACATGAGGAAGTGTATGCGCTTATTTATCGATCTGGGCTAACTTGTTGCGCGTGTAAAATTTTGTATTCTCGAAGCTCAACAAGTTAATTTATTTCTGAGCGTCAGACGATTCACTTCAATTCGTTACTGTATACGTCCGCCAGGGAAAGTAGTCCGCGTCTCTGCCTCTCTAAAGTCACTACGACAGCCACCTTCCGCCAGCTTAAAAATATGCGAGAATTTCTAATTTATTTTATTTTTTCGGAGCTAAAATGACGGAAAAACAAGTTCGTTTTTATAAAAATCGGAAACTGAAGGCATGAAATGAACTTTATTTCATGAATTTGATACTTTTTAACGTTACTGCGAACTAACAATTAAATACAGCGTCTGCGCTCTGGTAAAGAAAGCAGGCAGGCGGGCTTCGGCTGTTTCTCAGTCTGTCACCGCGTAGCGAGTTAATGTATGTGCAATTATAACAAGGAGACCTCTCCTCCAAGCTGGATACATTATTAATTACTGATAACGCTACTGGCTTTTCTATTAACATAATGACGTGATTGCATACGGATAGGCTATACGATATAATCATAATCATTATGATTATTATCATCATTATTGTATATACATTTTCTTATAACCATTGTTGTATAGGTATTAACTGATCTGAGTAGCGTCTATACAATTTCTGGGGGAAAAAATTGTAGACGGAATTCGGATATGTTGTGTGCGTTTGGTATATATATATGTATCTATTTACGAGTTTTTGTTGGTGTGCACTTTCTCCCTAACCTCACTTTTTGTATATAATTGGTGTCTGGATATGTCATCAGTATATTAGTATACTTATGATCATTCTTGCAAAGTTAGCATTGGTGCCTATTGCAGAAGAGTACTTCTGAATATATAAAAATGCACACACGCACAAACATATATATATATATATATATATATATATATATATATATATATATATATATATAAGCCCATTTAGAAAGTTAGACTCTTCGTCGGACACCCGTAGGACTACCAAGTCTGGGTTGGATATAATCCCTCCATTCCCTCTCATGGGACCTATTTAACCTTGCCAGTTCATAGTTTTCTTTGGTTTTGTAAAATTGATGCAGTAGAAAAAGATAGCTGTAAGAATAAATGTAACAATTTTGAAATAAAAAGACTTTAAAAAAATATCAAGCCCAAATGCATCAGTTCGTCAATATTTTTTCAAGGCATAAATTAATCCGCATTAAACAGTGTATCTATCTATATGTATCAATATGAAAGTACATGTATATACAAACGTATTTATACAATTGTATATGCATTTGAACTTATATATTATACATATATATGTTTTTTCTGAATGCTTATAATTATTCATGTATTTGTATGATAATGGTTGTATGCATAAATATACCTATATACGTGTACCCGGCCAGGCATATTTGTTTACATAAACATGTGTATTTATATGTGTGCGCTTGCATGCCCGTTTGCATGCATATACATGTGAAAGAATTTATCAGTTTGCTGGTATGTAAGTATTCTTCAGTTGATATCCGTTCATATATGAATTGCCATATAATTGTAACCAGCCTACATACATAAAATATCTCACTGTCTACTATAGATGATAAATCCTGCAATCTCTCACTATATATATATATATATATATATATATATATATATATATATATATATATATATATATATATATATATATATATATATATTTGTATGTATGCATGTATGTATGTATAAATGCGTTGTATTTGACCTGAATGTATCATTTGGTATAGATGGCCTAAATAGAATAAGCAATTAAAGAAAAGGGGGCTGCTGCAGGAACAATTTATAATTATTTCGGTCAGATTATATACCCATTCCCTAATAATAATAATAATAATAATAATAATAATAATAATAATAATAATAATAATAATAATAATAATAATTCTTCACATCCAAAATACAATCGTATATAAATGTGTGTGTATATATATATATATATATATATATATATATATATGTGTATATATATATATATATATATATATATATATATATATATATATATATATATATATACACACACACTTATACACATATTTATACATGAGTAAAGTATTAGTCACAATCATGGTTAACAATTAATGTAACAGCTTTTTACTGTCTCTTTTTGGGGGGAGGGGAGCAATATGGAGGTTGATAGAGAGTAGTTTCCAAATGTAACTACAGATCTCTAAGGAGATGTGGTTTTGAGTTAGTTCATGCTTTTATTTTACGACTTCGTAATTTTATCATAAATTAGTTGGGTAGCGAGTTCGAAGTAATTACATTCTTACCCGACTACGAACATTCAAGAAACGTTTCTTTACTTCTGTGAATCAGTGTAGTTTTCGATGTCTTTATTCAATATGAAGTTTCATGTTAACAACAGCAAATGCCTTGTAATACACTGTGTATTACAGAAAAAATGCGCCCCTTCTTGATTGCAGTAATGCGGAAATATGTTAATGTATATCTGAATGCGCATATTTATCAACATGCATATGTATGTGTGTTTTTTTGCTTAGCAAATACGCGTGCACACACATGAACTCATGCACATAAATACACACACACACACATACATACATATGTGAGCACGCTCATAGGAGCGAGATAGGAGTTCAGGGGTTACATTTTGCCCGGGCCCGGGGATCAAAAGAAGTCCCGGGAGTTCATGGAATGAAACCGTAGTAGTTAAAAACAGGACGGCCGATGGACGAAGGAGGGGAGAAGCCCCCTCTTCGAAGAAAGTTTGTACATACCCCCACCCCCGATAAAATCTCTCTCAGGGATCCTGTATACATACTGCAAGTATAGTCACCCTCTGTCTGTGACTCGGTGCGTGTGTGTCTATTCGTATGCGTGAACGGGGCTGGTACATCACTCAGATATATATATATATATATATATATATATATATATATATATATATATATATATATATATATATACAGATAGATAGATAGATAGATAGATAGATACATTGATAGATAGATCATGAATGTCTGTCTTCATTCATTCAATGAATGTACATCCCTAAAATATATATTTTCGCAGACATCCAAATTCTCTCATACTCTTTCCTCCCCCGTCTCTCTCTCTCTCTCACACACACACATGCACTCTCTCTCTTCCTCTCTCTCTCTCTCTCTCCATTTCTTGCTGGCTCTCTCTTCTTCACTCACCCGCTCTCTTTCACACACGCACACACACACACTCATGAAAGATCTATATATAGATATATAAACAGGTGGATAGATATGAACATAGGTATGAACATTTTGTCTGTGTGCTCATCTTTTTTTCATCAATTCTTTCGTTATCTTCTGAATATTTTTTTTTCAATAAGAAATTTATCAAACGAAGTGTTTTTTCATACTCTATCATTCAAGTTACCTTCGCAGTATGACATAAAAAATCGAATTATAATTAAGAGCAGAGAAATGTCTACACAACTAAAAAGGGAAAGAGGGAAAGAGGAAGATAAAATACATGATGATATTTTGATGGTTACGTTTATTTCTTCTCAGTGTTGTCAATAAAAGGAGTCCCGAACCTAATCATTATTGTCATAAATCAAAATAAAAGAAATAAAAGTAAGCGTAAGCAATTAAATAATAAGATTGATGCATTGTTACAATAAATAAATTGGATATGATAAATAATTAATGTTTAAATGATAATAAAAAAAAAAAAAAACAGACATAGAGATTGATAAAAAAAACCCCAAACAAACAAACATGTTTAGATAGAAACATATGGAATAGAGAGGAAAAAAGTATGTGCTGAACTGAAATAATATATTCGGAAATGAATTTGACCACGAAGAGAAAAACTGCAGATGAATAAGGTATACTAAATAAGAACTAAAAATATACAAAAAAGGATAAAGAAAGTTCATCCTGAAAGCGATAGTATGTTTATGAATAATTACATTGAAGGATAAAAACTTGCAAGTGAAAGAGCAAAACTAAGAAAAAGTTCAAAATAAAAAATTCAACCGACATACACACACAGAGACTGCACCATCTCTCTCTCTCTCTATATATATATATATATATGTGTGTGTGTATGTGCGTGTGCGTGTGCGTGTGCGTGCGTGTGGAATAGCTGATTAAATATGCATTTTTAAAAGATTCAGGAAAACAATGAGAAATGATAAATAAAATGCACAGAGAAATAAATCGATGAAGGCTATAATCTATATTATCGTCTAGGAAATGAGTAAATTAAAGAAGGAGGTTATGTTGTTAAAACTGAGGAAAATTTGTTCGAATTAGACGTAACTATATATATATATATGTATATGTATGTGTGTGCATGTGTTTGTAAATGTGCATGTATATATATATATATATATATATATATATATATATATATATATATAGAGAGAGAGAGAGAGAGAGAGAGAAATATATATATATATATATATACATATATATGTATATATATACATACACACATATTTGTATATATACATACATACATACATACATATATTCGTATATATAAATATATATATATATATATTTGTATATATTTATATATATATATATATATATTTGTGTGTGTGTGTGTGTGTGTATGTATTTATGTACCTATAAAAGCAGAATTAAAAACGTTACACAAGTGTAACAAATTTTAGAAATTTGCTGATTAAACACACACACACATATTCATTCTAAAATGAATTATTCCTCAAAAAACATTAACACAATCAGTTGTGACAAATTATATCTATTGTCAATGTATGAAGTATTAATGGAAAACAATGAAAAAAATTACCAGAAAAAAAAGATAGATAAATACAATTCTGAATATTGAATAATTGCAATGACGATACAGACAATTATAAATAATAAATGAATTAATATAACGGTGAGCGATTAGGAAGAATAAAATAAACAAATAAAACAGTTAATTATAGATAATTTGATCAAAGAAATTAAAGTGATAATTGAAAATTGGAAAAGTCCAATAAAGTAGAAACATGAATAAACAAAAAAACATATAGATGTGCAAGTTGGAATGATTATTAGCAAGGCTAATTCCACAACAAATCTGAAACAAGATAGAATTTCAACCGCAACGAAGAAGTAAGGAATCGAAATGTTTTATTAGACCAATGCATCGATCACTGGGCCAACGTTGAGTGTCAGGTAAATATGTGAGTGAATCTTACAATAAAATGAAAATTATTTGTTCGCGGAGCGCTGTTGGAATCTGATATTCAACAGGTGAAAAGCATAACTTATTCTATAGGATGCGTCTGGTTTGGGCCGAGATGCGCGTTAGTAGCCGTTCTCACTGAAAAGAAAAAAGAAAAAGAAAATGAAAAAAAGCAAAACAAATCTGGATAGCAGTGTTCGAAAAGTGAGGTGAGAAATGGAAGACGGATTTTATAGGAAATTGTGTGAAAATCTTGATCTCACTGAGCCGGATAATATGAAGTGACCTTGAATGGGGAAGGCACACACGCACTCACGTTTGTCAGCCAACATGCACGCACGTGCACGCACACATATTCGCTCCGAATTCATTTTTTTAAAACAATTTTGCCTTATAATGGTAGCGATGCAAAAACATACATATCGCAAGGTATATATAAACACACACACACACATACATCCATATATATCCATATATATATATATACACACATATATATAATTATATATATTCTCAGTTTGTGACAAACAAACAGTAAACAAAAGAGAACATATTTTATCCGTTGTAGATGTTTAATCAGTGTTCAACATTTAACACAGTAAATAGAGCTATTAATTCAAAAAAAAAAAATAATTACACACTCTCTCTCTCTCTCTCACACACACACACACACACACACATATATATATATATATATGTATATGTATATTTATATATATATATATATAAATATATATATATATATATATATATATATATATATATATATATATATATATATGCGTGCGCGTGTGTGTTTGTTCATGGTTATACATTTGTATGTATATCATATAGAGAGAAACATACCTATCTAAATCTATCTCTCTATATATTATATAAGTACATATATATATATATATATAAAAGAGAGAGAGAATGATATATATATATATATATATATATATATATATATATATATATATAGAGAGAGAGAGAGAGAGAGAGAGAGATAAATATATATATATATATATATATATATATATATATATATATATATATATATATCATTCTGTTATATATTTATGGATATACAGAAGTGCAAGTTATTTATTCAGAAAAGATAACAAGAGCACAACAAGGACAACTACTGACTCTCTTCCACTGATACTTTAACTACCACAACGCCAACTACTACAACTAACATTACTATTGACACTACTACTACTAATGATAATAACCTCGGTGTCATTGGGTGACCTTTGACGCATCACGTTTTAGACATTCATTCAAGTTGATGGTTGCCCAGTGAGGATCGAACTCCCTCCACGAGGCAAGGTCTGTGGTAGCAGCTCTCTCATTAGCGTTTAATGGCAGGCTTGCTCTACTTCCCGTTTTATCGACAACAAAAATGAACGTTTGTAAATACGCACAAGCTTTGCATGAATTCGGTTCTGTTGCAAGTTCAAGTTCAGCAAGAAGGGAATGATATTCTGCACTCTCCTTAGGGGTACAAATTATACGAATCAGTATTTTGCGTTTGCACATGAACCAGCCTATAAATGTACACGCGTATGTACGCACACAGAAAAGCACACACACGCGAACACTCGTATACTAGCACACATACTCGTGCTCTCCCAGTGAAGCGTATGTTGTGAGAATGTTCAGTTATCTTTCGTTTAACTTCAGTTTTTAAGGGATAAAAAGTACCAAATTTAGCAGTCGTGAATATATTCGCATTTCTTCCATTATAATTGGTTAGAAGTAAAAAAAAAAAATAAATATATTCTACGAAGTCTCGTTCGTCACTATCGTTATTATCACTAATATTGTTATTGGTACAACTTGTTGAAAGGTTAGGTTTAATAGTTGTAGTAATAGTTGTTATTGACATAGTAGTAGTTAATAAACAAACCAACTGGTCCTCACACCGAGTTGGATTTCTAAAAGAGCCTTGATAAACGGAAACTACAGCATTGAGAAACACAGTACTTTTCTTACCCATCAATGCCTGGAAAATCTAAAACCAATTGTATCAAACAAAATGAAATAAACCTTTAATGCCTAGACAAACTGAACGTTTCTCGGGTCGATTTGATACCTA
>OY735210.1:53508118-53540618 GCA_963457665.1 Thysanoteuthis rhombus
TCGCAATAAGCATTTTCCTCTTCGTATCCTCCACTTAATTTTATCAAGCAGCCATTGTTATCTAAAAGTCCCTACCCCAAAGCGATCATAATAAGCGGCTTCTTCCTTATTACGCACCAGAAGGACTTTGAAGAGAAAGAAGCTGAGAAAGAAGCAAAGAATGAAGAAGTAAGAGACAAGAAGTTCGAGGCGTCTTGCTTAAACTGATGGTTAACTAGCGAGTCTGTCAGACCATTACCCAGCATAGTGAGTTCAATCCTCACTTTTGTGGAGCTGTCGAATAATCCAGTGAAAGAAAGATTTGGGAAAGATAGAGAAATAGGGAGAAAACAATATTCAGAAGGTGAAGGGAGAGCAAGGGTGGATAGACACTTGAAAAGATTGAGAGTAACATGAGGGTTGGGATATTGAGTGTAAAAATTCACGTTAAAAATAATGTAAGATAAAAAGGGAGAAATACTATCAAGGAGGAGAGGAGTAATTAAGATCACACAAGGAGAGGGATGAGAGAAAGAGAGAGAGAGAGAAAGAGAGAGAGAGAGAGAGAAAGAAAATAAATAGATAAATAGATAAATAGAGGCAGAGAAAGAGCGAACGGAGTGAGTCAAATACAGGAAATCTTTAAATGAAAAAGAAAGCTTAAGTTAGGAAGAAAGAAGTATTTAAATCTAGAAAAATAGCCACTTATTTTTCCACCGAAAGTTATAATTCGTTCAGATGAAAAAAAAGATATGTTCACTATCCAATTAGCACAACGAAGCTCTGACAAGTTTTTGATCAGCGTTTTAGCTCACAGACTACAGTATAACCCAATAGACTTATAACAAAACGACCGGAAAATGGTAACGAGCTTCCCCAACTCGTTAATACAGATATCTGAAACAAAGTTCAAAGAGAGAGAGAATATCTCTTTTCGTTTTTATTGGTTTGTTATGGCTGTGTTAAATTCACCAGAAGCATTATTTGCCCCCAACCAGTTTTTTTTTGTTTGATATTATTTGCATGTTTACACACAAGAAAACAATTGATAAATGCATTATTTATCGATCAGTTGTACTTACAAAATGTAGATTATGGCCGCCACTGGAAGAAAGCTCGCTCTCCCCCCCTCTCTATCTCTCTCTCTCTCTCTCTCTCTCTCTCACATACACACACACACACACACACATATATATACACGCGTGTGGTTTTTGTGTGAGGACACATACTCGTACTTACGAGTAAAGTATATATATATGTGTGTGTGTGTATTTATATATATACATATATATGTGTGTGCGTGTGTGTGTAAAAGTAATGTATATACTTATCATACATATCTTCATTTCAATAGTGCTCAATACTTTGATTATAGACAATATATGGGTGTATATGTATCATTGGCCATTATAAGCCCACTGCTGGGTGAAGGCCTTTCAAAACTCCTTCCGTGATGACTCTGACTGTGCTGACCTCTGTCACTGGTGAACTTTTCTATCTCAATCCCCCATTTCATCAATTGTCATATCTTCTTGCTAAGTGTCCAGCCCATTTTATTGCTCAAGTATTCATATGAGATTCTCAATCGTAGTCGTTCCTGTGATCGATGCTAATATTTTTCGATCTTTCCTTTCTTGGTGTTGTCCAATGGAAAGTTTATTTGGAAAGAAAGTGATTTTTATATTCCTCAACTTTTGTTAAAAGTCAGCATCGATGAAGAGTTAACAGTATTTACAGATGGATGTATTCTAAACATACATATACAAGGCTGGGCCAATAAATACGGGGTCTGATATATTCTTATCATTTGATTTTCGATCTGAAATTGTCATTGTATACTTTTCAGTGAACGTGATAATTCATCATTGAATTAAGTGCATTCACAAGCATTTTTCTTTTATTGAATAAATATTTTTTTAAATCATTACACTGCAATTTTTTCTATGCACTTTTAATGCACGAATATATATATATATATATGTGTGTGTGTGTGTGTGTGTGTGTGTGTGTGTGTGCGAGTGTGGTTATATATATATAGGCATACATGATGTGTATATATGTATATATATGTATTATTAGATATACGTGTATATATGTATGTATGTATATTCCTGACACACTTATAGATACATATACACACATATAAATACATAAGCACACACACATATATATGTGCACATGTGCATACACATATATATGTGCTTACACCCATACATCTATACATATTCACTAATATATACACACGTGTATATAAACAGATACATGTATATATACACATACACATATTTGTGTACATGTATGTATGCATATAAGTGTGTGTGTGTGTGCGTGTATACACTCGGGCATCATCTATTTCAGAATGAACTAAGCATAGGTAGGGAGATGAATGATAAGCAGAAAGTTAAGTTACACACCTGTTGCTCGAACGGAAGAGGTCCTCTATATGAGAAGTCGCTATCGTAAGAAATTTTATTTACATCTTTGCACATCAGATTATATCTACGTGTGAAATTGTGAATTCATACATGTTTAAACTTTCCTCAGAAATCATTGTTTTTCGTTGCATTTACCTGTCTTATATCATTAGCTTTCCTTTCCATGCATGAAATTTCAACTTCGTTTGCGTCATGTGGTGCTGTCTCAGAATTTCTAGCTGAATGGGCAATAGTTGATTTACATGAAGTACCTTGACAGTGGTTAATAAAATTATATTAAAAAAATTGGACTTTACAGAATGATTACAAACCATATATATGTGAGTATCTCCTCTCAATCAACGTAAGTGCTTGCTTATTTTTTATTATTCACACTGGTAGTACCCGGTGACTTTAACTTTACTTTCACTTTCACTTTCACTTCCACTATTATGCAAGTGACAGCAAGTTTCTAAGATACTCTAGCATTCATACCCAGTATCTTGATTGAGTATAGTAATTTATTCATCTTTGGAATTGCAATTCTTTCTGGGAAGTATCATCGGGATTTTGGGAATATTAGAAACCGTCAACTAAAACTGTCCTCAGTCAACGTAATTTTCTTCAGTTTTTAAGAGGTTCTGCTTGGCTGGCTATCTATCTATATATGTGATACTTGTACAGGCCGCAACAACAGAGCTGTAAGGTTGTAAATTTAAGCATTTACTCCTTATTATGTAAAACAAACGACTTTTTAGTGATCATCGCCTGACAACAGGCAAGTGAAGTTACTCATTCATTGATTCATTTCTAATTTATTTATTGATCACTCCCAACACTATATGCATCTGGTGACACATTATTATCATTAACATTATTATTATTATTATTATTATTATTATTATTATTATTATTATTATTATTATTATTATTATGAAAGTCTGGCATAAGACCACAGTAGTGGGGCAACCAGAGCGAATCAAATTCTTATCTTGATTTAGTTTTCTATTCTTCTCTCTGTGTTCTTCTTCAACTGCCGTTTTCTTTACTGATCACTCATTCAATATTGCTCAATTTTAACATAGCTTAACTAACTTAGATCAATCTGTATCCATTTATCGATTGCATTTATCATATTTTGCAACATGTTAGACGCACCCTAAATTTTATATGGAATATAGTATAATAAATTATGTACATTCGTTTTAAAGTTGGTGAGGTCGTTAAATAAGGGTGATCGGTTGACCCCAAGTTTAATCTTGCCGTGATTTTGCGGGTCAGATTTTGAGGGTCAGAATTTGAGAAAAAAGTGTAGCTTATTGGCCGGAAATTATGGTATGTACAATATCTAACACAAAGCCAACTTGCTCCAGTATTCACTCAGGATTGAACTATCATTGGTTTTTGAGGCTGCATCACTAGATATTATTTAGACTGCTTATATATTAAATCAGGCCTCTACATATATTTGTCAACATGTGTGCATTCCCGTGTTTATTTAAGGTGCATGAGTACATGTGTATCTGCACATTTGTTGTGCATTTTAATGTGCAACACGATATTCTCTGTCTCTGTTCGGATCCTTATACATACGTGATTAAGTTTATGTTTATTAATGTACGTATATTAGTTCGTGCGTTATAAAGTTCTGCACGTTTTTAAATAAATGTGTATTTGTCTATAAGACTTCGTCCCATCAAAGGTTGATATCTACATTTTTTTTGTTAAAGTCAGCTACTATTAAAGTTTATGTACATCCATATATATTTACATAAGCGTGTAGATATATGTATCATTTAAATCTTGCAGAGTTTATCTCTACAGTGGGAGGATGAGAAACTCGAAGCCCAGGCTTACCTGTATTTGAATAACGACCAGTCAGCTGCGGCTGTAATTGGGCCTAGTAAACCCTTCATGCAATTTTTTTTTGTGTGAGTAGATGTATTCCCGTGCTCACAAATGTGACTATATATCTACGAGCGTGTGTTAGTGTCTGATATGTAACACATGTGTATTACCGTATAAACAATCATATGTATCTGTAAGATATGTGTGAATGTGTGTGTGTGTGTGTGTGTGTGTGTGTAGGTAACTGTGTATATACATGAAATAATATCTTGATATTGGTGTGTTAGTGTATGCGTTGAAGAACTATATCCGTATGCATAAATTCATGTGTGTGTTCTCGCAGAAGTTCATATTTTCTTTATTTATATTTGTGTTTGTAAGCGTGTATTCTTACGATTTTGTTGGTGGGTTCACGTATGTATGTACAACACGTGTACACACGAGAGAATATATGTACGTATGTGTACACCAATGTGTGTGTGTTTCACGTATGCTCATATATCTATATGTTTGTGCTTGCAAATGTATTTGCCAGATTATGTTTATATATATATGTGTGTGTGTTTGTATGTGTATGCGTGTGTGCTTGTTGGTGTATGTACGTGTGTATGCATGTGCGTGCGTGCGTGCGTGTGTGTGTTTTGCGCATTGTCTGATTACTGAAACGCACCAGGATCAAGTGAGTTGTACTGTCATGATTGCCGCTACCACACATTAGCGGGACACGGGCATACTGAAGCTGCAAGGCGGCCATACCACTTGTTGCACGCCCAACTCTGATCAGCAGCCTTCAACAGATATCAGCTTTGCTCTTTCTCTGAGCTCTTTCTTTCTTCTCGCATTTAATCCTTCTTGTTTATTTCTTCTTCTATTTCTTCACCCATCCCTCAGTCTTTCGCTCGTTTTCCTTGCCTTTTTCCTATTTCTATCAACTTCGAATTCATTCAGTCTTTCTATCTATCTTTCTTTCGATTCTGTTTTCTTTTGAAACTCATTCTTTTCATTCCTTCATTCCTTCAATCTTTGATTCTTTCTTTCTAATATTCTGTTATTTCTATGCGTTCCTCTTCCTTTGTTTTATTCTTTCATTCCTTTCTCCCTATTTATATTTCCAAATCTTTCCTTATTGCATTAAAATGTATTTTCGAATATCTTTCTTTTTCCTTCTCTTTTTTTCTCATCCATTCTTCCTCTTCCCAAGAGTAACAATCAAATTATTTATTTTAGTAATTATCTTTAATTCCTCTGTCTTTTTTTTTCTTTGCTTCCATTCCTTTCCTTTCTTCTTTCTTTCTTTTTTCTTTCTGTCTTTTCTGTCAGTCCGTCTGTCTGTCCTTCTTTCCTCCTTTCTTTCTGTCTTCCTTTATTTCTTGCCCTTTCTTTCATCCTACCACTCATTCATCATTTTCCCCTTATTTTCGTTCTCTGCTTTTATTCATTCGTTCATTCATTTTTCACTAATCAATCAATTCTTAATCTATCATTTTTTCTATATATATTTCATTCTTTCCGAATAATTCGCCCATTCTTTAATTTTCTCATTTATCTATTTTTCTTTTTGAATCCTTCTTCTCACCCGTTCGCACATTGTTTTCCCCTGCTTCTTCACTCTGAAACTCGTTCATTCATTTTTTTCAGTAATGCATTCTGTTTTTTCTTTTTTTTTTTCAACCTATCTTTTCCATTCATTCGTTTTTTTTTTCCTTTTATTGTCTTCATTTATTCATTTTCCTTTCTGTTCGATTACTTATTTTCCTTTATTTCCCTACTCAGCACCACAAAAGAATAAGAAAGCATCTCATCGATCATAAAGTACTGTTTCTTCCTTACTTTCAAGTCCGTTGGCCACAAGTTGCTCTCTTTCCAATACACATCAACGCTTTAGTCGATTTCAAAGCCACAATGTACTTCACTGCTGCTACTATATTTCTATAAAGCACTTTCAGGTAGCGCACATCAGTTGAAATATTGGGTCAGATACTGAGGGAACATAAGTTCTATTTTGGGTCAGTGACTAATTAATTTCAATCTGTGGTATCTGTTGGAGGACTGAGGGGGGGTCATTGGGGCTTTACAATAACTCTTTACTTGTTATGTATGTTAAATTACATAACAAATCGTCTGGAAATCTTGGATTAATCAAGGGACAGTCGGGAAATCAAAAGATATGAAACTGAATTCGTGAATACATACTACAAATTTAGTCCATTGCAGAAGTTACTGTGTTAAAGAGGGCATATATACACACACACATGCACACATATACATACACACGCAAGTACACCCCCCCACACACACATAGATGTATATGTGTGTGTGTGTGTGTGTGTGTGTGTGTGTATAAAATTATGAAAGATGTTGAAGGGTAAATTTTAGCCATGTTTATGCAAGATCCTACGAATGAATATATCTGCAAACACACACACACACACACACACACGCACACACACACATACACACACACATACACCTCACACCCACATACTCATATAATTATCTTTGTGTTCGTGTGAACGGTTCATATATGCATATGTGTATCTGTGTGCACGTGTGTATATCAGTTGGAGCGTGAACACGTATATATGAGGAAATATACATACATAATGTATCTATCACTCTATCTATTCATGTACTCATATAACCGTTGGAATATGTATTACACATGTGCTCATTTATATATATATATATATATATATATATATATATATATATATATATATATATATATATATATATATATACATATATATATATATATATATATATATATATATATACATATATATATATATATAAATGACAACGACAGTGTGATGCGATTTCAGTTTTCAAGTAAAAAAGTTCCTTCGTAAATACTGAAGATTCGTTTGTGTAAGACGTCAATTTGAAAGTTACCCTCCACAAAGAATAGAGAAAAAGAAAAGCATTTCTTCATGTCCATACGCGTCTATGCAAGCTAGTGTTATGAAAAACACTATATAGTTAAAATTTTGTTTATATTTGTATGTTTACTATATTTGATGATCAGAAAAACTTGAAGCTTTAAGTATAAAATTTGATATAACTACATTATGTCCATCTATTAGCTGGGAGACCTGGCTGTAGGATTTCGGACGAATGAACTTATCTCAATACATTTTACCAGATTTCTTTTACAGTTTAAGGGTAATCTATCTATCTATCCATCTATCTACCTCTCTCCTCTCCCTCACACTTTGTCTCCGTCTCTTTCTATGTATATATCTATCTCTTTCTTTCCCTTTCTCCCTGTGACACCCTCTCACTCTCCGTCTATCTATCTCTCTTTCTCTCTCTCACACTTTCTTTTTTCTCTCTCTCCCCCTCTGTCTCTGTCTGTCTGTCTGTCTGTCTGTCTGTCTGTCTCTCTCTCTCTCTCTCTCTATATATATATATATATATAACGAAATAATAAGAGATAACATGTTTCAGGTATCTTTACACTTTTCAGAAGCCAAATGTACATATTTATCCCTCAACCTTCGCAAGGGGTCCTTTGAGCCGTGTATGCAGTAAATTTGCGAATAATTTTGGCTAAGATCCCTCCCTCAACATTTTTGGTCCCAGGAACCAATGAAACTTGCACTATAAAACTCTAGAAAAGTAAACACTTCACAATTCAAAAATCGTAAATGCGCAAATGCATAAACGATAATTGTAAAGCATACTGTATCATTTTAAAAATTAAACTATTTTTTTTCTCGTGACAGATTCGTTAATTATGGCTGAGTCAATATTTCTTACTAATCAAAAACGTTAACACGTCCTCAATCTGCTCAAAAATCCTTGTGAGTACACAAAAGCATTTTTTTCTTTTTTACTACACACTTATTTCCTTGCAATTATTTCCAAAAGTCTACTTTCAGAGGAGATATCTAAGTGATGCGATAAGTTTTAGAAGGGGGTTAAGGAGTGCATGGTAGATTCTATTTAGTAAACAATATACAGAGTGAACTAACAAAAAGCATAGATTTAAAAAAATTAGAGGTTATAAACTATTTTCCCTTTAAGCTACTATTCACCTCCATATCGTTGTTGCTTTGGTTGTGGCCGAGGAGAATTGCAATAAAAGCAACTAGAATATTAGGATGGAAGTAAATGGTAGTATAACAATGAAATTAATTATAAATGATTGTTAACAATTATTCCTTAGTGTAAACAAGTATTCGACCATAATGAGATTTCAACTACGATAAGTTTTCAACCAGGTTTATATTGTCCAAATAAATAACCTTCCGTTGATAATTTTCCACCAACCCTATTAATGGCAAAAAGATTATTACGATGCATTTATGTTTTCTCAAGCTTTCCTGGATTCTTACGCTCTGTGTATAATGTTCAAGAGTACCTCACCTACCTAGCCTAACCAGAGGGTACGTCATTCTAACACACATACACAAAGTGCTCTCTCTCTTTCACTTACACGCAAACACACACATATATGTATATAGGTGTGTGCATATGTATGTGTGTGTATTAGAGACGTGTCCTCTGGGTAGCCAAGGTAGGCACTGCCTACCCTGAAAAATCATAAAGGTTGATAATTGAATGTAAGAAAAAAAAACCATGAAGGTTAATTATCAAATGGGTAAATAGAAAAATCATAATGGTTAATCAAATAGGGACAATTGGAGGCTTCTAATCAATGGAGATTTTTAAGTCAATGCAGCAAATTCAATGTATAATCTACTTTATCAAAAAATACTGACTCCACGACGGCCATGATAGAGAAATATGGCGGATCCGGTGGAGGGTCTATGTCCAACGATGGACGTTTAAAGACTGATTATGATGATGATGATGACGACAACGATGATGATGATGATGAATCTAGTTTAGCTTCAGTTTTTATCATTGGAAAAAGCCGTTCTCTAGCATTTATCTGTAAAAATAGAAGTAGAATAAATCTGAGACTCCTTCATCTCCATTCGGGAAATATCAAAATAGAAATACAACTATACCTTGATTTTACCTTGATTATTGAGGCTAATTCATTCTAGATTTTTCTGTTTTGTTTGAAACCAAACTTTCCAAAGCTTTATTACGATTTAACGTATTTGTTTTCCACTCAAACTTAGTTACATTAATCTGGATACCCATTCCTTGATCGGATGACATCTGAACACATACTTATCAAAATCGAACTATTTTCTTCAACGACAAAGTTATTTATTTGCCGCTGCCATCAAAGCCGGAAAGTTATACATATCACCGATTTTCTGTCTCTCAGTCAACGTTTCGAAAGTTGTCGATTAACTTTTGATAAATTTTGTCTGAGGATGAGCCATTTGCAAAAGAAGTGATTCGATTTCGATGTAGATCGAAGTATATTTTTCCGATTGAGTTAGTGTACACTGTTGGAAGATGTATGTCCCGTCTGAGTGCTTTCTAGTTTTAGAAAATTGTGTTTGCATCTACTTAGGGAACATCAAAAATCAATTCGAAAATTTTTGTTGCAAAACATTCACGGGTATTTAAAAAAACATCTACAAAATAATCTAATTATTGAAATTTGATAAAACTTTCGGTATTCATTCATTGATAATTTGTTGAAGATAACACTTAGTGGATATATATATATATATATATATATACATATATATATATATATATAGTTTATAGGAGATAATACTTAGTGGATATATATATATATATATATATATATATATATATATATATATATGTGTGTGTGTGTGTGTGTGTGTGTGTGTGCATGTGCGTGTAAGAACTCAATTTGGAGACGTCTCGATACATATCAAACATAATCGAAAGGTTTTTTTACTTTATGAAGGTCGTGCAACTGCCTATCCTGAGCAATAAATCACAGCAAGCGCCTGTCCCTAAAGTACACATTATATATATATATATATATATATATATATATATATATATATATGTATATACACACATATATATATATATATATATATATATATATATATATATATATGTATATACACATATATATATATATATATATATATATATATATATATATATATATATGTGTGTGTGTGTGTGTTGTTGTCTATGCACGTTCACATATATACATGCATATTCATGGATGTAAGGAAGATCTGCAAAACATGATAAATTATCGAAAATGAAAAAGCCGAAAAAAGAGGTTAACAGAACAGAGATAAAAATAATGTTCCCGAAAATGACCATTAGAATTACAGGTGAAACTTTAGATGAAGTCAAGGATTACATATACTCAGATAAGCCGACAAAGTTATACAAAAACCACTGAAATTAAATGAGACACCCCATAACGATTGCCTGGAAAGCATTTTGTATGAATAGATACATCGTGTGAAGCAAGCTGCCAGTATGCAGCTGGGTGCCAAGTATTGGCTACGAGCACCAACATTCAATTTTTTCTTCCAAAGTATGTTGAACTAAATCATTGGACATGAGGGTGACTATAGATAATGATATATTTTTTATTCAAAAAGAGCTACAACAATGATATTTTACCTCCTTGTTTGTGCGCAAAAGAGTCCATGATGGAAGTAGTAGAATATTCAGTCAATATTCATGGACGAAAGCACATTTCAGTGTGAATGTAAAACGGTAAATAACTCTTTTAGGATCGTGTGAGATTGTGTGTATGTTTGTATTTGTAAATACACAAATTGTGTTGTGTGTATGTGTAAGGCGATAGCATATTTGTGTCAGTCACATACTTGTCTTCCTTGGTATTGTCAGTAAATATGAGGGATGCCAGGTCAGGCCAGGTGCGCCGGTGAATGCGTGTGTATCTGTGAGTCAATTCGGCCGTGTGCCCAGTGGTACGAGGCTGCGAGACAGACCGGCAAATCTCGACCGTCAGTGTTTATATATTAGTTTGCTAGGCTCCCAGACAAAAAAACTGATTTCGCCTGCTGAAAACTGGCCAATGAATAACAAATAATTTCTGCATGTATCCAATGTTTGAATTTTGAACATTTTTCTGTTACACTTCTTGAGCAACCGATATCGTATAGTAATAGGATTGCATTCGTAGTAATTATCAACAAACATCCTGAAAGTGACCAGCAATCACTGACAAGTAAAACCATGTGCACACACATGCACACACTCACACATACTTACATATATATGCCATCTGCAGGAAGAGGGTAAATGTGGTAAGAATATCTTGCATAAGACAAATAACGTTGAAGCTTTCTGTTCAAACACAATCTTTGAATCAACCAAATCTAATTTTATAAACAAAAACAAAAAACAGCTAAAAATCTAATGAGTTACCTACCCTGAGTAGGATTGACAATTCATAGAACACTCTATGATTAAAGTTTTTTTTGTCTTATTTTGAATCGCAACAGAGTATGATTTCTAACCAAGGAATTATAGTGTATTTAATGGTGGGTATATTTTGCTTTAAGATATTTTATAAGTGTAAGTTAATAAAAAAAGTAATACTTAAAGAATTTTTTTTTAGCATCAAATATATATATATATATATATATATATATATATATATAGAGAGAGAGAGAGAGAGAGAGAGAGAGAGTGAGATAGATAGATAAATTGATAGATAGATAGAAACAGAGTAAGAAAGCGTGTGTTTGTGTGTGTGAGAGAGAGAGAGAGAGAGAGAGAGAGAGAGAGAGAAGAGTCGGAGATATTTCTGGAAAAGAAGAGAGATTATGCTTTATTTCGTACAATCACATTTTAAAACTTATTGGAGTGCTTGTCTGGCTTTGACCATAGCATAACCAGTAAGAACACCCACGTTTTTGTCTCTTGCCTAGAAGAAGAAGAAGAAGAAGAAGAAGAAGAAGAAGAAGAAGAAGAAGAAGAAGAAGAAGAAGGTTAATGCTCACCGCCACCATAACCAGAACTTCGGGAACAGTTTCAAAGATCTTTGCAAAAACATTGAAACATCAAAAGACATAAGAAGGAATTGTGACATTTCAGACCAAATCATCTGTGTGCGTGGTCATGATCACTAAAAAGGTGTCTGAAAAGACTTGCAGTCACTTGATGCCAATGAAGGCTACTTCGCTTCTATAGTGTGAAAAAACTATAAAAACTGTGATGATGGTCATCCCTTTTTCAATGAGTTCTTCACTCATGAAAATGACTGTATTGTTCATATACTTTAAAATACGAGTCTGGCTGAAGTGGTTAAGAAGGGAGATTAACTTATCAGTGTCTGGCATAAGGGCACTACAGTGAGGTATCCATTGAAGATCGAACTCACTTCACGAGTTTGTGGTTTGGGTGATTATTTGATTGTCAAGAAGAAAATGTTTTCAAGAAACCTGAAATCGAAAAACATCTGGAAAAAATTAAGACTGACACAGAAAAACAGAAAAAAGGGAACAGATCTCGTTGGTTATTCAATTGAAACCGTCTCATGGCCAATGTCCCACGGCAGCATTCCGTGTTAGGAGTGATCAATTAAACATTACTTCTCTCCGGGGATGCCAGAAGCAATTTGGGTCAGTGACTAACTCTTCAGGGAGCGCATTTACGACACATTTTTATTGTGATGTCATGGCAAGAAACATGGAACGGTCATCAGCCTGGGGTCCGTTGACCTCTGAGAGTCCTCAAAGGTATTACTACTATTAAAAGAGAATTAGCCGTAAAAGGCTCAATTTGGCAAGATTCGGTTGTCTAGAACTGAACAGCTGACTTTTCGATCGCGTTCACATAAGAACGTTTTATTTCGTAAAGCCTCAGTTTGTGATCTAAAGACGACGATGATAGATAGTAAGTTTCATCACATGAGAGGGTATGAATTTGACAAAACACAGAAATTTGCTACCTGACAGAATTAAACAATAACGTTGCTTTTTTTTCATGTTTCTTCTCACTAAATATTAAAAGATCAGATATTTTATTTTTTAGTGAAAACGTTTCTGCTGTCACCAGAAGAATCTCATTCAGTTGGTGATTAGAAATAAGTATTTATTTCAGTATGTCTTAGGGTTCCGTTTTTCCGTAAGGAGCATATAGCTGCCATCACTGCCTCCATGCTCAGGAGGCAGGGTGGCGTTGTTGCCCCGTGGTTTCGGTGGCCTTTTTGTTGGCACGTGATCACAAAAAAGTTGAAATTTTTTTTTTAAATAAGAAAGAGTGAACCCCACTGGACACAAACTGAGAGGCAAAACTTACGGAGTGAATTGAGCCCCCGGTTGAAGCTCATGAGGGTGATTTCCCCCCCCCCAAAAAAATAATAAAACGTTTTGTTCTAGAAATAATTTTAAAACTTTAGTCCCTCTGTCTCTGTCGCTGCTGTCTCTGTACGTGTGACGCGTGACACATGCATATACACATACATACACGCATAATTACATAATCAGTAGGTCATACCAACTGAAAAAAAAAACTGGAGAAACCCGTGTTGGCAGTTTTGATGAGAGTTCTAGTTGACGGTCTCTCATCAACCCCCACCCCGGCTCCTCAAAGAAAAAAAAAGAATTAAAGTAAAACAATATGCTAAATGGTGTTGACAAATTTGGACAAAACGACACGTCGAGGATTGTTGAAATACTTTTATGAGTTTGTACAAGGAGAGCAACAGCGTTGATAGCTGCATTATTGTTGAAATATGAAAACAACAGCCGAAAGTATCGTTTATTCATGACGGTGGCGTTGGCTTCATTGATGACAGCGATGTTCGTGCGGTTGATGATAGCGCTGAGAGCAGTCGTGACAGTAGCAGCAGCAGCAGCAGCAGCAGAAACCCGACTACCACCACTACCAACAATTAAGATCAGCCAACTCTTATTACCGCCACTGCCATCACCACCACCACCGCCCGTGATAATGAACAATAAACAACATGGGCACCTTCATCATCATCATCATCATCATCATCATCATCATCATCATCATCATCACCATCATCATCATAATTGATAGCAACAATGTCAACAACAACAACGTCAATGGAAACAATGTCAATAACGAGGTAAACAATAATGATTATAAAACGAACTTCAATATTTGGATAATAAAGGAATTTGAAACACAAGATGAAATGACGGTAATAAAAATAAACATAAGAAGGATAATTCACAATATCCGTATTGTAGACGATGTGAGTTAAAATGAAAAAAAAAAATGAAGAAACAATGACAATCATGATGAAGATGATAACATAAGTTATAATCAAAACGATAATTATATTAATAACGAAAAATATGCAGAATATGATAATGATGGCAATTGCAATAATATTTGTATTAATGAGGGCTTGTTTCACGAGTGAGATAATTAAGTATTTCATTTCCAACTGAAGCAAGTTCCCACTGTTCGAGCCTAGGTAAGAAAGAGGCCAGGGTTTTTGATTTTCAACGCACCCTAGACCTCCAAATTTGAACACTGGTACAAAACTATCCTCCTATCCTCTCCCACTCCTTTGGCCTTGTGTCAGACTATGCTACGCGTAGTAAATATCAGTAAAATAATTCTGATGAGTCACAATAGAAACCACTATGTAACTAATGTTTTCTTTTTGTTTTGTCTCTCTGGTAGCCTGTCGTGTTGAGGGTGATCAATTGAAAAAGTTTGAAAAGGGGTGGGGTAGATAAGTTGCTCCTCCCGCATTTTGTTGAACAGGAAGGGAAAAGAGGTGTGAATTTCCATGAAGCAAGCGTATATTCTGCCAGAGATAGACCAATTTAGCATAAACTTCCATTGCAAACTGAAGTCTCCACTCAAAACCTATTTACGGGGTAACATGACAAAAAAATGTTAGGAGTAGATGCTCAAATTCCCAGCCCTTCACCTCGATTAGTGCAGCCCGTATGCACGATGCATACATAGCCAGCTCGCCAAACTGACTTGAAAACTAAAGAAACCTATGTTGACGGTTATTGATAAAGAAGTTGGTATAAGCAATACAATGATGATTGTAATCATGAGCCTTTTTGTGTCATTAGTACTGTTACACATAACTTTGAGAAGAATTCAAAGTAACCATTACAAGTAAAAGTAAAAAAGTTTTAATATTCTGATTATTTGTTTTCAGGAAGGCATGTACTGATATATTTTGTTCCTTTGCATCATACTGATTTCGTCTTATTATGATTTCGAACAGGTATGCAAAGACTTGTCACGGGAAAAATGGATGAGAATGACGCTGCGCTTGTCTTACGAGTTATTAATATATATATATATATATATATATATATATATATATATATATATATATATTCGGCTTGGAATGGAGCCCCGTGGTGGGCGGGAAATATATACGATAAATATATATATCGCTTAAATTCAACGTCACTGTCCGTCCAGTTCCGTGGATTAGAGGGAGGATACCAGCCTCCAGGTCTGAAGCTAAGGTTTCGATTGCTTCGTGGTACTGGATGGGATAATGGATAGTCTATAGCCACACTGAAGAGTTGTAATACAACGAAACAGTTGTCTGTGGATGACACAATATATATATATATATATATGTATATTTATAAATACGTGAAAAAATAGTGATTTTTTCCTAGACACGACTTTAGCCGTTGATGGATAAGATGATGTTTTCTTCAAGGTGGCGATGCAAATATTGAAAGTAATGCGGGGAGATAGGGATAATGGCTGTGAGTGTGGATTAATGGCAGTTGAAATGATGAGGATATATATGACAGGACAGTGGGGTATTGGAACCATGCAAGCGGCAATTAAGAAAAAAACACATCACGTTGAGCATATCCTGATTATGACGATGATAACGATGATGATTGTGCTGGATACAACGATAGTTATGATGGTTATGATGATTGTATTTTGGATATGACGATAGTGATAATGATTATGATGATGACAACTGGAGCCAAACGAATCTGGTGATAATTATTGAAGTTGCAACTGCTACTGCTACTGTGATGGTATTCGCTTTCAGTTGCTATTGGCGAATTATACATAGCTGTAAAAAAAAAAGAATGTATAGCTATATGTTTGACAGGTCACAAAGAATGAATACTTTGATGGATGGAACCGTGGGTTTAGTAAAATTCATGTTTTACCATTGTTAATTTCAAATCACTGTAGATTGCTTGGTCGTATTATAAACATTTAATTGCACTCTATTCCTCCCAGTATTCATTTTTTAAAAATTTTATAATACATTTTTCTATACGGTTAATGTATACGCTCGTAAGTTCATTTCTTATAAATAATGCAAGTATATTTACCCCTTATATCAATAATTTAGATGAATGTGGATACATACATACATACATATATATATATTTTTTTTTTCAAATTAAGCCTGCGATACAATATGATATAATATAATACAATATCCAAAGTGTGATAGGTTTATTCCATAAAGTATTCAATATATTCAGCATGCATTAAATTGACTTTGAATGGAGCTTAAAATATATTAGAGTTAAGATTCACGGCACTAATATATATATATATATATATATATATATATATATATATATGTGTGTGTGTGCGTGTGTGTGTGTATAAATATACATATATATATGTGTGTGTGTATGTGTTTGTATGTGTGTGTGTGTGTGTTTGTGTATGCGTTTTGCAAATACACAGGTGTATATCTGTAGTCAATATTTTGTGAAGTCTCGATGTAGCAACACAGACAATGTCAAAAATCAAATACAAATGAACATATGTACTTCATGTTTCAAATCTAAATTCAAATCTGAAAAAAGGTATATTTATATTCATTAGTATCATTCACACACACATACGCACACACACACATATATATATATATATATATATATATATATATATATATATATATATATATATCAATAAATATATGGATAGATAGATAGATAGATAGATAGATAGATAGATATATATGAATATAGATACGTGTGTGTGTGCGTGTGGCTAAGTTCCTGTATTTTGCATGGCAATAAATTTTAAGTGAAATTTAAGTAAATGAGTAAGAAGCCTAATAATGGAAGGAAAAAATTCTGTTTACGTTACACAACTGAAATGTATACTTCAACGTATTAGCATCCTTTGTGAATGCATTTTGATCAACGCTTATCGATAGATCACTTGGGTCAAACATTGTGCTGCGAAAGTTTTCAGGTTAAATTACAGTTAATAATTATCAATCTACAGACTTCCAACACTGTTGGCACACACACACACACACACGTATATATATATATATATATATATGAGACTTTCAACTCATCAGCAGATTTCCCCAGTTCCAAAATAAGCGCAATGCAATCCTGTTGTGTTATCTGTGTTCCTGACTAAGCTTCACTTTATAAATCTATTATGTGTGCATTGAATGCTGTGTTTGTTGAACACGCACGCAAACCCACAATGAAACACACATCCGGGTTCGAACTTATGGACAGGAACGAATCGTTTCCGGAAGCAAAACTTATCACCTTCGCCGACAAATGGACAATGTTCAATCAGGCACACCTCATTTTGTCTGAGATTCATGTGATTCATTCACACACACGCGGTGCATGCCCACACTCACACACACATGGATATATACGAGCACAGAGAGCTTCTCAATGTTGTATGCAGACAAAATCTCTCGTAAAACAATCATGATACTAAATATGTGTTCTATGAATACCAAATAATCTATAGTGTAGTCCATAAATGAGTACACCCTTATGACTTTTTACTGAAAATATTATTCCAATCAAAACAAATATTATCACTTTTTAATGACCAAAGCCCTACATTGAAACTTTGTTGCCAAGGATATATTAATATGTTGCCGTCCAAAAATGAGAACAACTCATCGAAAAATATTTTGGGCAGCAGAGTTTCAATAGTGCAGAGTTTGATTTTAAATAATACCTGATAATATCCACTTTGAATGTATGATATCCTATTATAAATAATAAAATCTGGCTAAGTTTGGTTTTTCAGAAAATGATTTCCTTTGAAAAAAAGGTGTGTACTCACTTATGGGCGATGCTATTTGCATTCATGTAGTAGTCTGCTCGGTGACTGAAGCAGTTACATATTAACACACGTGAAAAGAGCCAGGGTTTCAATTGCTGATTTTCAAAGCAGGTTTTCTGTACCTATGAAAATTGACCCAACACAATCTTCCTACCTAAGATTGAGCCTTTGGCTGGAGTGAGCCAAGCTTGATTGATACACTCAATTCAATAATGGAAAATAACGAATGCTCATTAATTACAAAATTGATCTGTTTGGTTAGTCAGGCATATTTGTCAATTAGGAATGAGCACGATTGTCTTCCGAACCTTATTCTCTCTTTATATCTCCTTCCACCATACTGACACACACACACACACACACACACACACACACACACACACACACCTATATCGAAGCTGCAACCGATAGGATAGCCGCTTTAACGTAGCGTTACCTTTACCATTGAGCTAAAAAGTCACCGGGAATGCAAAGGCCCAAAAAACTGCTTTATCTCTATATTCTCATTTAGTTCATTCACTGTCTATATCTGCTCAATTTGTTTCACATTGTAGACAATTGTACTATAAAGAAATGGATACCTAATCTGACAGAAATAATTATGAATGCGTTGTATTACCTTGGATTTCTATTTGAAATTATGAAGTTATAACACAGCGAGAGACTATCCGGAAGAAGAGACCCCTGTCAAAACCATCTGCTAAGGGTCCTGCTCCTATTTGCACCAACTCGGTGGCCAATATGGATACACTCAGACTCCACAGTCCTATCGGTCCAACTACAATGGATTAGTGGTCTGAGAGATCTTCGTTCGCGGAGCCAAGTCATCATATATAAAGAATAGCTATTAGTAGTATTGTCTATTTCTTTGTATGCATAACGTTCATGCATAACGTTCATTTCTAAAAGTGAATTCAATTGTGATACAATGGTGGCCTCTTATTTCCTTAGGAGCGGAATTGGTTGTTAGCAACCCAACATAGTGCAGGTCTAGACAGGCTTTAGCAGGGGTCATAAAGCGCCCCCCTTTCAACAATGGTCAGAAAGTGCAAAAAACATTTTGTTGAGGATTTCCTGGAGACTTCAGCTATCATGGAACTGTCAACATAAGGTTTTTTTCTTTTTATTGTTTTGGGGGAGGTATTTCTTTTCATTGAGAACCAGAATCAATATGCCGATAAATACCTTTCACAGGCGAACCACCCAAACAATTTTCACTGTTTTTTTTCTGAGATATAATCATTAAAATAAAGGAAATAGATACTAGGCTGTTGAAAACATTTTGAGGATTACATTCAATCATCATCATCATCATCATCATCATCATCATCATCATCATCATCATCATCATCATCGGTCTTTTATCGTCCGACGTCGGACACAGACTTTCCCCGGGATCCGTCACATTTCTCCATCATGGGCGTAGCTGACGTAGTATTTTCTGAATTTTTCTAGTTCATCTCTCCATCTTCTATCCTGTCGGCCACGGTTTCACACGTGATTTCTGGGGACCCATGTTGTGAATCGTGATTTCCATAGGTTGTTAAGTTTTCTAATAGATTCTATGATGTCTCAGAATCCCGTTTTCTATTCTGTGCTGTCTTGTGAACTCTCCATGTGAGGTTCAGCATGAATCTCTCGTGCGCACGTTGTGTTTGTGGGTATGTCTCGCGGTTCGGTTCCATGTTTCAGCTCCATAAGTAACTACCGGGAGGATGCATAGTGGCCTCCGATTCATTGCTCTTTGGGAAGGAATCAATCAATTTCTTCGATGGCACTAATTTTTCTCGTAGTTCAAAAGAAAGTATATTATCTGTTAGCAGTACATTCTTTGGTAGCTTTGCACCAGTGCTATACAGTTGTCAGTGAGGCTTGGAATCGCTAAGTGCAAAAAGCTTTAGATTTGTATCGTGGCCTCAAAAACAACTCTATTCAGTCAGGAGGGCAGCGTCCTTCGATTGCACCAAAGGGAAAGGGTTGGGCTTGCGCTGATACTTTTGCAACACCAGATACAAGGATTGGAACATCTTTTTTTTTGTTTAGCTTTTCTGTATACACAACCCCACATTAAACCGACCCTGTGTCACATCTTGCTCTAGTGGAGAAGCGAGTAAATACGGTTCAATAGAACAGACTGAACAAGCAAAGCCAGGGGTAGACAAGCAGAATGATTCTCTGCAATAATTTGAAAATTATGTCGGCTGTCTCAGTGTTCTCTATTTAAAAGTCCGGTTCAGCCTCCGACGTTCGTGCTAGACAGCACCTGCTGTTACGCTTGCCGGAAACTAGATGATCGCGGTTGGTACAATTTTGCTAAAATTGTATTAAAAACTCCATGACTTGCTGACGCACTTCCTAACGCTTTTAGCGTTGTATTATCGTACATGTTGATACACACACATCGCTGCCAATATGTATAAGTATATATATATATATATTTATATATATATATATATATATGTGTGTGTGTGTGCGTGTGTGTGTGTATATGTACATATCGGTAATAATTTTCCCCAAGCAATTTTGATTAAATATGACCGATAGTTTTTGTCGAAAGAAGAACAAAAAACAAACTGAAAATGCTTCCTGAAAATGACCAATAACGATCAAAAGCACTTGGAGAATGTGAAGAATATATATTGAAGAATATATATATATATATATATATATATATATATATATATATATATATATATATCGTAGACCCAATGCCAGTTGTGTATTTTGCAACAGCCATATAAGTTATGGTTCGAGACTAGGTAAAAGCAAAGATTTCTAACGCTGATTTCCAAGGGAGGTAGTTATCAATCCCTTTGGTAAATATATACGTCTTCATATTTCTGATAGCATTTACATAAACCAATCTATGACTCTATGTATGTCTACTACTCCTTGCTTATGATACTCAACCGACCAATTTTGGCAATCTCAGCAATCTCGAATGGGTTGCTATTAGAAGTCTTTGAGTTAAGCCGGGGCCTTTATTTCTTGCTGAACGACTTACATGTTCAGTCGATCTCTTTTAGCTCGCCCCATTCATGCTAGATGGAATTATGATTTATTCCCCACCGAAAGAACACAAAGAATATCTCTGTGCAGTAGGTATGTCTGGTGATATATGCCATGATAGGACCCAGATGCTATCAGATCTCAGATCACTGCACCCATAATTAGTCGTTTCATTTTTTGTTTGTACTATATATATATATATATATATATATATATATATATATATATATATATATATATATATATTCATTCGTGTAACCTAGATTTATATTGTTGTGCTTCAAGCTTATGTCTTTATGAACACTTATGTCTATTATTAGTGAAAATGCTCGACTCCTTAGAAATCAGAAGAGTTTTCTAATCTGAAATAAATGGTTCTTTTTCATCTTTTTATTCTGTTTTTTCCTGTCGTATCACATTTGATTGATATGTAACTTCGTTTAAACCTTCGGACGTACTATCCTCATCCTTCATGTGCTACTACTACCACAACTAGTAATACTAAATGTCAATCTTCTCAGCCGTGTCATGTTGATTTGATATGAAACTTTGCAATACGACTGACCATCCCCAACGAAAGATATTTGTAAGAGTCAGGCTCACTGACAAATGTCTGCGTAATTTACCTGCGCATCATCGATCTACAGCAGGCGTCTAATCGCGTGGAATTTTGTTACCAATAAACGAATAAGAACTTTTCGAATGTCTATCTCTTCATGACTGAACTTTCATACCAAATTATTTCAGTATTATTAAATGGTATAATCAGTCGAAAGACCATAGCAGTTTGCATCTTTGTTTCTCAGCATATTTTCCGGTTTGCTATCATGCACGTAGCTTATGGCTGTGATTGCGTCATCTTCCCCGCTGCCAATCAACTCACTCAATGTCCAAGTGGGAATTGACTTCGTTATACTCCAGTAACTAGAACAATCTTCACCAAATTTAGGACGGTAAACATTTCACTATTATCTTTTCTCTCGTGTTAGAACAAACCGAAAATGTGGGAATTTCCCTACTGCGATTTGAAATCATGACCACATGATTACCGAGCAGTTATTTTACCAAACTATACCAACCTGAGATGTTATATATATATGTATACGAATGTATTTATTATGTCTACAAAACGAAAGTTGCAGAAATAATTTTCAGTTTGATAGGAAGTAGGAATGGAGTTTATTTTCAACCACCGTAGCCATTAAAGATGGCAAAGGGTTCTATCCTTTGTCCATCAGCCAGAGGTCGTAGGTCACAGTACTCTCCCCAGTCTTCGTGTAGTCCCCGGTGGTGCTGTGGTCGTCTGTATTGTATAAATCCTACTTTTTATCCTCAGTTCTTCCAATTTTCAGTGTCTCTGGTACGGTTCTGAGAACACCTGCTATTACTGGTACAACCCTGACTTCTCATCCCTGTTGGCCCCCTGGCCAGGTCCTGGTATTCCCATAGCATTTCACTCTCTGTCATATTCACTCTGTGATCTACAGGCACCGCCACGTCTATTATTTGACAGGTTTTCCTTCCCTTGTCGACGAATACCGGGTCCGGTCACTTTGAATGTCCAAGTCCCAGAGTAATTTGTGGCTTCTATTTTCTAAAACTGTCTCTGGTTTCTGCTGAGACCATTTGTCTGCATGGTCGAATCCCATCCGTTTGCTCAGTTCCCAGTGCATCACTGTTCCTACCCGATCGTGTCTGCTTTTATACTCTTTCTGTGCTAGTTGACTACATTCACTGGTAATTTGGTTTATCATTATTCATGGAAATCTCTGAAAAAAGATTTTTTTAAATCAATCAGCATTTATAGTAAATAATTATGGCAATTATTATCCTCCACAATACCATCAGGGTGGAGTTCGCTGGGATACGGCATATACCTATCCCTCGATTTCCAAGCGTTTTTTTCTTGTATACTGTTTACCTACAACCCAAAACCCAGCTTTACCGTATACCTAGTTCACAAAATTCATTTCCATCTTTGATTACCACACCTTGTAATGCTGTAAACGTAATTCTTATTTATGTTTTGCGAAAGATTTAGGCCTTATTTACGTGCTTCAACCGAAGTTCTCGTGTATAGCTCTACGCGCAGATTGTTGACATAATATAGACATCATAAATACAAATATAAATCTTTGAAATATGCTTTATTATTTTTTTTTCTTTGATATAAACACTTATTAAGTCCAATACTTGAATGGAATATCACCCATTTTATTTCTGATTCGCGCTGTATCGCGTTTGGAGACTGGCAAAATGTTGGTCTCTTTATTATCCATAAAAATAACGGGCAGAAATTACAGAAAAGTTTGCAGGGCGTTTTTTTTTTTCTTTTTTCTTTTTTTTTTTCCTTACCAAAATTACTTCAAATTCAGGAAGCGACGGCTACAACAATGGCGAAATAGGCGATGATTAAGTTATGATTCATAAGGAAATTATTCGAGATGACATTAGCGGTAAGGAAAATAAGATTCATTATAGACGCAGTTTTAGCAATTATTAAAATAATAAGAAAGGACAGCATTATTGGAATTAACCGAGATTCGATGTCAACATCAGCACACCTAGCAATAACAGTTGGGTTAATTATGTACGCAGTAAATCAAATAACCGATAACAATAAACAAGAAAATATAACACGTCCATCAGCTTCAGCATTGTCCCCCAAATCTACATCAATATTAAAAATTATACAAAGATGAACAAAGGGAAATTTCAACAGCTCTTATATCAACTCGATACCTCTGCCAACGCCATTGTTAGGGGAAGTAATCGCGTATGGATCCACTCCTGAATCTATTAATTTCTCCCACTGTCCATTACCTACACTTCCACAAAATCTCAAGGGGAATCCATTGTGAAGCTTTGGGCATGCAGTGTGGGAATACATTTATTTGCAACAATATAATGTGGAGTTCACATATAATTATGATAATTATGATGTAGGGGAGGTAACTAAGTATGAATCTGCTCCTAAATTAAATCACAACTTTCGTAGCCTCCTTTCACCTTTTGATCGAATTTAATTGAAATTCATCGAGAACTGTTGGAGATATCGTGTGGATAGTCATGAGTGTATACATGAATGCATGAAAAGAATAAAATCCTAATCGAAAAATACCTGGATCCACCCGCGGATTTAATCAATATTTGCTTCCCATTACTCACTTTTCTACGGTGTTACATTGAAAATAATTGTGTTCTTTTGGAGATATCTTGTAGACGGACAGAAAGACGCAAAGACAGACGGACAGACGGACAGACAGATTCGACAGAAAGGAAATAACAACATATTTTTCCAACTTTGATTGAAAGATAATGATAACGAAAGGACTATGAAAAGCATTCAGAGAATAAGAGGAAAGATAAAGGTACACAAGATACGTGAATATCCGAGAAGGCTTCCTGTCATTCAATGTCCAGCGATAACCATCAGGCATTTGATGTAAACATTTAAATGCTTGAAGTATAATTAAGCTTGTGCATAAGCAAATACTTTCCTAGAAAATCAAAATGAAAATGAAAATACTCTTGAATTTTGAAATCCTTACAAACCGTACACATCTAAGTATCGGACTGGATTCGGTTGTTGTGAAAAAGACAAAGGAGATTTTTTCCAAATCAGGAACGTTTCTGTTCGAGCACAGCCAGAAGATCAAAGAAAGCAAAAAAAAAAAAAAAAAATACCTCGGCCTCCCAAGAGAATTGGAAAAGCTGTGGAAGTTGGGGGTTAGGTTAACACCCTTAATAACTGGTGCACTGAGAACTGTCCCTAGATCACTGGAAAGCGAGATTGGAAGAATTGTAAATTCGTGGAAGAGTTCAGTTTCTTCAAATCATGTCAAGATGGAGGTCAACTGGGACGATGAGGGGATTCCAGAAATTTGGAGAGACTTGCTGTCCCATGATCCCAAGAGACAATAGCCAGTCATCTGATTTGCAAGTACATAGATATAGAAAGATACAACGGTCTGGTTTGGCACACGATGGAAACTGCCATGTAACCAAAGCCTTTTGAGAACATGCTGTGATGGGTGCGAGCAATTGGGAATTGAAAAAGCAGTGATCAATTTATAAGCTCCTTCTCTAGCGTTTTGTTGGGCAGTGATCACTAAAAAGTCAGAATAAAAAACCGAGTCTGAATGCTACTGATGGAGAAGTGAGAGATCAATTTAGCATAAACTTACATTGCAAATTGTACCACCTCTAAAAAAATACTAAAAACAACATCTATTATATGATACAGCGTGGATATTTGATTTTCCTGCTCGATTGGTGCGGCAATACACACAAAACAGAGGTAGCCAGAACGAAAGACCAACTTGAAAACTGAAGAAACTTGCTGACATTTCAGGTGACAGTTTTGGTTGGCGGCTACTTATAAAGATTGCAAGTTAGCCAGCTAGCTAGCTAGCTAGCTAGCTAGATAGATAGATAGATAGATAGAGAGAGAGAGAAAAAACGAATGCGAAAATTATTGGACTTACTGGTATAGAAATGACAACAAACAGAAGATCCAGAAGCGAAAGTGAAAATGTAGAATAAGATAATGGAAATTGACGTGCAGTAATAAAAGCAGGAGGGTGGTGGTGGAAGAGGAGCATGCAGAGCAGGTAACATATGATGAGAAAAAGTAATTGCTGTTGAATGAAGTGTGTATAAGAGAGATTAGAGCGAACAAGACGGAGAGAAATATAGAAAAGAATTTCCTTAAGATGAAATAAATGATAGGAAATGGAATTTGCATGATAATGGATTGGAGAATAATTGCCTTGTAAATCGGGTCGACAAAAACGATATGAAAGTCAATATGGATTGGTCAGTGTTAATGGGATAGAGGAAAGAGAAGCAACAGGCTGCACTAGGATGGGGAGTAGGAAGAGATAGATGGGTTACAGACGGAGGGAAATTGGAATGAAGAGGAGTTAGAAGTTGAATGGAGTCAGGGCTGTTTGGGGAGGGGTGAGAAGAAGAAGAAGAAGAAGAAGAAGAAGAAGAAGAAGAAGAAGAAGAAGAAGAAGAACAACAACAACAACAACAACAACAACAGCAACAACAGCAGCAGCAGCAACAACAGCAGCAAAAGTTGAATGGAATCGGGGCTGGTTGGTAGGGGGCAAGAAGAAGGAGAAGAAGAAGAAGAATAAGGAGAAGAATGATTAGAAGAAGAAGAAGAAGAAGAAGAAGAAGAAGAAGAAGAAGAAGAAGAAGAAGAAGAAGAAGAAGAAGAAGAAGAAGAAGATCATCATCATTAACAAAAGTTGAAGAATTGGGGCTGGTTGGGGGTGGGCAAGAAGAAGAAGAAGAAGAAGAAGAAGAAGAAGAAGAAGAAGAAGAAGAAGAAGAAGAAGAAGAAAAACAACAACAACAACAAGAAAAACAACAACAACAACAAGAAAAACAACAACAACAGCAAAACCATCAATAAAACAAGTTGAATAGAATCAGGGAGGGCGACAAGAAGAAGAAGTAGGAAAAAAGAAGATAAAAGAAGACGAAGAAAGAACAAGAAGAAAAACAGAAAGAAGAAAAAGAAGAAAAAAAGAAGAAAAAATGAAGATGAACAACAACAAGAAGCCAGCCAGCCAGCCAGCCTGAAGGAGGTAATAAATGGCGGCTGGGATCGAAGAACGAGCAAAGGGGGCGAGAGTAAGATGAGGATCTATAAAGCTTTGAAAGAAAACAAAAAGGATAATCGGAAGAGATAAGTTCACAATAATGAGAATAGGGTTAAATTAATATTGTTAATGTTGTCGATGCTGGCAACTTTTATAGACATAGTATAAATAACAGATATAAGTCTTTTATCTGATGGTATGGCTTACAACTGTAAGAAGCCAATTCTTTATGGGTGTCGCAATTCTCTGAATTTGGTATTTTTAGCTGATTTCCTCCGGATAAAATTTATCTTTAGCAGATTCCCTTTAGGTAAAATTATTGCTCAAGTATCCAATAAGGGAGTAAATTACTAAAACGAGTAACGTGAGGAATAACACACTGAAAATGAATCTCTGAATGACTATTCAGGACATATATATATATATATATATATATATATATATATATATATATATATATATATATATATATATATATATATATATATATATATATATCAGAGTAGAGTATTTAGATTTTAGTCTGACTCGCAGTTATAAACTAGAATTTGATCTTATTTTCCCTCGTTTGATCAATGCAATTATTATTCAGTACTGAATTAAACTCATTGGGAAAGGAGGAGAATCATTTGAAAAAAATACGTGAACGTTTTTTTGTTTTTTTCATCATTAGGCTGAATATTTATTCATCTATCAAATAATTTTTGAATTTGATTAGCTATGCAAATTCTTAAAACATCATTATCTTTTATACATCACCGATGTGTATTAACCAACTCACATCCATTGGCATTCACTGGTATGTTTGAAGAGAGCAGTTGATCCCTCACTACCCGCCCCAAACCCGTGTCGACGGCCAGGAAGTTTGAAAGGTAGAATCTTAAAGAGGCCGTTGATCAAGAAGCCAGTATGAACGATGACACTTCGGGACGAGTAACAACTTTGAATACTCCCTAGTCCCTTACCTGACAACGGACATACAAGTATATCTTTTTGCCCTCCTTCCTAGAGTATTTTCTTTTGCCCCCTTCCTTGAAGGCTTGAAGCGGGCTCCCGAGCTCACACCCACCAATGAGAATCACATGCATACAAATCCTATGCATTATGGCTTTTTTTCTTCTCTTTTTTGTTCAAACTCTTTTGCCAACGTGCGCGTTAACTGCGATGACGAAATTCCAAGTGCATTGTATGTCGTTAGTGCATGGAAAACTTAGGATAATGTGCATCGGCTGGGAATCAATAAGCGCATAATTAATTCTGATATTGATTGCTGCCGGCAGATTAACATTGGGAAATGTTCTCTCAACAGTGCTGAGCAAATTGGAGAGAAAAATGAAAATTTAATGAAGCTGTGAAAAAGCCAGAGATATGTAAACGTGTTTGTGCACTGGGAGATAGATAGGAGAGAAATTGGCGGATGGGGGGAGAGAAATTGGCGGATTGGGGGGGGTAGAAAATAAAGAGAAAAAGTAAGACAAAGGGAAAAAACAACAAAAAAACACGCGTTAACTGCGTTAACGCGTCAAGTTATGATAGACTGCCAATCTCTAAAATCTGAGAGAGAGAGAGAGAGAGAGAGAGAGAGAGAGAGAGAGAAAGAGAATGAGAGAGGAGAAACAAAAAAGTGAAAGAAAATATCAGAGAGAAAAGAATGAGAAATAGGAAAAAAATAAGTAGGGGGAAATTAAGAAATAGCAAAAATGTGTGACAGAAAATAAGAGAAAGAGAACAGCAAGATTGAGAGGCTGATAATAATATGTGCCCTTTTTCTGCTTTGCAGCGAGCCCTTGTAGGAGCAGCATGAATCTTCTGACTCTCTCTCTCTCTCTCTCTCTCTCTCTTTTTCTCTCTTTCTCTCTCTCCAACCGTACGGTCCCTGTACCATCCCAGCCATCAACAACTTAGCACCATTTGTTTGCTCTACGAAGACTCGAAAAAATGTTTAATATAAATCTATTTCAACTATTGCTTTATAGCATTCGGGCCAACATGAAACGATACAAATGACAGTTTGAATGTGACTTGTGGCCCATGCAGTGTATGCAGAAGAAGTTCCCATCCTAGCTCCATATTTTCTCTTGCCGTGTCACATTTGCATCATGAAAATGGGCAATTTCATTGGCAAAATTACTGATTGAAGAATGGAGGCAAGTAGAATGTGTTGTGACGGACTCCCCAATTGAGAGGAAGTGTTCTCGATGAAAATTAGCAATAGTGATCCGGGCTCTTTGGAGAGGGGTACTATAACACCAATCTATGGCATCAGATGGAGTTGTCTAATTCATTTGATAGTCCCAATATTGATTGCTACTACGACATGGTTTGTGCGCCAAGAATATAGATGCAGTTGAACCAGATTTAAAATATTACGTTGCACCAATATTGCAAGTTATGACAGACTGCCTACCTTTAAAATCAGCGATCAGGATCCTATCTTTTATTTGAGCTCAAAAACTGACAAATAGCGCCTGTGGCAGATACTCGAGTGTCTGATCCGCCGAATAGACCAAATTTCTCTGTAGAATTTGATATTAACCTCTACAGAAATATATTCACTGTAACATTGGACTTGCACAGATATTGATAAAGAAAAATGAATAGGTTAGTCATGAAGTATTATTGACGTCTACCCTAGTTCAGTCTCTTTAGCTAAAATTCTTCTTCGCTATACTCCTCTAACTTCGTAATTGTTCGCTCTTCTCGTCTTCATGAATTCATATGCATGACGTATGCAAAATAAATATGACATTAATTGGATTAAGTACGCCGCTGCTTAATAATTCCTATCGACTTTCAGTCAAATGGGTTCCTAAAGTGATGTGATGCTGGTATCTTTTACCCTCAGGGATTTCACATCAGAAACCGATGGGACATGGGAATCTATAAAGAAAAAAAAAGGTTTTTTGTAGCAACTTTGTATTCCCCTGTCTACCATATCTCCTACCCACAATCTCACTTTTGTCCGAACTCCTTCAGAGTCAGTTGTTCATGGAAACCAACCGATGTTGGTTAGGGAAGGCTGGAGGGTGTGGTGAAAAAAAAAAAAAAAAGAAAAAGATGGGATGAGCGATTGCATATTCATACGAGGAAGAGTCTCTTTCTGCTTTCTACTTGGTACGTTAATACGTGGATGCGATTGTTTTGTGATGTTTGAGGCTCATAAACGTGTTTGTATTGCGATCTCAATCTCACCGTTAATATGTATGCGCATGCGTGCGAATCTCACTTCATCGGCGTGAACAAATACCCGTGCCTCTGTGGATGTGTGTTTACGTACTACTTCCAGTGTGTATCTCTGCGAATGTATCAACGTAGATATGTGTGAATAAATGCTCGGGTTTATCGTTATAACACATTCAAATATTCCTTTACGTACGCCCCGAGGTGAAATCCAAACGATTGGGGTATTTGAGTAGGGGAAAAAAAAATGCGTACTTTAGAAAAATAGTTTCCGCTGTCTCTTTCGAAGTAGTTCCCTTGTCTATAATTGGCACCCTGGCTATGATGATAATAATAATAATAATAATAATAATAATAATAATAATAATAATAATAATAATAATAATAATAATAATAATAACTGCTTACGAAATGTGGCTGGTTCGTGCACGCTATTCAAATTCTCCAAACGTTTGGACAGCACTTTACACACACACACATTCACACACACATATTGCATACACACACACACACACACACACACACACACACACACACACACACACACACACATATATATATATATATATATATATATATATATATACATATATGTATATAAACATTGATTAATTCCAAAAGTATATGCATACGCAAGTAAGATACTCAATTATTTCATGCGTATTTTACCAAGTCTCTCCATCAAATGCACCTCAATCAAATACACATTCATATTTCAACAAATACTGACAAGAGCACACACGCTCATCTGCTCACAAATATTCATACGCGAACTCTCCTCATTCGTTAATCCTTGTCGATCTGGCCACGAAGTTGGGAAGCACGTTGAAAATAGACAATGATAAACAATACCCTGTGGACAACAGGAAATATCACCATTCCATCATCTTACGGGAGTGGTCAGGTTTGCCTGGATCATCGATTTTTATTACCAACAGATCATAATTGTTTGATATTCTAATTGCAGTGATGTTTTGGATTTGTCCCCAAAGTCATTCAACAGAAAAGCTGTTTCATACCAGGAGTGATTAGAGAATCCCGTATAAAACCATTAGTGTTAAACTGCTGTCAAGAATCTGGGAGATATGCACCACATATGCAGCGGTCGAGTGTGAGTGTGTGTGTTAATGTATACAAGGATACATGAACATGCTTTATAAGAATGTGTGTGCTTCTGTGTGAGCGTATATGAGAGCAAATAATATGTAAGCGCAGGTCTCTTCTCAGAACAATAGTTGTTAAGCTAATATGTGAGTTATCCCTTGTAGTTTTATATCTTTATCAATATATATGTATATATATGTGTGTGCGTGTGTGTATGTGTGTGTGTGTGTGTGTGTGTGAGAGAGACAGAGTGAGAGAGAGAGTGAGAGAGAGAGAGAGAGAGAGTGGATACACGCTACAAGAGTGAGCATCTGGGCTGAAGAGAACATTCAAATTTCTCTCAGATTTGAGGAACAGAATTGCAATTCCGTTTTACAAATGACACAGGAAAAGAGTTTGTGCCAGTGAATCTGCATTCCCAGATCTGGAAATAAAAACCACCTCGGCCATTGTTCTGCCATCTTTGACTCCTGGGGCTGAACAGAAGACAGCATAGGATGAGTCCTCGAAGACGGGTAGAACCTTTGAGCAAAATTTCACCTTTTCTATTCCTCCATAGCCTTTTCTTCTCCCAAACATCGCGTAGGTTTCGTACCCTCCCCCCACTTGCTTCTGGAATTAAGTGCCCCCCCCTTTTTGCGAGACCAGGTGAGTCTAGTCAGTATCTAACTCGTCCTTGATAACAGTAGCTGATATCACTTTTCAGAACCCTTCTACTACACCTTCCCCGTGAGGAACACATTTTTGTATTTGCGATTTTCTTCAACTTGAGAACCGGTCATTTTAGGAAACCAAGATCAACCATCAGGGATGAGCACCAAAGATTCTCCTTCATCATATTGTTGCAACCGATTCATCCGACTTTGTTTATTCCTGAACATTTTTGATTGAAACAAATTTGATAAACACAAGAATCCTTTTGTTCTTGGTTTAAAACAGAAGCAAAAAAAAGAAAAAGGAATTATTTACGTTGTATTCTTTGTAAAAGACTTGAAATTACTTCATCACATAACAAGGTTCTAATTCAAAAAATCAAAACATATAATTTGGGATGCCATGAGATTAAACCTATCCCCAATTTTAACACCCCCTCCAAAAGCAAAACAAACAAACAAACAAACAAAAAAAAAAAAAACAAATCAAAAACGAAAAAACAGAAAACAAACCAGAAACAAAATAGGACCATGGTTAAAAAGCCGATGAACTTCAAAATAAAAAAATGAAATGAAAAAATAAAAAGAAAGTAAATTGCACACACTGGGATCCTATGATAAATCAAACATGATCAACATGGGAAAACACATTGAAATAACAGTAATTGGATTAAGGGTGACTAGTGTGGCACGTCATCATAGATAATTTGAGACTTCGAAACTATAAAAATCTGAAATAAAAAATCCTTTTCGGCGGTAAAAAAATAGAATGTTCCAATAACACACA
>OY735210.1:53545618-53585618 GCA_963457665.1 Thysanoteuthis rhombus
TCCACTCGCATGATTGTGTGCTCTCAGGTAATGTATTACCATCGAAGAAATTCACGGATATGCTCGAATCTGAATGAGATAATTATATATATATATATATATATATATATATATATATATATATATATATATATATATATATGTGTGTGTGTGTGTGTGTGTGTGTGTATGTGTGTATGTGCACATGTGTATATAGAAACATAGAAAATAAGATAGATATGTTTGGGGTGATCAATTGAAGAATTGGAAAAATCGGATGATCAGTGAATTAATAATTTTTCTCACCTTTTCTTGGGCAGTTATCGCTAGCAAATCTGAATTTACAAAAAAATAAAAAACGATCGTGGATGCTACTTGACACAAACTATGATTCAATTTAGCAAATAACTTACATTGTAAATCGACACCCCACTGCTAAACATCTATTCAGTGGGGATTTAAATAAAAAACATTTCTCCTTGACATAATAAGGAATGAATGTTTCCATTGGTTTCTCCCTGTACGCGTGATACATTCACAACTAGCCAACAAATCGGACTGACAGACAGAGCAACTTAAAAACTGTAGTAACCTACGTTAACAGCTATGGTGATGGTTCTGGTTGGCGGTTCTTAATAGCAAGTTCTTGAACAACAAATGTCAGTACTCAAACATGGCAGGTTACGACTGCAGATCAGCTTCTCTTGATGGCAGACTATATATATATATATATATATATATATATATATATATATATATATATATATATATATATATATATATACATATATATAATGCTATAGCTTATTTTACAAGTTTTCATTTGGTAAAAATTCTTATCATAAACATTTAGCCTAGAGGAAACGTATTTTGTCAATATATCAAGTTAAAAAGGGAACCTTGACTCTGAATAGTGGATTCTCTTCAAAAGCTTCGATATTCCACTTGTTGCGACATAGATATTGATTTATCCTTTCATTTCCCTCAAATATCGACCTCCGCTTTTATATTACTTGCAACATTTTTTTTTACCTTGCTTCACATCACAGACATCTGAAAACTTCCAATAACAGAGCTGATTAGTTCAGTTTCAGGATTTTATTGATATCTGAGAAACTACTTTAACAACTAGATCATTTATTCGTTTTCCATCAGAATACGTTTATAATATAACTCAGAAGACATTTGTCTGTTGAGACGATTCCGTCTGTGAACCACGATGAGATCAAGATAAAGAGACGGGAAAAAATATTCAATGAATTCTTAGAATTCATTAAAAAAATTTTCATTCTCTTCATCTTTTTATCAAAACAGAAAAATGTTCATCGTGAATATCTTATTAATTCCTTTTTAATTTTAATAAAGTTGACTTTTTTTTTTTTAAAGAAGAATGTATCTAGAAAGTTGAAACATTCAGATGAATTAGTAAATGCATAAGATGGAAGCAGCTATCTTCTTTTTTATCATTTACATTGAAAATGTATTCAAGATATTTTTCTCTTCAATTTTTTCCATTCGAATATAACCGTTCTGTTTAGCTTTGGTCTACCTTTCCAAACAGCGTCCGCCAAAGCTGTATTCTTTTGTCTGCTTGTAGTCAGACCTGTTACTTACCGAATCCTCCCTCTGTTACTGTTGTGGCTCAGGTGATTCTCTGTTTACAGCCTGGTATCCAGGTAAATATCCTGGACTCCAGCATTCGTCCTCCTTCTATTTCATTCTTTCTTACTTAAAAAAAAAATTGCGTTCACGTTCCATCTCTTTTTGACATTTTGACTCAATTCGCACATGACTAATTTAGTCCCATTAGTTTTATTTCATTCAATAGCCTTTCTTGAGGTTATATAGAATTTTGTTTTTATTTTCTGATCATTACGTTTGTTATTTCATACGCTTTTCTCCCTTCTTCTTTCCTTTATAGAGAACGTCAACCAAATCTGTCAACATAAGTTTTTGTAGTTTTTAAATGAGTCTGGATGGCCATGTTTGTATCACGTGTTTAGGCTGCAGAAATGAATTTAGATGACTGGAAATTCAATCGCCTATCTTTTATCTTTAGAAATGTTGGCTCCAAATTATAATGTAAGTTTATTCTAAATTGACCCGATATTTTTGTGACTGCATTTGTGCTTGTCTTACTTTTTTGGATTCAGACTTTAGTGATCAGGGTCCGACAAAGAACGTGAGATGTAATTTATTCATTGATCGTCCTTTTTCAAGATTGATCATCCTCAACACGGCATGCTGGTAAAAGACGTTGGTAGCATAACGGTTTCTATTGGATGACTAACCACACTTGTCTTCCTTTCTCTTTTTATATGTTTTCCCTTCTTCTTTCTTTTCTTCCCTTTTTTTGTATTTCTCTTCTCTATCATTATCTCTTTTCTTTCTTTCTTTCTTTCTTTCTTTCTTTCTTTCTTTCTTTCTCCCTTCCTTCCCTCCTCCCTTCCTTCCTTCCTTGTACCGGATCACATGCCTTCGTCCGTCAGTACAAAGCTCCTCATATTTAATTATTTGTGTGTATCTGTGTCTAATCAACTCTGACGACGATTAATTTACTTTTGTCTCGGAACTCTAGACTCCAGTGCATTCTACAGCTTGGCTTGTGTTTACCTGTGTATCCACAATCGAATGAAGCTATTCACTAATAGATCAACCGGGAAAGAAAGGGAAAGACGAATGTAAAAGAATATACCCAAAGTGTATATAAGATTCGAATTGTATACTTATTAGTGAAAAGAGATAAAAACAAAGAAGAGAGATAAGAAAATCAGGAGAGAAAGAGAGAGAGAGAGAGAGAGAGAGAGAGAGAGAGAGAGAAGGGGAAACTATGTATGAATTCATTATGTATCTTCAGTGATATACAGAAATTTACGTTTGCATCATATATATATATATATATATATATATATATATATATATATATATATATATATATATATATATATATATGGGCGTATGGGTGGGTGTATGTATATTCATATACGCTAAATGTATTTACTTTTATTTAGGACAGGTACTGTGTAGTCTCACTTTCATGTATTTGCATATCTAAGTACACATGCCCGATCTGTATATTGATTAAGAAGTCACATGATTTAAGCTCAACAGGTCTCATCGAAACTTGACGCTGGTGTGCGAGTTATCAGCAAACTAGATCATCATTCAGTGCACTACAAATTTATACAATAGTAAGAATCAGATAGTATGTTGTACAATATTAAATGTAAATGTTTCCTCGTTAGATAGGCATGCATGACATTCGAGCGTATCGTACATAAAATGATGAAAGTAAAATGTATGAGATATATATGCAAATACTTCTGGATACTGATTGGAAAAAAACAACTAAAATTCTAATATTAATAACTAACTATTTATCTACCTATTTATCTACATTTGCAGTGTTTCTGTCCCACATTCTCTCACTGTATACATTTGTATCTATCCATCTATCTATCTATCTATCTATCTATCTATCTATCTATCTATCTCTGTCTATCTCTGTCTTTCTCTCTCTCTCACTATATATATATATATATATATATATATATATATATATATATATATATATGTATAAACAGACACGCACGTTGCATTCGTTCCAGGTACGCATTTATTTTTAAAAAAAAATTATGATTACTTAATAACACTTAAAATATGAATAAGAATTTAGAATTAAAAAGATATTAATTATTATTCTTTAAATAGCATTACAGCATTTTCTTCTTAAAGACTGAAGATCGACAAAAGATCTATAATTATCAACTTTGGAAGATTAGAAAAAATAATCCTATGCTGTTAATAAAAGTTTTTTTTTAGCAAATAAGAAAAATAAGCTCAAAGATATAATAGATGAGTCTGTCAGTTACTTCTAATAATTTATGTTTTCATACACACACATACACACACTCAAAAAAAATACATATGTATATATATATATATATATATATATATATATATATATATATATATATGTATATATATGTATATATATATATATATATATATATATATATATATATATATATATATATATGGGTGCATCCCTTTAGAGAGCGAGAGAGAGAGAGAAAAAGAGAGGGGGCAGTTTTGTTGACTTCACATATGCCTGGCTGCTTTCGCAAGTGGAAAGACCCGAAAAATAATTTTAAACTAATGAGCGAGAATACATCCTCAAAAAACTGCATTACATGCGAGAAGTAGGATCCAGGATAAACATTGTTTTCTGAGCAAAGGGCAATGAACTGAGATCGTTTTTTGCATCGACCCACACCCAAAATATAACAAATAATGTTGAGGACGAAATCACAAGAATGGACATCGAAAACGCAGTCCTTAAAATGCTGAAGCATGTAACCTAACTGAGAATCAAGCAACGCACACTGAGGAAAATCATACCCCACATCGCATGAAGAGAAAAAACAAAAACAAAACAGGAGTTGGGGTATAAAAGAATTGATTAGAAAACTCAAATGGCAGTGGGCTGGTCATGATGCAAAAATATCAGACATCACGACTTACAACCAATATCCCTGAAATTTTATATACGAGAAATTATGAAGGATGAAATACGAGATGACGCGCCGAATTAGATAAGTTAAAAAAATGTTGGCTCTGCAACGCCCATGACATGGAGGTCTGATGAATCCTGTAGAAGGCATGTGTCCAATGACAGATGCTGAAAGGCTGCTGCTGCAGCAGCCTTTCAGTATCTGTCATATATGTATATATATATATATATTTGTATATATATATATATATATATATATATATATATATATGATTCACAACACGAACTTCGCCTGATGAGGCCCGGAGAGGACAGAAACATGAGCTAGTTTGTGTAGCGAATCCACATTCTACTATTTATTTCCAGCTCTATTCTGAAACAACTTGACTTCAGTAGTAAAAGGTTGTATGTATCGAGCACTCAATGAAATAAATCCACTGCATTTCAGAAGTGGCTTTATATTATTGATATACATATATATATATATATATATATATATATATATATATATATATATATATGTATATATATATATATATATATATATATGTATATATATACATATATATATATATGTATACACACACATACACACACACACACACACACACACACACATATATATATATATATATATATATATATAATTGATTATCGTAATTAAACACTATCCCTGGTGTCGATAATTTTCAATGTGATCTCCACGTTTGGCTTCAGATGTTTTCCTTATTCTTACCAGGTCGACATAAAATTGAACACACACAAATAAAGTGCTTTACAAATGTATGCAAAGTTTATCGAACGTCTGGCCTTGAACACATAATAGTTATGATTCTCTATTCAGGCGAAAGTAATAGGTCTATTTCTGTACCAGTAAAATGTCTATTTGCACATGAAAATTTTATCTCTTCGTTGAACTTCCGATTCAACTGAAAGAGATATGGGAAGGCTGAATTTCCTACATAAGAGATTGCTCCAAACAGTCTGAATCCTAACACGTATTCATTGGCTGATTTTTACGTACAAATATCACTGCCTAACACTCCGTCTATAGGATTAATTTTCATCACTGAATAGGGTGCATTGACAAGCAAAAAGTTCAGGTTGGAAAAAAGAATATCGTGCAAAATAAATGCTTTTCTCATCCTTAGGCAACAGACCTATTGGTATATATATATATGTATATATATATATATATATATATATATATATATATATATATATATATATATATATATATATATACATATATATATATATATATATATATATATATATATATATATATATATATATATATATATATATATATATATATATTTATATATATTTATATATAGTAATGATAGTGAACTGCGTCATATTATATAGAAACTCATTTGAAATGATCTACCGTCATCACACGCCATCTCAAATAAGAATTTCGATATAATATAACGCAATTCATAACCGTCCTGTCGGATCACATACATCCATTTCTTAATACCTACATGTTCATGTCAATTACCTCATGTGATGCTGAAAAAGGAATGTTTTAGAAATCAATTCTTATATATTGTCCTAAAATATCCTCTAACACCTGCCATATATATATATATACATATATATATTGATATTTTTTATGTCTTCAAATATGTCACTGATATTTAAGTTTAATTATTCATCTACAAAGCAAGCTTCCTATTCGTATATGTTATAGAATTTGATATCAATCTAACAGAGCGAAGTTATAAGGAGTCAGAATTACAGAAAGACAATTATTAGATAGATCTGACGTAGCAGCACTAATAGCTGTGATCCCGGTAGACAAACTACTCTTTATTTTATCAGAAGTAATAGTAGTCAGGACTGAATTCGAAGCTGTCATAGTCTTAGCTGATGAAGAAGAATCTAAAACTTCTCCTAGTTCACCTCTGTCATTGTAAATAACATCATATTCGTCTTAGCTCTAGCAGATCTAAATATAGCCCAATTTATGACAGAAGTACTCCGTCGTTGTTGTTGTCGGTGGTGCATATTGCTGCTTGTACATACGATAGCTGTTGTTGACGAATGTTACCGTCAAAGCCAGTGGGAGTAGAAGCGGCGTGAACGCCGTGCAGACGATATCATGATGGAGCCGACAGAACGGGGTAGTAGGAGAGGAGTAGCTAATGGATCGGGAAATGAATGAAAAATTCCCGCATCGATTTTCACTCTTGCGAATGTTTTTTTTTTTTTTCTTTTTTTTTTTGTGTGTGTATGTTGGGGTAGGGGATCCCCTGTGTGTTTCCTTATCCTCTTCGCACTTCTCCCCTCGTTACTGATTTCTCCCCTTCGATTTCTGCTTCCCCTTCGCTCATTGTATCGTCGTGTTCGTCTTTATTACCCTTTTACATGCACGCACTAACACAAAGGTAGGCTCGCCGTTTGAGGCAGACAAGGGCACGTGCAATAACACCGCCGGAAAGCTTTGAACGAACATATGTGAACTGGTAGTGTGTAAAAACACACACATACATGAGCACACCCATTCGAGCATCTATACGTATACATACGAACGCCACATCTACCAACACAAACACGCACGCACATATAGATTGTGATATACACTATGATACGTATGCAGGTCTAATATTGAATCTGAAAACACCTCAAATGACACATGCAATGATACCTATACAGCAGACATGTGCATACATATGCACAAACACACCTACATATATATGTGTGTGTGTGAGTGTGTATCTATGTGTATATGTTTATGTGTGTATTAATGACTTGATATCTTTTTTCTCTAACAAAACAATACCTGCCAACTTATGAATGTATATTAATCTCTAGGTATATTTGAGCCTTTAGTCTGTTTGTCTGTGCCGCTTTCACGCAAATACTACAAGGCCTATCGATCTGAAATTTGGCATGTGGACTTGCGAAACATCGACTTTTGACGTGGGCTATATAAGATTGACCTGGAGGACCATTTGATGTCACCAGACGCCATTTTTTCTATTCGAAACAAATAATTTTGTACATCAGAATTCTCTCAAACCATTATTCTTCTGATAGCTATCACAATCTCTTATAATGATAAATCATCAAAGTTTACTGTGTTTTTCGTTATACACTGACTAAAACTGTGTGTCGATTAAAAAATACTATTTATGTTTCACGCTGATTGTGTTTCACTTTCATCTTCCTTTTTTTAAACTCACTAAACAGGCTGAAAAAAAATTAAGCCATTTTTTCTAGTAAAGTCGAAAGTATTCACATATGCTCTTCAACTTACGATTGTTCAACTTGCAATATTTAAAAAATACTTATTTCTTTCAAGTTTCACATAAAACTAACTGAACAGCAGAAACTATATCATGCTATAACGAAATCTACATAGTATCCTGGTTACAATTTCAACTTACAATCTCCTTTACGGTGCCTTACCCTATCGTAGGTCGGGCACCACCTTAAATTTTTTTTCCTTTTCAGATACCATTATTGTCAATTTTGCTATTTACTGTTATCTCATTTTTTCGATGATTAGTTTTCTCAGCAAAAGCCGGAAACTGTATTTTTGGGCTTTCAATCAAATGGACCGCCGTTAGTTTCGGAAAAGTTTCTGTTTGGTTTGAGGGGGTATATCTATCATGTATCGATAATATTGAACAGGAAGGAACCTTAATTTCCGCCCGTTGTACAATCGTCAGAAATCATCTTTTTTTTTTTTTTTTAAATGAAAATTCGCCTGAGTATAATCAAGAAGTAAAGAGTTCTTCACAACTGAAATAATCGGAATACTTCGTTTTGTAAAATGGACAGTAGTACAACTGACTGAAATTGAGGATTAACAGTATATTTACATCTTAAAAAATACAAAAAAATAAAAGAAGTTTTTGGCTTTTACAGGTAAAATGATTCTTGACTGTTAAAATGTTTTTTCTTTTCCATTTGTGTTGTGTGAGATGAAATATATTCAAGAAAATATTTTCTAATTTGTGAAATTTGAAGTTTTTTTTACCTGGGCAACGCCAGATATCTCAGCTGACACACACACACACACACACACACACACACACACACACACACGCAAGCGCACACACACATACTTACATACATACACAATCTATACACACACATACACTAATATATATATCTGTATATCTACAAAGAAAAAAATAGCTGATTAGTATAACATTAAGACAAGACCGCAAATTTTGATGCTTGTATTCATTCATGCAATTGACAGTGTATATATAGGCGTATATATAGGTATGCATATGATTATGAATTGCGTTATACCATATTGAAAATCTTTTTGAAATGATCTCCCGTTATTACACAGCGAAAGTATTAGTCGTATTAGACAACGTAACAAGTTTCAATGTGATATTATGCAACACATTTTTGATACTTACCTTATAGATTTATTGGACTCATATTATGGAACACTAGTACTCCCCTCTCTCTCTTTTTCTCCATCCCTCTCTCTCTCTTTTTACACACACACACACACACACACACACACACACACACACACATATATATATATATATATATATGACCAGCTACATAGATTGATTGTAGCTAGTTAGAAGTAAATGGTCTTAATTCTATCTGAGAATACACGCAGAACTTTATCTTTAATGCCATAGAATACAGCAATCTCTATTTGTTTGGGATGAGAGTTCGAGTCAAGTTAGAAGCTATCTTAATACTACTACTACTACTAATAATAATAATAATAATAATAATAGGTGCACTAGGAACTGTGCAAAAGACACTGAGGGTGAGACTAGAGGAGCTCGGGATAAAAGGAAGGATTGAGACTGTACAGACCACAGCACTGCTAGGAACCGCTTGGATACCGAGGAAAGTGCTAGAAATGTAAGGTCTAAATGTTAACAGTGGCCTAACAGAGGAAGAAGGAAAATGGTAGCGCACTGGCGTGATAGGCGAGGGAGGGAAGAGTTGTGAGCTGAAGACCTCAGGAGACTTACTGACATTCAGGCCACTGGTGTGAAACTGTAAACCACAGTATTGCTGTGGTCTATGAGAATGTGGAGAGGAGGGCTGGAGACTTGAGGAGACTTGCTGTCTCTCAACCTCCTGCGGTAACCACCAGGCATCTGGTGTGAGATTGCAAATAATAATAATGATAATAACTGCAAGTCTGGTTAGTAACTCAATAAAACAGTTATGGGACCAACATCTTTCTGAAGCATGCTGTCTTGGAAGTGATCAATTAAAAATTGGGAAAATCGGGTGATCAATGAATTAGTTACTTCTAACGCCTTATTGGGTAAGTTATCTCTAAAAAAAAAGCAACAAAAAGCGCACACGAAATAAGGGGTCAATTTGAGATTAGTTCAAAATACGAATTGTGCTCCCATATCAAATTTTATTCCGGGGAAAAAACAAAAAACAAAACAAAAAAAAAATACCCAAACATTTTGTAATAAGGAGTAAATATCTAGTTTCTGAAACCGCTTGCTACATTGGTGCTGCCACTCCGCATGATACATTCATAGCCATCTGGACCAACTTGAAAACTGATAGAAACATATTTCGAAAGATTTGGTGACTGGATTGATTTGTGGTTTCTAATAATGATACGAGTGATCATTACTTGAATTGTCTTTCGTCGAGTCTATATATAAGGTCTCCTTTTAAATACGATTTTTCGACACGAGGTGCATATCATCTCTACCTTGATCTTCACGATTTTTTTGTAGTGTGTTGTCAGTTGACTGTTAACGTTGGTTGATCATAGAGGCGAAACATCCCATCGATTTAATGTTTACGTTTCAAATAAAATTTCATCATCATCTCTTGGTACATAACGCCTGTTCCTGAGTCCGTCTGTCTCTCTAGGGTAAATTCATTTTGAGCCTAATTTGAGGCGACAATTACCGCCATCTATTCTCGTTGACTGCTTTTTATTCTCGACACTTTCCATTTTCCGCTCCTTTTCGGACAATTTTTTTACTTTAAAAATTTTGCAATAAAAGAGAACACACACACGCACACACATCCACATACACACGCACACACATCCACATACACACGCACACACATATATGCATAATATGGAAAGCTTTACAGCTTCAAACACTAAACATTAAAAAACTTTTCCAATTTTTCTTTTGTCACTTAAGTCATTTATTTCCCAGTATCTGTCAATGCAATTTATGTAATTCTCTTTAGTGTTTTTCCCTTGTCTTACATATACTTTGCAATTATGATAGAAAGTGTAAATTTTTTCTTGTTGGGATCATCAGTTGCTTGCCATGTGACTGTTCCGGGGATTTAAAAAACAAAACAGTTATATTAACATGATACCTCAGCTGTGTAGATCTGCCCCACCATTTTCTGCTATAATTTTGATACATGCCTTATGTCATATACGTAGTTCGTTATTTTATTTTTGGTATTAAAATGTAATTTATATGGATTTTATTTTGCACAACGCATCATTTAACTTTTTAAAACAGGACTTACTTACGTAGCTTACCCGAAAACGTATTTAACGATGAGGGATCAGTAAGTATAACAACAGACATGTCTCGCTATTTGTGTCATCCCTATTGAATGTTCACCCATAAATATTATATCTGTTGTGTCGATTTTAATCTTAGACTGCATGCAAAACAACTTATGATCTCATCTTCAAGAATACTATTCTCACAGAAAAACACATCTTCGAGTTTATTCTTTATTAACGTTACCGAAGAATTTTAGAATACAACAACTTATCTTATATAAAATAATTTGATTGAGTTAGCGTAAGTATTTTTCAAGCGTTTGATATGTAGCGCTTTTAATCACACTTCTGGACACTATAAAAATTAGGGAACAAAAAACGATGGAGGCTTTAAAAAAATGATTTATCTTAGAAATAACTACAAAATAACTTTTGACCAGAAAAAATTCAAGTCAACCTCCGTGATTGGAGGTTCGAAAGTTTCTATCGCTAAGTGAAAACCTTGTTCATGAGCTTTTCTTCATGATGTTCACTTACAGAAAGGGAACACCTAAGAGAAAGAAAGAAATAGAGGAAGAGAAAAAGATAGATAAGAATAACATGAGGTGATGTGTCAAACTGAAACATATGTGGCTAGATTAATAGTATAAAAATACACACCAGACAGTGTAAGCAAACAAATCGTTAGAACACATTGGAGAACCGAATTCTGTTTATATATTTCATACATATGGAGAGTAAAAAATCTGCTGCAACCAGAGTTTTTTTATTTTATTTACTTCATTGGACTAAGCCACACAAAGCCATTATAATAGGCTACTAAGCGCTAAGTAAAGAATCTTTTATATAAATCCCCTGCGGTAGGCGAAAATCCAATGTAATAGTTTTTACAGTCCTGCCTAATCTTCACAAAGTGACACACTGTTCCTCTTCCTCGCGTTCTGATCACATTCATTATTATTATTATTATTATTATTATTATTATTATTATTATTATTATTATTATTATCAATTTTCACATCATTTGCCTGGTGGTCACAGCTGGAGGCCGAGTGACAGCAAATCTCCTCAAGTCTCCAGCCTTCCTTTCCACATTCTCACAGTCCACAGCAGTGCTGTGGTTTACAGTTTCATACCAGTTGCCTGGTGGTTATTGCTGAAGGCTGAGTGACAGCAAGTCTCCTCCAGTCATCAGGTCTCATCTCATTTCTCCCTCATCGTACCTCTATCACTGTTTGTGTGTGTGTGTTTGTTTGCTATTTTTATTTCTTGTTCTTCTCCTCTGTTAGGCCACTACCAACATCTGGGGTCGTAGATATCATATTTCTAGAACTTTCCCCAGTATTCGTGTAATCCCTAACAGGGCTGTGGTTTACACAGTCTCAATCCTTCCTTTTAACTATAGTTCATCCAATCTCGTCGTCAGTGTCTTTGACATGCTTCCAAGTGTGCTAATTATTACTGGTACTACCCTGACTTTAATGTTCCACACCGTCTTCAATTCTCTTGCCAGGTCTGGGCATTTTTCCAGTTTTTCACTCTCTTTCCTATCAACTCTGTGGTCTTCAAGAACGGTTACGTCTATTATTTAGCAAGTTCTCATCTTCTTGTCCACAATTACTAGGTCTGGTCCTCTCGCTCTGATAGAGTGGTCAGTTTGGATGCTTAAGTCCCAGAGTAGTCTTTACTTCCATTCTCCATGGCTGTCTCTGGTTGGTGCTGGTACAATTTTTCCGCATGGTTAAATCCCATTTGTTCACTCAGTCCCCAGTGTATCACTGTTGCTACTCTATTGTGTCTGTGTTTATACTCCTTCTGGGCTAGTTGACTACAATCACATTACATAGTTTATGGTCTAATCTCTTTCCTGACAGGCGGCACTTGCTGTTTGTCTGTGATCCGTCGATTTTTGTTTTGTCATAATTTATCCCGCTGCATTTGTTTTGAGCTGCCATGATCAGCTATTCTGTTCCTTTCTTTGGCTTTCCTTTTCGTAACCATGTCCATGATCTCTCGTCTGCCACATCCAGTATCTGTTTTTTAAAATTCTCTGTATAGTTTCTTTTGTCGCCATTTTTCTTTCCTTGCTTGCTGTGCTGCTCCATTGTTTTTTTCTTTGTTGTTGTTCGTTGCGCTGCTTCGTGTACTCTTTATAATGCCTTCACTGTTTGTTTGCACATACTTTTCTAAGCCTGCTTCGGTCCTCTGTACACATTCCTCTATGCCGATGAATCCTCTGTCACTTTCTTTTCTTTTCACGTTCGGTCTATGTCTGTCATCTCTGGGGTGTAAGGCTTCGTGCATTGTCACAAGCTTCCTTGTTCGCCGCTCGATTGACTTGAGTTCTTCCTTTGTCCACCCAAGCGATGGTCCAGTATATCCTATTACTGATACGGCCCATGTGTTCATTCCTTTTATAAGGACCACGCTGTTTGATTTGGTCTGTAAAGTTTTCTTTATCTTCCTTAGGTATTCTCTTCTTATTTTCCCCTTCCTTTCTCCTCGTTTATCGTATCATATTCGCGAACTATTCGTATCGGTCATGTGTGGTCAATACTCTAATCTTCTTGCTGTCGGGGAGTTCGATTCTTTCTACCGCTGCAAGACTTCTTTCATGCGTTACCAATATTGCACATTATTATTATTATTATTATTATTATTATTATTATTATTATTATTATTATTATTATTATTATTACTACAACTATTATTATTATTATTATCATTATTATTATTATTATTATTATTATTTGGAATCTCACACCAGTTGCCTGGCGGTAACCGCTAGAGTTGGAGTGACAGCAAGTCTCCTCAAGTCTCCAGCCCTCCTCCCCTAGTACTCATAGGTCGCAGTAATTCTGCGATTTACAGTTTCACACCGGTTGCCCAGTGGTTATCGCTGAAGGTCTTCAGCTAATGTCTCCTCCCTTTTTCACTTTTTCACCTATTATGTCAGGGCTAAAATTCGTTGCAGTGTTTATATCTCTAGCACCTTCCTCAGTATCCGTGCAGTTCCCAGTAGTGCTGTGGTCTGTACGGTCTCTATCCTTCCCCTAATCCTGATCTCCTCCAGTCTCACCCTCAGCGTGTTATTATTATTTACAATCTCACACCAGTTGCTGGGTGGTAACCGCTGGAGTTTGAGTGACAGCAAATCTCCAGCTATCCTCTCCTAGTACTCATAGGTCGCAGTAATACTGCGATTTACAGTTTCACAGCGGTTGCCCAGTATCATTACACAAGTGGATTATTCGTGAGGAGCAGTATTTTAGGTGTATGCAAAAGTTCCAAGCGGTGTTTTTGGAAAATTAGAGGGTAAATTCACAGTTAAAAAATAAAATTTTTTGCCGGAAGCCTTTGCACATACCATATATATCGGATTCTGAAAACCGAGCTTTACTTAACGTTTGTCTTGTTCCATGTGGTGAATCAATTTTTATATGAGCCAATGCTCATAGAAGTAGTTACGTTAGTTTGCTGTGTGTTATCTGATTTTTTTCACATTTCCCTATTTTGAACTAAAACGTTTTATCTCAAACCTTTGAAGCCGGCTGCATATGAAATTATTTATTTATCGCAGTTTTTAGTTTTCTTCGCTCATGTGACCTTTGATATTTTGCAAGATCTTTCTCCCATAAATATCATTATTGATTTTGTCGACGTACATCTCTGACTACAATTATTGCTACTGTATTATAATAATAGTAACAAGAACAGGTCTGGTTAGTCGGTCAATAGAAGCCATTGAGTGACCAACGTCTTTTGACAGCATGTCTCGGTCGGTGATCAATTAAAAAATGAAAAGAGGGATGCTCAGTGAATAAGTTACTTCTCTCACATTTTGTTGGGCAGAGATCGCAAAAAACAAGGGTGAATGCTGCCTAATCATGGCGCCAATTTAACATAAGATTATATTGCAAATTAAACCTCCCATTGGGGATACATACATACATACATACATAGCCGGTCATCAAGATCAGTTTGAAAACTGAAGAAACTTATGGTGTCAGTTTTGGTGACAGTTTTCGTTGACGGTTTTGGTTGAAGGTTTTTAATTGATACAAGAATTGAAGGAATGCATATTCATTAGGATGGAGATGTTGGTTCGAGTGATAGTTTTTAAGATAAGAACAATAACAGCAATTAAAATGGTGATATTTTGGATAATAATGATTTCAACAAATATAAATATGTAATGGCTATTAGTCTGTTCTGACGTTGCAATGGTTAGCACATCTGCCTCACACCCACAAGGACCTGAGTTCGACAACCGGTATGAGTGGGGAAAAAACTCATCATTGGGACAAAGCTGAGTACAGTCTGAGCTGAGTGACTTGGGCAGACGAAATCGGGAACGGAGCCACGCCCTCTGTTATTTGAAAAGACGGAAGCTAACGGATGGGGAGTCTTTGGGTTGCCCTCGACTGACAGCACAGTACTAATACTTGGACTGACATAGATCGACTTGCTTGCATATAACTGTTATTATTGTTGGAAAAAAAGAAAGATAAGATACTTCACTGATTCTCGGAAGAGGGCGACACATTGATTCTTGGCAGAGAACCAAGATAATCTGACCATATACAACAGTACCGATCCAATACATAAATAATCACAAAATGTTTACGAGTACTATGATAATAATAATGAAAATAGCAAGACTCTCCATTCACTCCTGGTATGTTAACTAAACGGGCACATACGATGATGATGACTTTTCCAGAAGGAAAAAATATGAATCAGACCCCCGAGAAAGAACTGAAATCGTCCAGAGGATAGCATTACTGAGATCAACTAGAATATTGAGGAGCTTTGCTGCCCTTTGATCTCTAGTGAAAGCCAGCAGACTCCTTTGGTGCAGAAACTCAAATTAGTGAGGCGAGATTTCGCCATCATAAACGAAAACAAGGAAATACAACTATTCCATCAGACCGACTTGAAAGGGAACGTCGATATTTGGAATGTAACAGCTGCCTCCATGATTACTATAGCTCACTGAACGATCACACAGAGATGGAAATATTTAGAATCCAAGGGAGAAAAGGGACGGTTATAAAATCCGAATAGATGATATAGACTGACCACTGCAGTTTTAAAGATGGTTGGTGTCGCTTGAAGACTATCAATATCCATTGGCGTCAAAACGAAAATACTAATCATTACAAACGTAACTGATGAATAAGTCCCTTTAACACTGGAGGCGTGTTCAGGGTAACTGATGAGAGGAAAGATTGAGTCAGTGTTTACGTCAGCAGAACTACTGAGTGAGGTTCTAAAGATTTGAGTTACATAGCTCTCAATCAACATCAACAATCAACAGGCATACGTCAGTTGAGAACAGGCACGTTGAAATAAAGAATACTCCATGAAAACAGGGGTCATTTCGATAATAAGACTAAGAAAGCTGAGAGCAAATAAAAGCTATAAACACATGGATTATATCCGCAGGATTATGATCTGCTCTACATCATGACAAATGATCAGAAAACTAGTAAAATTGGTTCATACATAAAGCTTTCTATCAGATAGATTGTGGTGACAGATTTTATGTAACCAGAAATATGGGGTTGGTGAGAAGTACTCATCAGTATTGAAAACTGGGTTGATCCTAGCATTGATGACGTAGCCGACTTATATGACGGTGGGTCGATAAGTCGATGGGGTTAGTGCATATGGTGGTATAAATGTGGACATTATCAATCGGTCGATCTAGAACCATGGTCGTCTATGTGAACTGAGTTACTGTTCCCATATGCTTAGCCATTCTAGAATTACTTTCATTAAAAATTCTCTTTCTCTTTGTCGATTGATATTTGCAATTCTTTGAGCAAAATTCCATTTAGAATCTACATAAAATGTATATATGTTCACAAAAATACGCACACGCACATGCATACATACACAAAACGTACTCCTAAATATAGGGAACATGCATATTACTATCAATAGACGTGCACTGTGAATCACATCGTCGAAATGATGGGTATACGTCTCATACTAAGCTCACTGGAGACATAGGTATCACAGCATCGCGTCAACTTTTCAAAACAGTTTGCAAGCTCCATTTAATCTCGTCCACGGTCTGAAATTTTCCCAAGTGTAACGGTTATAAGCCAGGTTCTGCAGGGGAACCAAGCCTGGATTGTGGGGGTCTAAAGGAGTGCGTGGTAGGATGTTTTGCAAAAAGAAACCCAGCACGAGACGCAGAATTATTGTTATGTGAATTATTGCGAATGTATCAGTCGTACAGTTCAAAAACTCGCTCAGTGATATCTTACTGCTAACTGAGTAACTCCACAGAAGAGTGTCTGTTAACGGATACGCAGGAGGGTATTATTCGATCGGTCGCCAAGTTACATTAAGGCAGGGCAACCGGTTCTCAAGATATTCAAAATGGCTCGATACTTTCTCAGCAGACCAGGTTGTAAAACTGTGGCACCATTGAGATATTATCAACTGTTCGATCGAGAACCATGCTCGCCACTGTGAACGAAGCTACCATTCCCTTATGCTTTGTACAAGAACGGGTCTCATTAAAAATTCTCTTTCTCTTTCTCTATCTGATTTTTGCGATTCTACGAAAGAAATTCCCTTGAGTATATACATGATAATATGCATATATGAAGACAGACACATACACACACACATGGGTAAAAAAAAAAAGCAACAACAACAGCAGTAGCAACAACAACAGCAGTAGCAACAACAACAACAACAACAACAACAACAACAACAGCAACAACAGCGACAAAAAACAAACAAACAAACAAACAAACAAACCCTGGATATAGAAAAATGTTCATATTGCTAAGTGTGGACATGTTGTCTCTAGTAACCTATGTTCAAATAATGGCTACACATTTAGAAGCAAGCTCAGCCAAGAAATTAGTGGGGCTCGTTGCTATAAGAGGATTGGTCAATAAGTCCCTTGCCTGACACGTAGTCGTTACCCTGAATCTATCAGTAACTTCCAATGTACAATGTTCGATTTATGAGATTATTATTCACTTCTGAATTATGCACATTGACTAGGGAGGAGTGTATGTCGAAAGAGATATATTTGTTGTATGAAATAAATGCCTTTTCATTATTCAACTATAGTAGTAGTGACATACCTACGTATTTTTTTTTTTAGCTTTGAGCCCTGTCGATCTATCGATCCTTGTTATCTGACATAGTTATTGGGTTTTAGTGGTTAATTTGAAAATTACTAAGAAAGGTCTATAAATGCATTGTATTATCTTTCCCTATTATAATATCTTTATATATCATCTTCCTCGTTCCATCTTCTATCACGGAAATGAAATGAATACATTGCAATCACAGAGGTTTGTTTTGTATTCGTTCGTCTCATTTGCTATTGAGGGGGTTGATGTCTATTTTCATTCGTACACTATTATTTTTTCTATCTTTCTATTGCACACATTGTCACTTTCTTGTTAGTATTATTTCATTCTTTCTTTTCTTTCTCTCTATCTTTAATAGTTTGTCTTTTCTTCATTTTGATCCACCTTTTTCATTCTTCTTTACTCATTCCTCTAATTTCTTAATGTTGTTAATGGTTTTCAAGCATCAAAAATGTTATTCATTGATTAGAAACTTAGTATTGTAAGGGTAAAAACAAAAAAGATAAACTCGTCTTTAAATACTCAATTAAGAAGGTAATCGATGACATATGAGAGTTTTTTTTCAGTTGACCCTCGTCACTGTTGAAGAGTAAATCAAGGCGTGGCATCAGGAACTTGGATCAAATTCAATAATAAGTTATAATATTTTTGCAATCATCCAACTGATTTTGGAATGTTGATGTATCTTCAGGTTTACATCTTTGAATACATGAATTCTTTTTGAAAAGTAATATATTTTGAATTTTAGTTTTACATGTTAATGCGTTTTATCTGAAGCATTCAAAACGAAGATAGAAATATATTGAACTCAAGAACCCGTGTTAATATGTGTTAGAAAAATGGGGAATGATGCATATTTCATGATCAAAACTATTCATAGTCATTGACACACGTACAAGTAAAGAAACATTATTTACAGGTTGCTTCTGACACTTCTATTTCTCTTATTATCACTAAAGCTCTTTACAGCTAGCCCTGAAAGCATATTTCGGGAAAACAGACGGGAATACGTGTGGGTAAACACAGACGTAAAATGTTTGAATCTAGTAAGGTACTGTGATGATATTACATAGTTATCAGAAATTACAGAGGATCTATAAAACATATTAAGTGATCTAAAGAGACACAGACAAAAATAGGGTTAAAGATGAACAAAGCAAAGGCAAGAGTAATGTCTAATGACAAAGTCCCGAAAAGAGCATAAGAATAAAGGGTGAAGCCTTAAAAGGAGTTAGGGAATATATTCACCTATGCCAGGTGACAAGAGCTAGAGAAAGACCACAAAAATGAAATAATATGGCGTGTAATGATCGGCAGGAAAGAATCTGTTATAAATCGAAACATACTGAACAGCAAATTGCCTGTATGCTTGAACATGATGTGTACAATCAATGCATGGTACCAGCTTTGACGTATGAGTGCAAAACCTGGGAATTTACTGACCACTCACATGCACATTCAGAATTGCAGTGAGGGTAATGGGAAGAGCAATATCGGGAAGAAACTCTTAACGATAGAAAATGATAAACATGGATCTAGGCGAGGACAAGAAGAATATCGTATAAGTGAATCAGCCACAAAAATGGAGATGGGCAGGGCACATAGCGAAAAGGGACAACAGATCGAGCCAAATGCAAACTGATCGGTGTCCGTGTGACAGTAAACGCAGTAGAAAAATACCTGACTCAAGATGGAGAAATAAGATAGAAAACTTTACTGGTTAGACTTGTCAGAGAGTAGCAAAATCATAGTCGTCATAGATAGAGATGGAAAAAGCCTTTGTCCAGTAATGGAATTATAATTGATGATATATCCTAATCATGTTAGTTTTAAGACGTCTTTTTCTTACTCACTGCTATGAGAAACCAATATTCTATATAAATTATGACGATAAGAACAATCCATACAGGAAAAGGATCAAACATAAGATAGAGCAGAAAAGGAAAAATTGAAATGAAAGATGTTAGGAAGAATAAAAAATAAGAATCTTTAGAAAGTTTGTCTTCAAATTTTAGGTATATTTGCTGGTGTACAAGTCCCTTAATCCGATGGAAACAAGTAAGATTTTTTTTTCTCTTTACAATAAAAAAAAAATATCAGAAATGACATCATCTAAATGAAAATAGTTAGCTATACCCTTCGCTCTTCTTGAGACAAGGGATTTTTAATTGCCTTCCGAAAACAACTTTTAATGTTTCCTCGTTCAGAAGCCGGAACAAAAACCAACAAAAAACTACGTCGTTACCTTTCCTCCTGAGAGGGAAGAGGAAAAAAAATGAAAAAAAAAAAAGAAAAAAAAATGAAAGAAAGACAGAATGGAGAAAAAGTAAAAGAAAGAGAAATAACCAGGCATACACCGGACCATACGTTTTCGAGGTTACGAATAAAAAAAGACACTTCCTACCAAAAAAAAAAAAAAGAAAAGAAAATACAACCAATTTCCCTTTTCTCGCGATTTTCCACATCGATAAAATAAATTTTAAGTGAAAGAGCACGAAAGAAAAGAAAAAATGGCTGACAAAATAGATATACAAAAACGGGTAGAGGGTGGCGATACCCGGTATCAGCATGGAATGCTTCAGCTGTGTTTGATATCGATTCGTTGAGGAAGTTTCTCTCTCAGTGAAAAATCGATCAGAAAGAAGTATTTACGATTTTCCCAAACTGACGCAATCTTTTCTTGTTCAGCTAGACTGCTTTTATACACATGCACGATTTCGTGCAGGAGCGCACAAACTTATAGATGCACGTTTACATACGCGTGTGGGTATGAGTACTTTGGGGAAGAGTGAATGATTACATAAACACCTATACATAAGTATCAGACATACATTCCTATTCAGATAAAAGATATTCTACTGTGTGGTAATGTCGATAATATGTAGGCTAAATTATATACATCAATGTTTCAGTTTGAACATTTATAAATGTGTCTTTGCTAATTCACATAAAGATATGCGTCATTACCATACCTCAACAGACATATGTGCATCACACAATACTACCAACATATATACAACAATATATATATGTATATATATATATATATACCATTATTGTGTTAACCTGTTTGATGATAAACACTATCTCTCCAAAGAGGTCAGTGCTAGGAAGGGGAGGAATCATTAGTTCAAAAAGTGGCGAGGCACAGGAAGTCTGGACTTATACTAAGTTGGAACATTATGTAACCTCATTCTTTTTCCCCAGAGTTGGGACTCGAACCTTGGCTCCAGGATGCTACCCTGTCAGGTTTCTACTTTGAAGGGGTAGTAGGCCCCTATAGTCTAGGGTGACTGCGTTGGTGGAACATCTAAGATCTTTGCTCAAAGTTGCAAACAGCAGTACTATCCGAAATTTCGGAGCTGACAGCTGTATTCCCCTTCAAAGAGACGGTAGAACTCTATTATCAGCTGAGCCTTTACCTAATGCAAATGGTTCATGCCTTATATTTTAACTGAAAGTTAGACTCATTTGTCAATATATTCCCACCATGACTAGATTGCATCTGCCAGAAAGACACCTTTGTCAAACCTCGTGGTCCTGCGCCTATCCATGATACTTCAGTGAACCATACGATGCAATCGCTTATTATGAAAGGTGGGGTTGGCTCTGGGCAAGTTTTAAAACTCACACTTGGGCGTTATTTTGCCATACAGTCTTCAACGTCCATAGCCCTGTTGCTGCCAAGCAATATATATATATATATATATATATATATATATATATATATATATATATATATATATATATATATATATATATATATATTATTAGTAGATCGGTGCTTCATATATATATATATACACATATATATATCACATTCTGATATCTATCTATCAAAATATGTACATGTGAAACTAGGAATATGTATACAATCACACACACACACACACATATATATATATATATATTGATACTTATTTATTTACACATTCATTGTATTTACACAATTGTGCATGTTCACAGATTTATATATGTGTGAATGCGTCTATATATGGTCACATATACATGATATATGCATATGCCTGTATGCAAGTCTTTTCCTAGCATAGATGTACACGTGTATATATGTACGAGTGTTTTCACTCCCCTGCGCATGAGTGTGTGTTCGCGTGTTCGCACGTGTGTGTGTGTGTGTATTAGTGTGTGTGTAAAAGAAGTTGAAGGAAAAAGAGTTCCTGTCGCAGTTACATTTCAGACAGGAAATTACCAAGCAGGCTTCACCTCTTATTATACAGCAAGCATTTGTATGGCCACTCAGAAATAGGTTTTAGTCCTACCTCTCGTTGTCCCCTCGTAAACTATTGTAAGGACACGACTTGGAGACGTAAATCGTTATTTCTTCCTTATTCTCTCCCTTATAACCCTGTTCTTTCAAATTCTATCAATTGAACTGATATATTTTTTACACCATTGTTAAACTGGGAGGCCATATTTTACTCGAGAGGTTTTAAATATATTTTACAGGCATTTCTTAGATATTGATGTGAAACTTTGAAGTAACCTTTTAGCGAAATTTAAACTTTTCCATACTTAACACGTTCAGCGCCAAAAAAAAAACGTTAATTGCGGTTTTCACTATTTTACCTGTTGGGTGCTAAACGATGTTAATTAATTACAGTCTTTTTAAAATTTTTTAATTGCACCTAGTTTTCATTTTGTGCCCTGTTTACTGCTGTGACTAATGCCTGCTTTCCAGCCATGCTATTCAGTTGGTAGCAGAACCCTGATATTCCATTCTTGGCTTACTAGCGGCACTGCAAAAAAAAAAAAAAAAAGGTATTGAAGATTCCGATGTTAAAAGGTTAAAACAAAATTGATTGTTCCAAATTTGTGTCTCGGCTACAAATTTGGTGAAGCTTGATACAAGATTCCACTCAATAAGGCAATTAGAGTCGTAGATTCAGCTATCTCTCTTAAACGAACTTAGAAAATTGAAAAAAAATGAAGTTGTAATTTTTAACAGACTAAGGACGGTGTTGTTCGGTAAGTGTAAGCTTAAAAGTGAGTCATTCCCTCAGTTTTAAAATTCATACAGCTACTACTGTTTTGCACTCAAAAGATGTCCAGTAATCTTTCTAATCATTTGCGTACTTGGATGACTGAGGCGATGTCTGTTCTAAATGTGCATGTTTTTGAAGATGGTTGACTTCATGGTATGTTCAGCAGTTATGATAATCATGTAAGTTAATTTTCTGTCGTACAAAATTACATATCCGGTTACTTCTCTCCATTGTCGCCTATGTAGATAATCCATTGATATTTTTACTTAAAATATCTGTAATCGGTAATTTTCAAATTTATTTTTTTGATTTCCAGAGAACTGCTGATCCAAAAAAAAACTGAAATTTGACAACGTGCTGACTGATATATCTAGCAGATGTCAACTTACAATGCCACTCAGTTATCGACTTATCACGGTGAATTAATTTTCTTGAGAATCACTGATCCAACAGCCAGTTGTCGAATAATAGTGTTGCGTACAGTGACAGAAATAATTTTTTTTTCTGTTGTTAGATGTAGTCATATTCGTGTCTAAATATCTAAAAAAGATATTTTTGCGTATCATCATCATCATCATCATCATCATCATCATCATCATCATCATCATCATCATCAGTATCTTAACGTCCGTCGTTGGACAAAGACCTTCCCCAGGATTTGCCATACTCCTCTATCATGGGCGTCGCAGAGCCAGTACTTCCTGAACTTGTCTAGCTCGTCTCTCTATCTAATATTCTGCCGGCTTCGGTTGCGCATGTGATCTCGGGGGGGGGATCCATGTCGTGAGTCGTGATGTCCATCGGTTGTCTGCCATTCTTTTGCGCTTAACTGGGAGAAGACGCAAGCAATTTGAACTCAAGATAAGAAAGCGAGAGAAAGAGAGGGAGAGACAGAGACAAGAGACAGAAGGAGAGGGATGAGAGGGATGGAATCGGTGAACAGAGAGGGTGTGAGATAGATAGAGAGGAAGGAGTGGAAAATTCAAGAAGGAAGGGAAAATGAAAAAGAGGAAAAATCGCCAAACTCACGTGTTAAGAGATAAAGAGAGTAAGAGAAAATGAATTGGGAAAGAGAGAGGAAGAGAGGTTAATCTAGAGACAAAGAGAAAGAGGCGGAGACAGAAAGGAATTAAGTGATGCGAAAGAGAGAAAGAAAGTGAATTTGTTTACACGGTGAGAGATGAGCAGACAGAGGGACAGAGTCGGCAAAGAGATAGAAAGAAACGAAAAATATAAGAAAATTGAGCACTCAGAAAATTAATAGCGAAGATACAAGCCTGGCTGCAATAGGCTCGAACTCCATAACCCCTGCGAAGATGATTACTGCAACTTTTGTATTGAATTTATAATGAATAAATTCGTACATATGTAAGACTTGTAAGTTTAGCTCAGTCGGTAAGAGACCCGCCAATTGATTACTCAGTCATGATTCCAAATCAAGACAGGAAAAAGTTAATTTCATATGTCTGTTTGTTTAAAGACAACAGGACAGACAAATTGAATTTGGTCTGGATTATAGCTATTGTTGTTGTAACGGTAAAAAAATCGAGGTAAACTCAAGCTTCTGATTTGAACTAGAGTTTAACAAGAGACAGACAGACAGACTGACAGACAGAGAAAGAGGAAAGGATGAAGAATCGAAAGACATTGTGCAGAAAAAAGACAACCAAAATATGTTGAAAAAATTAGATGAAAACGACAGTCATTTATATTATACAAGATTTCTTGCAAAATTTCGGGGAAGTAAAGACTCAATATAACCATCATTAGAGAGAAAACGAGGATCTTCATCTCCTGATAAAGTGATTCTGAAAGATGTCGTAAGAGATATTCGGCGAGACACAGGAAACGCTGGGCAACGTTACTGATAAATCCCTCCAAGTCCCTGATCTTATGGATAGCACTTAGCAGAGCCAGACACAACAAAAAAGAAAGAAAAAAAAAAAAAAAAAAAGAAAAAAAAAGGAAAAGAAAAAGTAGGGGTAATAAGTGTAAGTAGAGATTAAGAAAAAATAGCTTACTACCTCTTTTTGTTTTTCTACTAATGTTGAGGGTTCAATTTTTTTGGTTTGCTATAACGCCAAGATCAAATTATATACAGTTATAGGAATGGCTATTAACGCATCAAGTTTTCACTGTTCGGCTCTTTCGAAGGTGAAACTAATTTATATCACGTATGACTTGCCTTCGGGGGAAGAGACGTCCAACGTGAGCATGCATATAAAAAGATTGACGTCCATAAACTCACGCTCAATTTTATACATTAATACCCGGCACGAGAGAATCGCCATTAAGCTATCGGAATACGTTTCAATCACCATCAGATCACAAGTAAAGCGTATTGATCTTCCTATTTCACTGTTCTCTCTTGCTATACTGGCAAAGCAAATCAATCGCTTATTTGCCGATTTTATACAGCTTATACAGCTGGGTCAATTGCATTTAGTATCTCTGTCTATCTATCAATCTATTTATCTATCTATCTATCTATCTATCTATCTATCAATCTATCTATCTATCTATCTATCTAACAATCTTTTTCTCTATCTTCCCAACTCTTTGAATCTATTCTATTTCACCATCAATTTAATTCGGTATGTCTTTCCACCATGTTCCATCTATTCTTCGTTTATTTTCCGTATAAATCTTTCTGTCAATGTAGTTTTTGCTGATTTTACAAGCAAGTATATTGTACTGACCTCTGAACGTTGGTCTATATCTTTATCGAGCGAATCAAAAATTAGAGCTGACAAATTAAAAACAACTAGAAAATTGAATCGATGAACACGAATTATCGAATAATTATATTTGCTGTTTTAAGCACTACATATGGTATTTATTTTAGTTGAATTAGTTGTCATTTGCTTCCTAATATAATTCATGGACCTTTTCAATAAGTCCCTACCGAACACTAATGCTGAAGCTAGATTCTCGATTTATCAATGTGTCATTGAAAACGAGGAGTTAAAATTCGTTTTTGCTAGCAGGAAAACATAACAAACCCTACTTTATGCAAGGCAAGAACAGATGTAGAAAACATCGATGCCAGGAAGCAATTTTTCATTATCATATACATGTTGATTCTCAGCACAAGTATTATGAAATGGGTTTCGTTACAGATCAAGTGCCAGCGAGTATTCCCAATAACTCAGCACCTTTCTCAGTGTCCTTCTCTGGATTTTCAAATATCCGGAACGTTATGCAAGGATCTTCGAGGTGGCTGTTGTTGCCGTTGTTTTTGTTGCTGTTAACAATAGCTGTTTCACTGCTTATCCGAAATAGAAATGATCTTACGCTTTGCCAGACAGGACTTACAGCTGTCCATCTATGATCAGAATTGTCTCCAAAATAGTCAAATGGCAGCAAATCTTCCCAATATCTCAGCACCTTTTTCGGGGTACTTCCTCTGAATTTCCATCAACATAGGTTTCTTCAGTTTTAAAGTTGGTCTTGAAGACTATATGCAACCAATGCATCCTCCCGATAGTCACCCATAGCGCTGAAACATGGAACCTAACCAAGAGACAGACCTACAAACTGAAAAGCATGCAAGGTGCGCATGAAAGAATCATGCTCAACATCACACGGAGAGATCACAAGACAGCAGAATGTATCTGGAAGAAAACGGGAGTCCGAGACTACACAGAATCTATTAGAAAACTTATGTAGCGATGGGCTGGTCATATCGCAAGAATGGCAGAAAACCAATGGATATCACGACTCACAACATGGATTTCAAGATATCACATGTGAAACTGAGGCCGACAAAATACAAGATAGAGAGCTGAACTGGACAAATTTAGGAAAAACTGGCTCCACGGCGCCCATGCTAGAGAAATGTGGTGGATCCTTGGGAAAGTCTATATCCAACCACGAAGTTAAAAAACTGATGATGATGATGATGATGATGATGATGATGATGATGATGATGATGATGATGATCTCGCGAAGAAGACATGCCCCAAATCTGAGCAGTATTATGTCGAGAAAAAAAAACAAAAAAAAACAAACACTCGTTTTGCGTTCTGAAAATCTCCAGTAGGTTTTATGGAAAAGAAGGGGCTAATTTGCAATGTAAATTGATGTAGAACTGACCCCTTAATTCGTGTCAGGGAGCATCCACACTTGTTTTTTGAGAATTCAGACTTTTTCTGGTGATCACTGTCCAATAAAATAATTCATTGATCACCTCTTTTCGCAGTATTAATTGATCACCTCAGTTAAAGCATGCAGATAAAAAACGTTCATCAAGAGACGCTTTCTATTGAGTGACTAACCAGACCTGTTCTGTGAACTGATCTGCCGAAAATTTCCAGATAGTAGTGGTGTAGGATTCGATAATTTCTTCACTTTAGCGGAGATCTTTTTTTTTTCTCATCTCTAGTACGAGGGAGAGTAATTAACTTCCTGTACAAAAGGTCGCAATTTCGAGGTTCTCTTGATTCTGTTAGATAAAGGCACTGATGCTATCAGAGAAATGCAGATGGTTGCTTCTTGATATATCAGAGTTTCCTCCTATTTTTTTTCATTCTTCATCGCTTTACTCAGAAAATGTTATCTATTTTCCTGATGTGTCTGCCTTTATCTATTGAACTATTTATACGCCTAATTCTGTGAGCGCATCTGAGGTTAGTTTACCTCCGGTGAGAAACGCAGGTACTCAAGGATAATTTTGGGATAGAAAATTCCTGAGTGATCTCCAGGAAAATAAGACGTGGGAAAATCCGAATGTAAACCAGAGCCTAAGAACTCTGTCTTTGAGTTAAATATCTATCTTTTTATGTATCAATTTACGTTGATGTCTATATCATAATCAGTACACATTTACTTTCGAACACTTCTGACATTTGCATGGATGTATGTGATCATAAACTGCGTTGTACTATATTGAAATTTCTATTTGCAACAATCTGCCGATATTACATGGTGAATGTATCATTCAGCTTAGACGTGTTATAACGGGAGATCATTTCTAAAGACACTTTCAATATGATATAATGCAATTTATAATCATTCTGTCGGATCATATATCCATTTCTCAAAATTATGGAATGATCTGCCGTTATTACACAGTGAATGTATCATTTGGCCTAAACAAATATTAACAGGAGATCATTTCAAATAAGTCTTTCGATGTAATATGACACAATTCGTAATCATTCTATCGGATCATATACATCCATTTCTTAATGCAAATATTGATCATTTATTTTTTATTCATGCTCATGGAATTGCCTGACTAAGATGATGGCGTGACTCACTCAGCTTCATTCAACCTGTTTTTGGATCCAGCAAAAAGACAAAATATTGAATGCTAACTTGAAATTCAGCCGGCCCTTTTACGACCCATGACTTTTACGAAGATAGAAAAATATTATTCTCACGCAATTCGTAACATTTAACAGATTTGGGTATTTTCAAAATTTGAAGCAATATCTCTCACTCGCTATATATATATATATATATATATATATATATATATATATATATATATATATATATATATATATTCCATTGGAATAGAGCACTCTGGTGGACGAAGAATTTAAACTAAATAAATATATCGCTTAAATTCAGCCTCACTGACCGTCCAGATCCCTAGCGCTGAGGTGGGATATCGGTCTCCGGGTCTGAAGCAAAGGTAACAATCCTGCCTCGCGGTACTGGAATGGGATAACGGATAGTCTATAACCACACTGAAGAGCTGTAATACAATGAAGCAGCTGTCTGCGGATGACACAATAATCATATTCATATATGTATATATATATATATATATGTATATATATATATATATATACATATATATATATGTATATATATATATGTATATACGTGGTGCTAATGTTTGCCTGTTTCGAACAGAAAAATTTAGTTTTTTTTGTTTCTAAGTTCAAGTCGTACGTTTTAAGCACGATAAGTTTTGCATGGAAAACGTTTTTTTTCGCTTTGACAAATTTGTGACTTGTTCATGTACTATTGTGCAGTCGATGACAGCATTGTCTATGTTTATGAGAAATTGTAATAAATTGCATACATGCTACATTGCAAGCAGCTTCAGTCAGGAAATCATGGATTTGGGAATGATTAGTACTGCAAAACTTCCATCAAATCGTTGGTGTCGTTATTCATTTTTGTATTTTGCCATCTTCTATCTCGTCATATTTTGTCATTCAGATCCATTTTTTTGTTCTATTTGGTGGTCATTGTTTTAAAATCTTACTTTTCACTCGAATGCATTCTTCTTTCTGGTTAAAAATTTTATATTTCTCAATCCTAACACTATATGAATCATATCTGTACCCACTAGCTGGAGAGCAAACCAAATCAGATTGAACCAACAATCTCTATTGTGAGTGTGTTAATGAGGTGGGAAGTGATACACTCCTTCCAAATATTCTAATGATGGTGCTATAAACTTGACAGATATTTCATATTAAATACCTTAAAGGGAGTCTCTAAATATATAAATATATGCGTTTCCATGGGATATTGTCACATGGAGTTACAACCATACACATGAACTATGTACCAACTAGCCTGCTTCTCCCCCATGTGTGCGCACACACACACACACACACACACACACACACACACACACATATATATATATATATATATATATAAACTCTTATTTGACATAATCATCCGTTATGACACAGTCAATGTACTTTTTGGCCAAGACAACGTAAATAGGATAAACAATTAAGAAAATGGGGCTGCAGCAGGAAATTTTATTTTGTAACAACGGATGATTGTTTCAAATACGAGTTTATGCATAATATAATGCAACATAATCATTCTGTCAGATGCTATACAACCATTTACTAGTAACTCACACACACGCTGGGTTGTTTGGCTCAATGGAAAGAGTGATGCTACATTAAATCGACCAACATGTCGCATGTTCGATTCACGCTGTTCAGGCCAGGTGAGACATTGTCTGTATGGCAACAGGATGTAATTTCAAATAAAGAGTCTAATAAAATAACGCATTCATGTATATACATATCTATATATGTTTGTGTATGTGTGTGTGTGTGTGCGTGTGTGTTTTTACCTATGTTTCTGTGTGTTGTCTGTACGTGAAGCGACACATTCTCTGTGTGTTCCAAATAATATAACGCATTCATATTTATATATGAATATATACATATGTGTGTGTGTGTGTGTGTGTGTGTGTGTTTGAGTGTGTGTGTATCTATGTGCCTATGTTTCTGTGCATTATTCTTAGGTACAAGAATATCTCCAGCTTAATAACGAAGAAAGCATTTATTTTACATTACAAATATTTGTTTTCAACATAATATCTGTTCACAATGCACTTAATACAATCGTGGATATCAATCATATATACATATATATATATATTTATATCAAACATTCCACGGCAAAAATTCAACTAATATCTAAGCGGCTTTTTGATTCATCTTCGAACATACCATATATCATGTCGGTGCATGAGCTTTCGAAGATGTCCATGTATGTGAATCCAGTAAACACTGTGTAGATTCTTGCTTATCTGTCAATGGAATTTTTTTTAGTTCATTCACTATGAGTTCGACCCCGGCTCAAAATCAAATATCACCAATTTCCCTGCTTCTATTGCAAGGATGATTTTTTTTGCCAACAACTCAAAATTTATGACCTGTTCCAGCTATTATTCTCATTAACATCTTAAGGTTTGTTGCTTCGAGTAGACTTTCACCATTCGACCCCATCATCATCATCATCATCATCCGTTTAACGTCCGTCTCTGGAGATAAAAATGTGTCAAAGATTCAGCAGACCTCTCGATCATTGGCGTCGAGCAGTTTATACCCTTTGAACTTTTCTTAATCACCACGCCATCATATGATTTTGGGGCCACGATTTCAAATATGATTCCTGAGGAACCATATCGTGAGTGCAACGTCCAGAGGTTGTCAATAATAATAATAATAATAATAATAATAATAATAATAATAATAATAATAATAATTATTATTATTATTAACAGTACTAGCAGTAGGAAGACGAGGAGAAAGAACTCTGGTCTTAATCAACTGATAATAATATCAATTTTCTCTAATTGCAGGTATTTTAAAAGCTAATTGATAAAGTGACAATTCAAGAAGTCATTTGAGCTATTGGGTAAGTCGCTGGTCTTTATTTACCCCTGTTGACAGTATAGCAGCTTGGCAGGCAAACTAAGTGTGCTTTTTCCTATCTCCCTCTAATTCTCCGCCCCTTATCTCTCTCTTCCCCTCTCTCTACAGCAATAGTGTGCCAGCATCAATAATATCGTCAAGATGATGTGATAAAAGTAAGAGAGTCATATTTTCCTCTTGGGAATTAGTACACAATTAATTGATACGGTCTCAGCGTGAATTCCTATCTTATCGTCCGGTCTGTGTTCCCTAGTTGAATCACGTTATATTCCATTGTGTTTCCCTGATGGGTATGATAAGTCAACAAAATTCAAGAGAATACATTTGAAAGGAACAGTATACTCGTAATAAGTGTAGAACTATCGATATGGAGTCGTATTGATGGCATTAGTTGATGTATAATCTTACGGCCTTTAGAAAATAATGCAATTACATAGCTATGAATGTGTTTACTTTAGAGTGTTTTATGCACAATTAAACTTTGGTTTCTGCACGAGTTGTCAAATAATAATAATAATAATAATAATGATAATAATAATAATAATAATAATAACTGACGACATAATACCAATAGGAATACCTGGGAGTTCTTGAACATGACACAATGAAACGGGAAGAAATGAAGGAGAAAATAAGGAGAGAAAACACTGAGGATAAAGAAAATATCAGAGACCAAACTAAACAGCAGCAAACTGATAAAAGTAATAAACCCGTGGGCTGTATCAATAGTAAGATACTCAGGACCATTCCTTGGATGGACAAACGAAGAACTCCAGTCGATGAACCTGCGAATAAGAACGCCTATGGCAATGCCTAAAGCTTCACACACCAGAGATGACACGGATTGAGTGTACATGGAGAGAAAGGAAGGTAGCAAAGGACTCATCAGCATAAGGTGCTGAATGCAAAACGAATCTAGAAACTATGTGCAAGCGAATAGTGAAGGCGTTGCAAAGGGTGCCCGAAGCAATGCAACTGACCAAACAACAAAGTAGAAAAACAACGGAGCATCACAGCAAACAAGGAAAGAAAAATGGGAACAGGGAAAAATGTTCAGAGAATTCAAAAGACATACAGGGTGTTGCAGACGAGAGATCAAGGTCATGGCTACAAAAAGGGAACCTGAAGAGAAAAACAGAATCGCACATCATGGCAGCCGGCATCAGAACAGACTATATCGAAGCAAAAATCGAGAGAACACAGACAAGCAACAAGTGCCGCCTGTAGGGAAAGGGATGAGACCGTAAACCACATAACTAGTGAATGTAGTCAACTAGTATAAGCAAGGACACGATAGAGTAGCAACAGTGATACACAGGGGGCTGGGTAAACGGAAGGGATTTAACCGTGCAGAAAAGTTGTACTATCATAAACCAGATACAGCCCTGAAGAGTGGAAGTGAAAAATTACCCTGGGACTTTAACATTCAAACTAACCACCCTATCCTAGCGAGAAAACCAGATCTTGTAATCGTGGACAAGAAAAGGAACCTGCTAAATGATAGACGTGGCAATGCCAGCAGACCACAGAATGAATTGGAAAGTGAGAGAAAACCTAGTAAAGGAGCTGAAGAAGGTATATGAAAGTTAGGGTAGTACCCGTAATACTAGGTACATTTGGAACCATACCGAAGACACTGAAAGTGAAATTGGAGGACAAGGGATAAAAGAAAAGATCGAGACTATACAGACAAAAGCACTGCTCGACACTGCACGAATATTGAGAAGATCGCTAGAAATATGAGATCTACGACCTCAGCTGTTAGCAGTGGCGTCATAGAGAGAAGAGAGAGGAGGGGGGGAAAACAAAACAAAAAACACACGCAACACAATACATACCACAAATAATGATGGAGGTACAAACCATAGCGCACCTGTGATAGGTGAGGAAGAAACAAGAGGAGGGCTAAAGACCTGAGAAGACTTTCACTCAGCAAGAATCACCGGGCAACCGTTGTGAAACTATAAACCACAGCACTGCTGTGGACGGTGAGAGTGTGAAGAGGAGAGCTGGAGACCTGAAGTGACTTGCTGCCACTCAGTCTCCAGCTGTGACTACCTGGCAACTGGTGTAATAATAATAATAATAATAATAATAATAATAATAATAATAATAATAACCAGCAGTTACCACCAGGCAACTGGTGTGAGATTCCAAATAATAATAATAACAATAAACATCAGAACATTTATGATAGTGTGAAAAATAATGTAATTTGCATGTACAAACACTCACAATTACATTATATTTACACATTGTCAACGTTCTTCTTCTTCTTCTTCTTCTTCTTCTTCTTCTTCTTCTTATTATTATTATTATTAGTAGTAGTAGTAGTAGTAGTAGTAGTAGTAGTAGTAGTAGTATCATTGTTATTGTTATTGGTTGATGTTGTTGTACTAGTAGCAGCAGCAGTATCATCTTCTTACTTAATAATAATTTGCCTGAATTACATATATTTTCATATTACTAGAGAACATAATTGTTAGATCAGGAATTGCATCTGAAAACAACAACAAAAACATTCGTAAAAATCCCATCTTTTCAATTCGAGAATAGTACTCAAACTCACTTACTTCAATGATGTACAAGAAGAAATAGAAAGACTAGAGCATTAAATAACATCTATTCATTATCATATATAATATGCACTTAACAAATAACTATATTGATTGATTGTATGATAAACATTTCTCTATTGTATAACTTCTATTATGCGTTGCTCTGGCTATGAAGAAATAAATTCGTTGGTAAGTAGGTACATTTGCCAAGAGGACAACGAATATCTATTAAATCCCCAAAACAAGAAGAAATCAAGCGAAGAATCACTTTAGGTTGGCAAGCTTTCGGCAAGATAAGATCAATCTCCAAAAACAAGAGACTTCTGTTCCTGCTAAAAAGAAGGCTGTACATTAAATGCAACCTCTCGATAGTCTAATATGGAGCTGAAATAGGGAACCTAACCAAAAGACTGACCCTTAAACTGAGAACCATACAAAGTGCAAAAGAGAGAATAATACTCAGTATAACAAGAAATTACAGGACAGCACAATATATTAGAGGAAAAAGAGGATTCAGAGATATCACAAACTCATAAAGAACCCTAAATGGCAATCGGCTGGTCATGTTCTAAGAATGGTAGTCAATCGCTGGACAACACGATTCACGACGTGAATCTCCAGAGATCACATGCAAAACGGAGGCCAAGAAAATATAAGATGGCGGGACGATATAGGTAAGTTCAGAAAATACTGGCTCCATGACGCCCACGAGAGTGAGGTCTGTCGAATCCTGTTGCTACTGATGATACTGATAATGATGAAGATTATTTGAGTTGCGCTTTCATTTTCATTGAATGGTATGGAGAGAATATTCATTTTTATATAATTAGAAACAAGCGTTGGGAACAAATTTTCAATATTTTATAAGGGGATATTCATCCCATAGGAATACTGAAAATGTTACTATTGATGGGCACGTAGCTAATGGTTCAATTGCAAATAATAAAACTGCTATGTTTTAGAGTTATTACGAACAATTACTCATCATGCAGCCACCAAGACAGCTGAATATATACCAAAAGTGTCTTGATGTACATACAGTTTGGTCAGAGTGGCGGGTGAACAAGATTTTACCGTAGATATTTTACCGATGGGCTGTGTGCTTCAATATTGAGATTGTATTCAAGACGAAGCTCAGCTTAGTAAAGGCAAATAATTTTGCTGGGTGTCACTATATTAACATTTCAAGGGGCAAGTAACTCTGTACGATCACTTTAACTGGATCTACAGATGGCATTCTACTACCTCCATCAAGACGCCACTGAACAGTGTTCATTTTCATATGCCTACAATTATCAATGAGAAAACTACTATATTTTCGACACAGGGCTTCATGACCTCCTCACTGATAATCGAATTTGAGAAAATTCTTGATCATATTTAACGTTCAGATTTGTATCATATACGCTCTGTTAACAAGTTGAACTGGTCTGATTATTCGATCGGATGAAATTACACAAAGAACGTAGACATTAAGTAGAGAATGATTTCATGATCACCCCTGGTTATTGACAACTATCATCATCAAAATGATAGATATTGATTTAAATGTTCGGTACAAGGCTTGAACCAGAACCAACAATGTTTGTGAAAGAGTTCAGACGGTGGATTAAAGATTGCTTTTCTCTCGGCAATTTCGCGTTGGGAATGCTAACATCGCTTACATATTGCATGGTATAATAGTATTAAGTAGATTTATTGGTATCAGAGATTTCAAAGTTATTGTTATTAGTTATTGGCTCTCAAGAACCATGCAACGTGCCCAAGGGAAGAATACCAAATATCACAAGGAGAAATCACAATACAACACAATTTATCAAAGAAAAACAGGAGTCAGATGTATCATAAAATTTGCTTGAAAACTAAACAGACCATGTTGCAAGAATATCGGATCACCACTGGACAAAATGGATCCCCGGAGATGATATGCAGAATTGCGGTCAGCAGAAAATAGGATTACATGACGATTCAGATAAAGTCAGGGAACATTAGAACCGCAATACCCGCGATAGAGAGATTTGGCGAATCTTGGGGAAGGTTTATGACCAATTACGAACGTTAAAAATGCTGCTGTTGATGCGAGTAAAGTCACGAGGGAAATGAAAAAGTGCGACAGAATGCAGAACAAGAATTCCACCCTGTCGCGCTAAAGCAATGGATATACACAGCTTTATTATTTCAAACCCCATTTTAAGAGCCAACATGACGTATTTCTTTACAGTAAACCTTTGTTCATTCCGTCTGTTTGATTCAGTCCTTGTGTTACTATTCGTTCTTATCGCATCAATGAGAAAGGGGAAATCAATTTGAATCAGCCATCAACAACTGAATCATACATAATAAATAGACCCCATCATTTCATTCAGCTTTAACATTTCATGAAGATATACACATTGAAAGATAATCTGTTATCTTGGAAAATATAGGACAACGTTTCACATGGCCTTGTTTTTTTATCGAAACACAAAATCATTATACTGCTTTTAGCTTAGACTTATTGCTTCACATAAGCGGAACATAATCAAGATCTAAAATTCGATGTAAAGAATGAGCAAGTTTTAAAATTTACGCTTAGTATCATTTTGTTAACATTCAGAAATTAAACCAATAGAATTGCTCCATGGTCTCGTCATCGATTTTCGGTGTCATTCATGGTGATGTTTCTAGAAGGAAGAAAAAAAAAACGAATGAGCCTTATTGTGTAAAAGTCAAACAGCAAGATGAAACATTTTGTGCTTTCACGTCTCTTCCTCTGAATACTATTCTGAACGCAAACTTTGAATCCTCAAAAGCCGATTGATGTTGAGGTCAAAAAGGATCCGAAGCTAAATTATAAGAATCATACTTTATCAAAAGTTGTTTTTGGTAACTTCCACTTTTTTCAAGTTCTCCTTACGCAAATTTCAAGCTTTAACTAAAAAAGGCAAGAAGCTAAGATTGTGTTCAGCGTTTCTTTTTGCAGCGAGTTGTTACAAAAGCAATACGCACAATTCGGTTTCCGAGAGTTTTTTTTATAAGAATGCCCTACTTCTGTATAGAGCAAGACATCTGTATATTTCATGCCCAGGAGACAGAATAGAAAATATTGAAGTTTTGCCGATAATACTGAAATCAAATACTCACCGTTAACCATTACTATAATAATTCAGCAACGGCTTTTACAGTATTGCATATAAATAAGTGCACCAAATAACAGTTGTATTTGCTAATAAAAGACTTTTCTTTCTCAACCAAGCATAGCAGGATTTTATTGTTTCCTTTGAGACATTACACAATCAAAACGAGTATTATCCGTGTTAATCATGAGCAAGCTATTGATCTTAAATAAACTCTTTTTGCCGGCGTGTAAACAATTTTGGACAGCATCATATTCGTATTTATGGTAACAGAGTAGAGTTTAGTCGTAAATAATATCTGAAGATATCTTTTTTGAATCTGTAATGTTCCACTAGTAAATAATAACACCCTGCTATGTTTGGTTTAGAAGAAGATTAATTTTCGATTAAGAAGATGTTGTAGGAGAATACACATTTACGGGTGGAACTGCAAATGGAAACCTGGTGAACATATGTGATTCTGATAGATATTGATATGAATAACTGTGGGTCAGGATTGCATGTAGTAATATCATTATACTCCTAAATGTTCCCGTCTTACTGTATATTTTTTTCGCTTGTCTGCGCAAATTTTCGTACCTTCTCTCAGTCTGGTGTTTCTTGTTACAACATTCGTCAACTCGAACTAAATTTTTATCTAGTTTTCTTTTTCTCCAATTGGTCAACAACTTTTTTTGAAATTCATTTTCTTTCCGCTTATTCCTTTTTTTTTCCGTGTACTAATCGCGTGTGTTTTGTTCATCTATGGTCATTTCTGTATCCATTATCTTCATGGCAAGATTTTTTTCTTTCCTAATTTATTTCCCGTTTTCTATAACTGCTTGGGCCATTCTGCAGGAGTTCCCACCCCATACAATCACACATACATTTAAATACGTATATACATACATACATAGATACATACATATACATATATATATATATATATATATATATATATATATATATATATATATATATATATATATATATATTTATATATATATAGTGCATCTGTATATGTTTTGTTAGTTTCTCTTGTTCTTTCCTACAATTTGTACTTTTGTTGCTACAAATTCATTCTTTTCTCCGCTTCTTCATGTATATTCATTGTGTCTTTTGGATTTATTCCCAACTCACTAACATCTTATGACATGAAGATTAATTAGAAATCCATACGGGGTCTAGAGATTGTATACGGAGGTCACAACAGAATTTCTTGAAAAAGGTTTCTCCATCCGTTAACTCAAGCTTTCAATCATACTGCCTTCCGTTCTCCTGTCTCATTTCCCTATTCCTGAAGTGTTCTCTCTTCCACACATCGACACAGTAACAACAAGCGCTAAAAGCGGTATACTCACGTATGTACTTGAACAAATGTATTGGTGTTAGAATTTGTGTAGATATGTGTGTTTATGTTTTGGCAAGTGCATGCGGACTGACGTACGGGAAGAAACATAGGGGTTGTTTGGACATATTCAAGTATAAGAAGGTGGAAAAGAAAGAAAAAAATGTAGAAATGAAAAGGGAGGAAGACCAGCAGGAACTGCAGGAGAATGAAAGTGCAAGAAATGACTGTTTATGGGCGCAATAAAAAAAATGGAAATACAAACTAATAAGACAAGAAAAGAAAAGGAGCTATAAAAAAAAGAATTTGGAATCGAAGATATATATATATATATATATATATATATATATATATATATATATATATATATATATATATATATATACATACATACATATATATATATATATATATACATATATACATATATATATATATATATATATATATATATATATATATATATATATATATATATATATATATATATATATATATATATATATATATATAAGCTTACAGTGGATGAGTTACCTCACTTAAAGAGAGCTCAAATCTGAATAGGGGAGCCCTAATTATTGTGATATATATATGATAAGCAATTCAGTAATAGTGGAGACTAACCAATTGCAACCTCAAACCCACAATGAAATGGAAAATATAAAAACACACACATATGCTATAACATTGGAACCTCAATTCGCCAATACCTAGATGAGAAATTTGAAATCCTCACTTTTGCCAATACAAAAAAAATTACCCCCCCCAAAAAAAAAAGAAGAAAACTGCATTAGTAAATAAAGATAAATAGAATGCAGTCATCGCTCAAAATATCTCTTGAATTTTGAATTCAAAAAATAAACAAACATTTTAACACCCAACGTATCTGTACACTGAAAGTTAACCACCATAGATATCTTATTTCCCTCGTTATTACTATTACCATTATCATTATCATTTTATACCTGCAGATACTTTAAAGAACAATCCAATCACTTTAGTCATCTTAGACATTTAGAAACAGACTAAACCAAGAATGATTTAGCTAACATCTGAGGTCATATAGAAGTGAACCCTCACACTGGGAAGCAGATTTAGGTGAGAATACAGCACAATAATACCACTACGAGCTGATGTTTTAACATCATGCTGATAAAGAAAATGCTTACACTATATCCTGCTGATTTATAATTCACAACTAACAACAAGAACAGTATCACCACTGAATAAACAGAAAAGTATGAAAAGCATAGACCAACATCAAGGAGAAAAAAAAATATATAAATAAAATAATAGAGAGATACTACACTGTAGAAAATAGGCCATACCCAATGTCCAGAATAAAGATCTGAAATAAACCAAAGCATTCACCTAAAGAAACCCTAACAGGACAGACACATAATGCTTTTGTAGCAAATCCTGTACTACATTGTATAGATATATATATATATATGTATATATATATATATATATATATATATATATATATATATATATATATATATGTATATATATACACATATATATACATATACATATATATATATATATATATATATATATATACATATACATATATATATATATATATATATATATATATACATATACATATATATATGTATATATATATATGTGTGTATATATATATATATATATATATATATATATATATATACGATTACAAATTGCGTCATATTAAAAAAACTTATTTGCAATGATATCCGTCATTACACAGTTAATATATCATTCACTTTCGACAACGAAAAT
>OY735210.1:53590618-53643118 GCA_963457665.1 Thysanoteuthis rhombus
TAGGGGGTGCAGTCAGTTAGCCATGCAAAGTTGATTCTAAACTGGCCCCTTGTTTGTGTCCGCTTGTTTACTGAAATTCAGACATTTCAATGATCACCACCCAACAAAAGACGAGAGAAGCAAATCATTCATCAACCACTCCTGATTCCAACGTTCTAATTTTTCGACCCCAACCTGACAAAAGTTGTTGGTCTCATAACGATTTCTTCTTAGTGACTAACCAGACTAGTTTCTCTTTATATTTATTTCAATTCACTTGTTTTTTTTTAATATTCTTTTATTATACTTTCTTCGTTTATTGTCCTTTTCATGTTCTTATGAAATCAACACAAACAATGCTGAAAAAGCAGTCAAAAATCGATTCCTGTATCTTTGTTGACTTATGAGTTCACAAAAAAAAGCAAATACTTTTTTCCGCCCGAAGAGAGCACAATGTTTTTTTATGAGTTCTTCAAAAAATTATTCCTATCAGTGACTTTCTCAAATTTAGAAGAAAAAAACAACAACAAAAAAACATGATTTGAATGCAATAGTACTAAATGAACCAATTCAGCAACTAAGACTCAACCAGAAGGCAGAAGTCAAAACGAAAAAAAATGTATTAAGATAATAGGTATGTAATCAGAAAATAAGGTTTCTTTTAATGAAACTATCACTTTTATTTGCAAAAGAAAAAAAAATCAGTCATTATTCGAGTAGATAAATGATTCGTTATCCTGTCGTAGTATTCTGACTACTGCGATTTTTGTTCGAGCCTTGGTAAAATCAAGACAGTGGATACTGACGTTTAAGGTAGACTTGACGCAGCATAATATTCTTCTCATAAATTCAGCCCCCTGTTAGTGTTTCCTACTTACAATCTGTTATTTGTCTTAAGCTAAATTTAAAGGAAGATTTCTTTTGATAAATCCAGCTTACCATAAATTCACAGCTATGTATATCAGTTTTCAGTTTACACATTATTAAAGAAAGTAGTCTCGACCTCTACCACGAGTACGGATCTTTTTTAGGAATCATATTGAAAGTATGCTAAAGGCAACTTTGGTAAACTTGTTTTTTCTATCCATGTTTTGTCGTGCCAACTGCTGTCTTGCTGTCAAAATCCTTCTATTGAGTTTTGGGTTTATGCTCGTATGTTACAACAATGATGGATGACAATGACCAGACCAAAATCTAGTGACACCATGTACAAATTATAGTGAAACAGTGACGTACACAAAAACTGATGACGAATTCACTTCCACTTTCAAAGCCATATTCAGATTTATTTGTTTTGCTTATTCTTTAATAATAACTAGTAAAAGTTGAAATGGAACGTATAGTTTTGGAATGATATTGTAAAGTGAATTTGATTTTGTCTTGTTTACCGTTTAGATTTCAATGAAACGAGGGTGTTTGACCTTAGAGCAGCTAAGGTTGTTCTCTCTCTCTCTCTCTCTCTCTCTCTTTTTGGTTCATTTTTCGTCTCTTTCGCCCACGATTATTTAAAAACAATTCACCCTTTCCATTGTTCACGCCATTTCTATTTCCAAGTGCATCAAGTACCTAATAAAATTGCTCATACGACGAAGATTCGTAATAATGTCACAATGCAGTAGCTTCGTTTCATTGTGTACCAATCTGCCCTCTAGTCACTTCATGTTTCTCATCTTTCCGTTTTTTTTTTCTTCATATGTTTGTTAGTTTGTCTGCCTATTGGTTTTTGTTTCTCAATCACTCCTCCCATCACTTTTTCTATTTCCGACACCTTTGCTCTCCACATTTTACTTCTGTTTCGCTGCATTTCTTGTCGCCCGTGAGATAAGCTGAACCACACGAATAACAAAATGGTGGATGACAAGCATTCGCTGTGACAGCCTATCACAACAGAACATCAGATAACGGTCCCGTATCCAGGCGCTAGCATCGACGAGTGAAACGGTGGCGGTGACCAGGTTTGATACCGGGACGGCGCTCGGTGAAGGTCATTGCTCTTGACCATTGCCTCGAGGGGTATTGATTACAATGGCGGCAGCATTGGGGTTGGAAGACAGGAATTCGGCGACAATAACGCCGACTTGTTTCTTGTTCCCCTCTTGTCTCGTTGTTTAGTTGTTGTTGTTGTTGATGTCGTTTTTGTTGTTGTTGTTGCAGAGGGCGGTGTCAGTGACCTATGTGTGTTCGGAAGTGACAAAGCAGAGACTTCGATTGTAAAAGACAAGTTTCTGGAGCGGAAATAACGGAGGAAAAAGTTGAAGCAGACGACACAGCAAGAACTGGCATGGCAAAGGCAATCATTAATATTGAAACATTGCTCACGGAGATCAGTTTGAAATAGAAAAAAAGAAAATATGCGCATATATAAGTCACACATACTTGCACTAATATATATATATATATATATATATATATATATATATATATATATATATATATATATATATATATATATATATGTACATACACACACATATATGCATGTATAAGGCAAATTGTTAGTTCTAGTGATTAATACTAATACCCAAACGCTTACACACGCTCACACACACTCATATACACACACACACACACACACACACATATATATATATATATAGATATATATATATATATATATATATATATATATAGATAGATAGATAGATATATACATATATATGTATATATATATAGAAAGAGAGGTAGAGGGAAAAAGGGAAGATAGAGATATGGAAGAGAAGTATGTATTCGCACCCATACCCACGCATACACACCTATTTACATTGTTTAGGCCAAATGATACATTTGTCGTGCTCTAACTCTATTTGAAATGATCTCCAACTATTACACTTAAAACACAATTTATAATCATTTCTGTCGGAATACATATCCATTTAAAATAGATGGATATATATCATATAACAGATGGATATATAACCATTAATATATATATATATATATATATATATATATATATATATATATATGTATATATATGTGTATGTGTGTGTGTGTGTGTGTGTGCGCGCGTGTGTGTGTGTATTGGACTGGAAAAAAGTGAGTCAAATTTCATCGTTACTTGGCATTAGTAGTATTGGGTTTGATTAACTCCTGTATTTGCTTGTTTGAACAGCTTTTCATTTTGTCTATTTTGTTCTATTTCCGTTTATTGATTCGAATGATGTGGGTTGGGGAAAGCAACATTTTCAGTGCATCATGTTTTATCAAATCTCATTTCCAGAATGGTTAAAATACGAATCCGCAGAGGAAAAAAATATGCAATATAAGGAGAAAGTACTTTGAGTTGTCAAATGTGTTAACGTTGGCCTAAGAGTTTCCATGATATTATACGATTGGTTAGCTATCAAACAAAGACATTGCCCGAGAATAATAAACAGTGTATGCACAAGCCTGGCTATACTACTAATTTTTAAGAGTGTCTTTTACATAAGTTTAGCTCGTATTTTCATGTGAAATCTATCAAAGAGATTATGACAGGCGATGAAAAGTTATGTGTGAAGGGAATGCTGCAAGGAAACAGTAAATATCTTGGTCAACAGAGTTAATGTCGAAAAAAAAACAACAACTTTTATCATGACCCAGTAAGCCACGAATATGTGTAAACACAGATGAACTTGAAACGATTAGATTAGCTGCCGATCTTACGCAAGCGCAATTATACGTAAACACACACACACGCACTCTTATACGTAACATTTTATTTGACTTTGTCAGTGGTAACTGTGTAAAACAGATATTTACTGCTTCAGCTTTGGCATATGAGGTAGTTATGGGAGAGTGGTTCGACCTAGTACTCCTTGTCTTACCTCTTCTCTGCTAAACGTTATAATATGCGAAAGATGCATTTTGTTGTAATATATAGCGATTTGAGAGATTGCAGGGAGAACCAAATTCATGCCTTTTCATAGACTGTTAGAGTAGAGTAAACATAAACAGCCTCCACCAGAATAGAAATTTGTCTGATGTCTACAGAGCACTGTATCCCTTTCTCTCTCTCTCTTTTTACACACACACACACACACACACACACACACACACACACACACACACACACACACACACACACACACATATATATATATATATATATGTTTACGTATGGGTGTATGTTTTATTCGTCAATTCACATTTCAACATAGAACAAGGGTGATTTTTTTAAAAAGTATTTGAAAACAAATCTTTCTGGTTTCAGTGTAAAAAGATCTTGGTCGAATGTATTTATGTGTGTCCTTGTAATTACGTCAAATAATATTCTCTGACTAGAGGAGGGCCTCACTTAACATCTATGTCAGTGCCCAATAGTCTCTTTCGTTTAATAGTTACAGACACCTGCAATAACCTATATAGGTAAAACGGCTCGATAAAGCAGAATAAATGCTATTCACTCTTCAATATCGACCTATATATATATATATATATATATATATATATATATATATATATATATATATATATATATATATATATATACATATATATATTTCCTTCTTTCAGCAATCGTTTTCTTCTAAGGACAACGAACGATGCTCTCCTCGGAAAGATACACCGTTAAACCAATCCAGCAAACTGCTAAGACGTAGAACAATGATTGGCAAAGATATTACCTGTCATGACACGAGGCTGGAGTCCGGTTAGCCGCTTCACTAGTTTCCGACAGGCGCGATTGTTCGCTCGGATTGTCTGGTCTTCAGGTACACCGGAGTCTTCAACCTGTCACACAGAGACTTCCCTATGTAAACAGTAGCAGAATAAAGAGAAGGAAGTTCAAACTGATACACACGCACACATGCACACGCATACACACACACACACACACACACACACATATATATATATATATACATATACATATATGAGTTATCTCTCATTAAATGTTATAGAAGTATTCCTGTTAATACGAAGCGTGATACACTTATGGTTGTGCCCGTAGTGTGATGCTGATATTGGTACCCACAGTGAGATCCTGGAGTACAACAAAAGTGCTGAGATATTATTTCCTTGATTGATATAATCTGCAAGTGTTATATTCGCATTTATAAATCTATTTTTGCAAAGCGCCCCAATTTTCATTCGTCTCTTATATATCTCCATCAACACATAGACACATCCACTCATACATACTTATATATATATATATATATATATATATATATATATATATATGTGTGTGTGTGTGTGTGTGTGTGTGTTTGTGTGTGTGTTTGTGTGTGAGTTTCTTCCAGATATCAATTGAATTTAATCATGCAAGTAGTGACTAACACCTAAAACTGACTTTCCACCGTCTCCTTCAAAGTTGTTTGCTTGGGTATATATGACATAATCTCACGAATAAATATATCTTTATATTAACAGTATTAATCCGTAGAACATAATTATATACTTACCATCGTGAATAGTCTCTGCGTACGCACGCTCATCGGTATTGACAATTATACAAAGACTTTCGGTAATGAAGGTAAGTATCAATCTAACATGAACAGGTAAAGAAGTAACAACTAGGACGATTTCATGAGGGATTTTTTGTTTTATTCTCTGATGCTCGACTGAATCTCAGATATGATGTCTGTGTCATATAAGGTCACTCCTTGATCCCCAAAGTATTGGCTATTCACTTTCCATTTTAAAATGCCCCGAGAAATGCTCTGCAAAAATAGTCGTCAATTAGTGGCTAGTAAGTGGCTAGACGGGTGACTACTTAGGGATATCAGGTGCCATAAGCGAGGATGGTGAAGTGAGTGATGTCACTAAATCAATTCCACACATCGCAAACTGAGAGCAGAGAGACGTAATATGGGAAGCTCGGACAAGGATAGCTGATGTCATAGCCAGCTTTTGGGCACTGGAAAACTATTGACGTCCGTAGACAAATGATGATGAAGCAATTTTCGACTTAATCTCCTTTTTTTTTCTTCTGGACAAACTTGTTCTCTATGAATCATATAGCATCACATTCATTATATCAATATTTAATCATATAAACCAACCATGAACTATGAAAATAATGTATACATGAACATATAAGTTATTGTCTATGTATACATAAATCTGACTTTTTATTATGAAGTCAGTTTCAAGCATGCCGAAATTGAAATAAATAAATGGGGCAGATATAGTCAGTAATTACACAATATGAGAATTTGGAGTTAAAGTAGTTACTTGAGCGTTTGCATCATCGGTATCTTTTCAGCTCAATGGTAAGAGCAACGTTACGTTAAAGCGGTTACCCTATTGGTCGCACGTTCAATTACTGCAGAAGTCCCATTTTCTTCAGTTGTTCTTTCTATTCGCGTTGTTCAGGCCAAAGATACGTTAATGCAATAACAGGATATCTTTTCAAATAAAATTTGGGAATAATTTATCATATATAAATATATAATTTCAAATCCAAATATAAGACGTAAAACGAAAATATGATATAAAAATATATTTATTGAAACACCATACACAGTACTAGGGAAATATCTCGAATTCAAACTAAATACATAATCAAATTGAAGCTAACGTACGATGAAAGGAACCGTACCTGAAAAATTAAACTAAGATATGAAGAGTAATTTTCAAGTACGAAACCTACCTGAAGATCGTGCGACAGGTCTGTCATGAGTATACATCTGTATAATGATTATATATATATATATATATATATATATATATATATATATATATATATATATATATATATATATATATATTCACTACCTGTCATAAGTATTTGAGCAAAAAGATATTGCTCGTACGGCTTAGGTTTGAGTGTCAATGAAAGGGAATCAAATTTTATAGCAGACAGAACAATGTGTGTTCTGAATGGTGCATTTGAGGAAATAGAATTTAAAGTGAATTAGGTTGTTAAAGATACTACAACGAATATTGTTTTGCTTTCGTAAAAAAAAATTGTTCAAATTCAAACGAGGACTCTGAAGGAGATAAATATCATTTTTATTTGAAGAAGAGTTGAAAAATAAGTTGTTCGAATAGCCTTAAACTAAAATATATAAGTGGAATTAAATTAAACTAGAACATATGGAATGAAACGAATCATATGTGGTAATTTTCCATTTGTCCAAAACTTATGACAGACAGTATATATACAGAGAAAAAAGGATATATATATATATATATATATATATATAGAGAGAGAGAGAGAGAGAGAGAGAGAGAGAGAGAGAGAGAGGGGGGGAAGGGGAGAGGTTGAGTGATTTGATGGATAGATATTTACGATTTCGTTACTAATTACTTTAACATAGCCATCGCGAGTAACGGACGACCGCAGTTCCTGATTTTATCCTACTTCAGTATACAATCATCTTTATATACAATTTTGAGCACAATCAACGTAGATAAAGCAACCTCAGAACCCCGTATATATATATATATATATATATATATATATATATATATATATATATATATATATATATATATATATACGTAGAGAGAGAGAAAGAGATAGAGGGGGGAAGAGAGAGATAATTGCGTGTCTCTGTTTATGTAATGATCAGTTCTTATCAACTCTTTCAGAACGTAAAATAAAAGGTGCTTCCTAGAAATGTTTTTTTCAGACGATGATATTTATTTCCCACAGAAAGTTAGAATTTGTATACGTAAGAGTCTATTCACAAAATAGTTACGTAAAAAGAGTTTACTCAAACCTTCAATTACGCGAAAAAAAAGATATTTCTATGTATCCAAATAGCTATCATTATTTCAAGCTCATGTGTATAACTTCTGATTATTACATGACTGAAGAAATAACGTATCACCAGTGGAGAAAAAGGGAAAATATATCATACCTCTGATATAACAGACGAATATCGTGATTGCTTTGAAATCTCAGAAGATACGTGTGTTTAATGAAGCAGGAGAAGTAAAATATCCAGATAGCATAGAATCGGTATCGAAAGAGGAAAAAAATATATAAAAACAACTGTTTTCTATAATGAAGGAAAATATCAATAAGAAACAAAAATGGCGTCCATTTTGTGAGCAATAGTTAGCAAGCAACTGACGCTGACTATTACTACTGTTTGGCGTGTTCGATCCTCATTGTGCACACTGTATATTCAATATGGTGCCACTTTAAGGTAAGCTCATTAAAGAACAGTTTCCTTGCGACGAAGTGATGTTAGATAAGGTAGCTTTAAAAATACTTACCACGATGTAATGAGTTCGATCCTCACCGGTTATAACACAGTCACCTTGCGCAGTAATAAGCTGGCTCGTGCTAAGATAAAAAAAAAACCCAAAAAACAACTGCAAACAACAAGAGACAGAGCAAATATCTCATTCATTACCTGTAATAATAGGTCCAGTAAATCATAATCACCAGTTTTTTTACCGTCCGTCGTTGGACATAGACCTTTCCTAGCATACATCTTATTTCTTCAGCAAGGCTGTTGCAGAGCCAATATTCTGTAAATCTGTCTTGTTCATCTCTCCATCTCGTTGCCGGCCTCGGTTTCGCATGTGGTCTCTTGGGATCAATGTTGTGAATCGTGATGTCCATCGGTTGTCTTTCATTCTTGCAACATGACCAGCCCATTGCCATTTGAGTTTTCCAATAGATTCTATGATATTTCGGATATGTTTTCTTCCTGATGTATTGTGCTGTCTTGTGATATCTCCATGTGAGGTTGAGCATGATTCTCTCATGCACACGCTGCATGCTTCTCAGTATGCGGGTTTGTCTCTTGGTTAGGTTCCATGTTTCAGCTCCATAAGTGAATATCGGGTGGATGAATTGGTTGTATAATCTTGTATTGTCTTGTTTTTGAAGGTTGAGCTTGCTCTGCCGAAGGCATGCCATCTCATTTCATAGAGATTAGCTGTCTTAAGTGGATGTAGTGGTCTCTTTTCCCCTGTTTTGCATCTTCGATTTTGACAATTATGTCCTTATTCTCGATGTGATTGTTGAGCATGACCTCTTTTCTACTGAAGTTCATGTGTAGATCGACAAAATTTCAAATCAATAACAATAACACTTGGCATAAAGACTTTTTAGATTACATTCCATCTCATTACTTCTCGTTGTATTTCAGAGATAACTAAAGAGGTTTTTCTCAATGGAGTAGTGCTTACTAATAGTACGCTAGTCGCACAAACAATTACTTTTTCTGGGAGTTCGACTTTTACTGTGTGCTTCACAATTTTGTCCTTGTGTAGTACTATGGACCATGATCTGTAAATATCAAGGCAACATTCGGTGGAGCGATTGTAAGCAAACGTTTACAGACTCTTATAGCAATTATAGTCGGGTTGTTCCTCACACGTTTGATTTGTGCCTTAATAGACTACCTTAGTGAAAGTCAATAAGAAAGCCTGGAGAAAGTCAGAAAAAGAAATATCTGGATGCAAGTTAAGAGCTCGTGGAATTGCTTGATCTTGGTATCATATACTCAAGCATTGCTGAAATTCCTGCTGTACCACTTTGGGGCTAAGTTAGGATTATAGTTATGCTCAGGACCAAAGCTATGTGATTGAGGAGTGCGGACATTGATGATAAGTATAAGATGCAAAATTAAAGCAATTATAATTCCAAAATTGAAGCAGTTCAGTCCAATTTTGCGTAATTTTTCATTCTTCTTGGCAGTAAAGATCTTCTGTGATCGTCTCAGCATATCAGAAGAGCTTGTTATAGACAAGACCCACCATCATACATTGAATGTTTGTTTATACCTCACAGGAGTGGAGCTTTGGTTTCGATATTGACATATATTTATCATCTATAATTGTAGATTATTTCGACTTGGAATAAAACAGTTTCACCGTTAGTTTTTATCATATGTACTCTGTATTCGGTAATTCAGCAAAATATATATACATTCGGCATACAAAATAGCTGGATAGGATTTAGGAATATAAGAACATAAATCTTTGAAAATCCTGCCTTATCTCAAGATTTTCTGAAAAAGATCGTTACTATCAGTTACTCAGATTTCTTCTAGGTCAACAATAACTAATTTGCAAATCAAAATTCTTGAGAAGTATTTCAAATTGATAACCAGGTTCAGACGACGTACTTGTTTTCTTTTGGTGGATACAATTTTTTGGCTTCATTCTGAAATTCTTAAATGTAAAAAGATGTAAAAAATAGAATCAGAAAATTGTATTCATACTATTGAAATTATTTTCGTTTCAATTTATCTGGAACTATTTCAATTGATTTTATTCTGCATTCATATATAAGCCAGACATTGCACAGCTGATCTTGGTCGGACGACTGGGCCATTCAAATAGAAATATCGTTTACATTTCTTGTTGGAGTCTTGGGAGCGGTTATATTAACTCAGGGAAGATTCCCTGCGGACTAAGTGATTGCTACAGACACCCCTCACCTCCGTCTACCGCCGATCTACGTATGAAATCAGACGTACAAACAGCCCTCCACCCATCAGAAAAAGAATTAAAGGAAGAAATTGTAGAGGGGAAAAAAAGTCAAACTAAGCCGGATATGACAGTTCTATAATTGGAAGAGGAAGCAAGAAAGGAAAACGATTTACTATCTACCGGTAATTGTACTATTAGTACTCCAGCTACTAGCATTTAGGGCCGACACGAGGGTTTCATGCGCTCTAGCGAGTCTAAAAATTTGCGTCTCTGGTTGCTTGATCTTCTTTTAAATTTTTCTCCTTAAAGGTCAGTCCTGAGCCCTCTGAGGTCTACGTCCTAGACGGCTGTCTAATTTAGCTTGATGGTTGCACCAACTAACTTCTTGAGATTTTTATAATGATAATGTAATATCATACAACGTTCATTTCGCTATTTGCGTGAATCCAATCAGTTGACCTGGTCATTTTGGATTTACTTTAAAGATCAATGCCGTTCTAAAGGAGTGATCTCGAATACAATCATTTTCAATTTGATTGGTCAGTTATTGAAATACTAAAGTTACAGCTCCGAGAAAAGATTCGGACAATAATTTTTTTTTCTCTTTGATGCCATCTAACGATTATTTGTTCATATATTTTCGTGCATACGCAGTGGTGGTAAAGGTGAAAACTAGACCGTGAACCTTATTGTGGTGAATCAAACATCTCTCTCTATCGGACCAAAATGTTACCACTACACTTCTGATGATAATTTCAATTTTCAAGAATCATTAAACCTGTTACATCTTTTGAATCGGACAATGAATAGTCCCACCGTCAAAACTTTTTTTATTGTGATACTTATGTCGAAAAATGGCCAACGATTTCAGAGATATTGATTATCGTAAATTACGTATTTGATAACAAGAGTGTGCAGGCGTGTGCGTATTTAACGTCCGATATTTCACACACTAAACTATTCTTCAAAGGCTGGAGCATGAACGATAGTAATTCAATGTATATTGATATTTGTATCAACAAATCTTCATTTTTCTATATCTCTAAATATCATGGACTGTACCAGTGTCACGTAAACTGATAACGCTAAGAAAGATAGTTTACATGAGGTGGATGAATATAGTAGGTTGACCGGTAAATCGGAGCAAGAAGCTTAATGGATGAGTGAAAATAAAAGTTAATCATATTAAATGCAATCAACATAGATGACATTCGAAAACGCCTGTCAAATAAAACAGTGGGTACGTTTGCCGATGGACTACCACTTGGGTGAGTGTGACTTGGCTGTTGAGACGTCAATCCACTTTGGTTGGGGATTCAATTGTGGGGAGACGTTCCTCGACAGTATTCTCCTTCGTATGGTTCCTTCCAAAACCTTCATCTTTCAATCAAATCCTCTCGCCTCTCCTCTGTTTTTCTCCTTCTTTCCCCACTCGTTGCTTCTCAGTCTAGAATTTTCTACAGTTCTCCCTTTAAATTTCTTTCTTACTTCCTTTGTAGTTTTCTTTCTTGTATTATTCGTCCTTCTTCTATTACATATTTTCTCTTTCCGTTTTTTTTCGTTACTTCAAAATTGCTCTTTCTTTTTTTTCCTTGCTTTCTTTCTTATTCTATTTATTCATTTATCTGTTTGAAGTAAGTTTGTTCTCTTTCTTTCTCCCAATTACCATTTTTTCTATTATTTCAATTCTCTTACCACTATTCTCTTTCTTTATCTTTTATCACATAATCCCTCATTACACACTCAATTCTTTTCTTTTCCCTTTTCTGTTTCCCCTATCATTGAAAAAAAATGTTCCCTCCCATTTTTAATTGGTTTCTGTTCTCTCTCCATTTCCTCCATATCTTCTCTTTCCTTTCTTTCTATTCTTTTTTTCATTTTATTTTGTTCTTCTTTTCATTATTCCTTCAACCCCCTCCTTCAAAACACTTAATCAGTTGACTGTATATATCTCCTCAATTTTTCCCCTCTCTGTTTGATTCAATTTCTTTATATATTCCTTGGTCATCGCCAATGGTTGCTTTATTTCTGTGTCCCTTTTCCACCTCTAATTAGATTCATTGAAATGATATTTAAGCCAGACAACAGATCGACTACCATTGGAGGGACACGTGGCTCTATCAATATTCACTCTTTTAATAGTCCCCGTTTTTCTCTTGCTCTTGTCTCTACATATTCCCTGGTGGTATGTCGCTGACGAAGTAATTATTATCGACTAAAACATTGGCTTTCCTGAAATGCTTCCAGGCATTCTGCAAAAATATATGATAATAATATCACATGAAGTTATGACAATAACAGCAGCAGCAGCACCACTACCACCACCATTTACAACAACAACAGCAATAATAATAATAATAATAATAATAATAATAATAATAATAATGATGATGATGATGATGATTCAGAAAGTGGGTGAAATGCATAAAAGAAGTCTAGCCAAAGAAGCAAGACTGAATACGTATCGGCAAAAGATTACCCAATACACTCAAAACTGCACCTCCCAATTTAAAAGAATGAAATTTCACGAAGACTCGAATAGGGAAAGGGGACAGGACATCGAACCAGACACCACGGGAGTAGATAACTGCTAGAACGATAATTATGGATACCAAAAGAGACGCCATGAATTTCTGGAGTGGTTAGATGATATAAAAAAAGGGGAGGGAAATTGTCCTGAATACAACTACCTCCCGAAAGGTAGCCGACTGGAAAGCATCAATATCCATGGATATTGGTTTCGGAAATTCGACATTCTCTGCATGACATAGGGATCCATCAACTTCAATGCTGGTTAGATAAAAGCCGGACCCAAGATTTGATGAACCTCATCCAAAAGGACATCGAACAGGGTAAATGCAAGCAACTATAGATCAATCACGGGCCTACAAGTGTCAGAAAGATATCAAGGAAAATACATATGTCCACGGAAAGGATAGAACTCTTATCAGAAGAATAGAAAGGATTTAGGAAAAGAACTCAAGAAGCGAATGACTTGTCCTACATTGGCCGGATGATTGTAAGTAAGGAATAGAAGAAAACATGCTATAATAGAATACATTCATAACAAAAAATCATACAACATGATCCCACTTAGCTGAGTACTCAGATGCCGTAGAATATTCAGCACGCTCTAACCATGATACCAATAACCATGATCATGAAGAGAGTAGAGGATACATATTTTTCAAAACAAAGGGAAACATTAACCACCTCAAGTACATGGATGACGTGAAGCTATTCGCGAAGGACTCATATGAGCTCGAAATGTTCGTCAACAGCGTTAAAAAATGTAGCAATTACATTCACTTGGGGTTCGGAATAGAAAGAAGCGTGATAATAGAAATGCACCGCGGAGGAAGGAATCGACTCACCAGGCAACTGACGAATTAGAGCATTAACCACACTGAACCGATATACATACCCAGGGGTTCTCGAATGTGATTCAATAAAAGAGGAAAGAATGAGAAATAAAATGAAAATAAAAATGAACATCTTAGGAAAACAACAAAAACGTTAGCTAAATAGCAAAAGAGTGAGTGGATGAACACAAAGGCAGTATCAGTTGTAAGATACACCAGTCCATCACTTGGATGCAAAGGGTTACACAATAAATGGAACGACGAACTAGGATAATTATGACGATGCACAAAGCTCGACAACTCAGAGCTGACACAGATAGTCTGTATGTGGAAAGGAAAGATGACGTGGAGGATTCATCAGTAAAGAAGAATGTATCCAAAGGGCCAAAAACTGGATTATAAAAGTATGTGCAAGCAAGCAGTTGCGATATTATGCAAAGTGTTCGAAGCAGTACGAAAAGCACTAAAAGTAGCAAACGGAAGAGTAAGGATAAATAGGACAAAAAAGACTACAAGGGGAATTCAAAAGAAAGAAGATATTGCGTGAGCGATCATGGATATGACTACGCAAGAGGAACCAAAACAATAAAATAGAATCCCTCGTCATGGCAGCCCCAAACAAATGCACCAGGATAAAATATGTCAAAGCAGATATCCACAGAATCCATGCAAGCAGCAAATGCCACCCGGAGAAAGGGATGAGACTGTAAACCAGTGAATGAAGTAAAGTAGGCTAGGATGATTACAAGACAGGTTGGCAACTGCTTTATACTGGGAACCATACAAACGACTTGGATTCGACCATGTAGACGAATGACCCCAGCATAGATCAGAGACAGTTCCGGGAAATAGAAGACATAAATTACTCTGGGACCCACACCTCCAAATCCTAGCAAGAAGACTGGACCCAGTAGCCGAGAGCAAGAGAAAAAGAACCTTGCAAATAATAGAAGTGGCTGTACCTGTGGATCAAAGAGTGGATAGTACCGATAATAGCCGTCACTGTGGGAATTACGCCAATGAATATACTGGAAATGTGAGACCTGTTATTTCAAGTGTCAGCAATAAACTAACAGTGAGATCAAGATATCAAAATTATGAGAAAGAGAACAGGTGATGAAAGAAATTGTTGGGTCCCAATTATGTTGCTAAATTCTGCTATTCTTCCTAGATAATGCAGCAACGATAACTTCTTAAATAAGATGCTAATAACATAGCCTAGTTTGAATCTGTCGCAAGACTACAGCAACAACAAAAATAGTACGATTGTTAAGGAAGCCGATAATGATACAAAATGATGATGATGATGACGATGATGATGATGATGATGATGATGATGATGGATTCGATGTTACTGTTACTTTAATGATGGTGATGATATAAAAGAGAAATCCGAAAATTTTATGCCTTTTACGCGTATCTCCATAACGATTATTTCTTTTATGGTGTAAGTGCTATCAATAATAGTAATGGCTTTTCTTTGCGTCTGGAAAATCGAGTGGCTTCGAAGCAAAAACAAACGATTATCAGGAGAGGCGAATCTCTGTTCACTGATGATGAGCAAATATATTGATCGAATCCTTATGCACATATGATATAGAAGTCGATGTGTACAATTCCAATAAAAGGGTTTTTACAGCGTAATGCTTCAGCGGCAGCCAACACCCGATTTCATTATGACATAAACTTGGTTCACTGTGATTTTCCGATTTTTCTATGAAACAACAGATCAATGAAGGACTTGTCTTCGTGAATTCGTTTCTTTGTGTTGAAGATGAGTTTGCTCATCAATCTATACTAGTAGCTTTTACTTGGGATCAAATTTGACAAAGGCCTAGGGAGATGGAAACTCTAATCTTTTCTTCTAATGATCTGCGTGAACATTCCAAGCTGTCAAAGAGCTACAAAAAAGGTTGGGCACTTACATTTTCCTCAATATGCTGTCCTCTGGTGAGATCTTATTATTTATCAGATGCTCCAATCTCTTTCAGGTTCGCTCGACATAATTTTGACTTCTGACAAAGCCTGATATTTACGGAGTTTTTCCCTATTTCTATACCATACTGTAGCTATAACTAGAGTTCATTCAGATTGTGTAATGTTTAGAACATCAGCCCCACACGGAGAATAATCTTTCGTTCGATTTCCAGTACCTGTTGAGAGTGAGAAAAGTTCTCCGCCAGTACAAATTTCTTTGTGCACTCGGCAGCTAATTGAATACACCTTAAGCTATTTGATTAGAGTGGAATAAATTGTGATTGGCAAGTCACCCCCTCCATCGCAGCAGATGAAAGAGGAGTCTTCGGGTCGTCTCGACTGCTCTCGGCCTTTTTATCTATATATCTATAACCTGAGCGTGGGTAAATGTAATAAACTAACCATTGAATTAAAAACCCGTGGGATAAAAGGTAAGGATTGTTTACATAGTCACTGAAGCACATCGAACGGTTCTGTAGACATTTGCAGAAAAGAATTGAGGGTAAATTATGTACCTCTTGTTATATAACTAGGTGTAACATTTCCCTCGGTTATGCAACGGAAAACAAATTTCAATTAAAACCTTCAATGCAGTCCTAAAACTCGAGAAAAAAACGTTTGATCATCGGGGTGAAGCGAAGAACTGCTCTCAGACACCATTCGGTGAGGGTGTCAGCAACATTTGCTGGTTGCCTTATTGATTGTCAGATTGAGCTGATATTCGTTATTGGAGACTTTTGTATACATCAAACTATAAGAAATATCCTCACGCTGACTACGACTTCAGTCGTCCCTGCTTAAAAAACTGATCCCCAACTAATTCAAGTGAAGTGACTCTGAAATTGTCTAAACCGTCATTAGGCAATCTAAGATATAATATTCTCCTTAACATTTATTATATACGCTTGAAATTGAATGAGACCAAGGCGCCATAACCGTGAACTTGTGGCTGCTCAGTATAGAACCCCAAAAGCAGTATTCGTCATATGAAGAGAAAACTCGAAAAATCAGACCAAAAATGTGCCATAGCTTTTATTTTGATTACTCTTGGCGATCTGATGACTTGTTATCAACCAGACCTTTCACCTAATCATGCATCCACGTACACCTCATCAGTGGTAAGTATATGTCATAACGAATGCAAGGTTGTACACAGATCCAGAGAAGGAAGCTATTTATTTCCATCTCTCAACAAATAGTTTATGCTCTACAGAGACACACACACTGCTTACCTGCTATGACAAATTGGTCCTCATTTGAAATGTACTCTTTGCACCAGAAAATTACTTATACGATGTTTTCGAAAAAACAGCAACTAATGAAAGTTCCCAAGCGAATGTAAACAATGCAAATGATACTGATAAATTGGTCAAGACTACTAAGTAATATTTTGGTAAAACAAGAGTCTCGGATTTGCTGTTCCCTAGCAAAACCGAACAAAAAGGTTTGTACTGGCCGAGCAGCCAAGTGAACAGAAAAGAAGAATTCAAACGTCAGCTGAGATAGTGTGCGTTCACTTTGCTCTGATGTCCTTGAGAAACGCATGAATCAATCACTTATCTCCTCACCTATGATTAGATCTTCGGACAGACCGTGCTCTTTGGTTTTATTTGGCAATAGGTCTAGTGGGGGCAGACAATTCTGACTCCAAACCAGCCTGAAGAGGGATAGGCTCCACCTCTGACCCCTTCAATACATTTCACTAAGTTACGGGATATAGGTAAAAGTAAAGGAAGATAATCGATGAGCCTACAGATGCCTCACAGGATAACTAGTTCAAATGCCGGATAGATCCGTATAAAGTAGTTGGTCCTTGAAGCAATGGAGGATTTTTTTTAGAAAAATGTTCAAATTCTGAAGACATTCATTTATCATAAATCATTCCACAGTGCCTGCCATAAAGTTCCTGACGCAAATAATAAAAAAACAAAGCAAACGTCACGCCTGCTTCTTATTCCAACTTTAGAAGGATTGCTGCCCTTTTGATATTTTATACGTAATAAACAAATTCGTAGCTATATAAAGCCTGCCAGTTCGGTTCAGTTGGTGAGAGTGACCCTTAGCTCCACTTGGCTGCAATTTTAAATTACGATAGAGGAATGTTAATTCCATTTATCTGTTTGGTTTGTTGTAGAGAGACACACGAACTATCAATTATTGAGGGGAGTGTAAGCAAAAGTGCATTTTGAGAACATTAAACTGGGAAATTAAATTGTAACATCAGTGAAAAAAAATCTTATGTTATCCAAAACAAAGTGAAATTTATATGGTTATTGCAATATTGATTGTACAATATAACTATAGGTATGGATTCAGAATAATTAGGTAGCCAAAAGCATTGTTACATGAAATATAGATCAAATAGAAAACCTGTGATTTGTCTACATCGTTTTAAATAAATAATCGCCGGTAATGAATGGCTTCGACTTAATTTCTTCTGAATAGAAAAAAAAAAAGGAACGCAGGAAACTTCCTTCTCAAAGCCAGACAATTATTACTGATTAAAGAGTAAGGATAATTCAAGCCCTTTCCACGAAACACAACTACGAATGGCATATATCTATCCATCTCTCATGAGCGCATGGGAACTCTTTGTTTGAAGTGTGTGTGTGTGTGTGTCTGTTTGTGTGTGTGTATGAGTGTGTGTGTGTGTGTGTGTGCGCGCGTGTGTGTGTGCGTGTTTTGAACGGAGATTGCTTTGTCCGAAAATGGGCAAGGTTTTGCCCAAATTACACTGATTTGACCAACAATTTTCTGGAGGGGACTGGCCCCATACCCCCAGCTCATATGCCCAACTTTCTGTCCATCTAAATGGGAAAATAATAGAAATATTCATGCATATACGTAGAGAGGAATTCATGCAAATTATATATATATATATACATATATATTGAAAGAGAAAGACAGAAATTGATGATTGATAGAGTAAGATAAATATATAAACAGTGAGAGTGAGGGAGAGAGAGAGAGAGGGAGAGAGAGAGAGACTTCACCACACGCATACATAAACACGCACGCACACTTATACATATATATATATATATATATACATAGTTTGATATATACACATATATGTGTGTGTGTGTGTACACAGATGAATATACATGTGTGTGCGTGTGGAGAGAGTGATAAATCAGTTTTATGATCTGCGTATTAATTAGGTTATAAGTATGTTTTTCTGCGCGTATGTATATGTAAAGGTTACGTTTTGACTCTAAAATTGGTTCTACAGACAACGAAATGCGTACACTCATGAATGCAAGCTCGCACATACATACATACACGTACATACATTCTTCCATACACATTCTGAATAATGTTCATTATGCGAACAAATAGAATAAAATACCTAATTCATAGCCATTCAATTTTGTTTGGGATTCCGTTTTTGGATTTGATTTTGGCTTGCCTTTTTTTTTCATCTTTATTTCCTCTTTCGTCTATTTGTACTTTTTCACTAATGGAGATTCATAACGAGATTTCAAATTTAGGAATTCCAATTAGGCAAATATTCTTATGTAATGATTTCCCTCCCTTTTGGCTGAGTGATCTAGATTAGTAGCCCGAATAGAGAGGTACCTCTCAGCTCACATAGATTTGCATATTTGTTTATTGCCAGCTCATCGATAATTGATGCCAGGAAATGCTATTAAGAGAATCAAAATGAACCCTCTGTTTCCACGAAGGTAGGTGACGTTAGAGAGTAATCACGAATTGCTATCAAAAGACTTGTCTCATTTTGCCAGATCACCTCATCCTCGAAGTACAAGAAAATCCAATTGTCTACAAAATAAAGGTTGGGGTACCACTAATGCTTTCTTCAGATAATCACCTATTTAGTAGAAAGTTTGAATTTCTCGGAATGATTGCCTTTTAACCAACGATGTAATATGCATTATGTTAACAAAAAGACGTTGAACCATTGGTCATGTTGCCAAAAATCTGACACTTCCGAGACATCGCAACTCATAACATGGATCCTCAAAGATCATTTGCGAAATTGTGGAATATAAAATGTTGGAACAATTTAGGCAAATTCCAAAAGCATTGGCTCCGTGACGCCCACGATCAAGATGTATGGTGAATCTTTGGGAAGGTTCATGTCCATAAATAGATGATCATGATGATGATTTGATGAACGAATAAGAATTTTCAAAAAATAGTCATATATATGAAACATTTCTAATATAACCACAAAATACTCAAAAGGACCTACATTTTCAATTTCAAATAGAAGACAAATACACAAAGTTATGCCTAACACCAGATTCCAAACTGCATCACAGACATTAAATTGATTATGCCTGAACGCCCCAGAGAGATTTTATTAACATAAATATACATTAATAATCTAAGCATAACTGATTTTAAACTAATCACAACTTCTTTTTTACATTAGACGAGTCTAAGCCACATGCAAACGCATGTGTATCCATAAACAGTCAGGAGATATGAACTTGACCAAAGGAAAGAACGAGGTGAATGTGAAGACTTTTAAGTATATAGACGCCATATTGATATCGGTGATCGCAGCAGACTCTGTGCAGAATGAAATTCCATTGACTAGTCTACGTGATGCTATCACAGTAGTGTTTCTGCCTAGCATAGTTTTATACGAAAACATTGAATATAATCAAGGCTGAATTTTGTGCTCACCCAACAAACTGGCTGTTTGTTTTTTTTAATTATGATTTAAAATTTATACTTCCTTGGCATCTTTCATCATTGTTGAATTTTATAGTAAAAGCCAGGGTTCTTATCATTTTTGTAGGAATTACTGATATGTGGAATTATCATTCTTGGTTGTTATAATCGAAACGTTTCGGCCATTGTACGATCCGGCTTCCTTCAGGACCATGGCGTATTGTGTAACATTTTTCGGAATTTGAACCAAATCCTTAATACAATCCGTGGGTGAGACCGTTCTCATCCTGTTGTCAATGCTTGAGGATATCTCGTATTAGTTAATTCCCCTTTTATTCCTCCCTTTTTAAAATTCGTTCTTGGGAGATCATGTATGCTCGTTCAGCTAAAAGAGCAACTTGAAAGTCTGATTGAACAAATTGACGAGTGTGCTAGCTGCTGATAATCTTTTTTGGTAGGCCTAGCCTAGAATTGAACCTCGAATGAAAGCCTATGATCAGAAAAGAACAAGAATTAAGTCAATGGACCCCAAACCACAACAACTGTTTGTTTTATTAGACAGCGCGGCGGATATAAATGTTGCAGTTTACTTGGTCGTCGTGAATTCAACAACTTGGCCAGACAATGAAATCTATATATTCTTGTTAAAAGATCGAACAATTAACAAATGATGAAATAATAGTAGATTCAACAAATACAAAATACGAAATAACCCGTAGCATAGATTGTCTGCCAACGTGGTTTGAAAAATAAATGGGCCAGTTTAAAATTTGCTGAAGGTTACCGAATACGACTGGTCCTTCAAGAAGGCCGGAGAGTACGACTGTCGAAACACTGTGTAAAGGTGGTAAGTATTGATTTCTAACATTGTTAGGCTGCGGCCCTTATAAACTGGTAAGGAAGTATCATTCTTGATTGTTATAGCCATACCTCAACAACAAACATTCGACTACGTGTAAAACTGCCATATCCAAATGGTATGAATATATTTGTGAAACTAATACTTGGTTTGTTCACATCCGAACATGCATTTACAAGTCAATAAGTATGTTTATTCGTATTCGGGAACATTGCACTGCTTAATATATTCATCCATTGACTAGTTTATATTAATTATCTTTGAATCTCTAATACGCAAATCTATTCCACTAAAAATGAACCATGAATCTGACGAAGACTGCAGAAATTCAACGTAAAAAAAAGGTTCTTCCGTAATCATATATGACTGATGGAGCTTTAATTAAGCTAGCAAGTTAACATGCGTACTCACACACGCATACATACGTACATCTTATGATACATAATCTCTGAAGATAGCGTCAGTTCTATCTATTCATTGTCAACTCTACAATAGTGCATGATAATTTTGCAAAAAATTAAGATTGCTTATCTTGACCAATATTAAGAACAAGTTCGTGAATGATGATGTTGAGAAATTGTAAGTCCTCAGATATTTTGGCTGAAAAAGAAACCATTCTCGTGTCTTCTTCTTCTTCTTCTTCTTCTTCTTCTTCTTCTTCTTCAAACGTCATTCAGAGACGAAGTTTATCCTAGTGCAGTAGACGCTATCTTTTTGAAAATCAGAAATCTATGATTTTTTAAGACTTCCATAAACAATATTTGGCAAACGTTCGCAAAAAGTCTCTCAAAATAACTGAAACCAAACAGAATAATTACTGACAGAGATAACTGCGTTCGTCAAATTTTGTTCATTAGATCGTGTATTATATTTCATTAAATGTGCAAATATCTGTTATTTATCTACTATTGTCTCATAATGTGAACACTTGAGATGGATTTGAGCCATGTTTTAATAATTTTTATCGTCTAAAACCCACTTGATTCTTTACAATGAACCAGATCCATTATAAATGAGGTTTTGGAGGGACTTGGACTTATTGTGTGATCGATTACTGACTTGAAACTTCTGTCGCTTTCCGTCTTTATTACCCAGTCTCATATAATTAAGTTTTTTTTCCAAACAGCAATCCATGAAATACCTTTAGAGTTGACAATTGCTGAGACGAAATGAGATTTAAAATATCCATTCAATGTAAAAAGCTAATGGCGGGAATCAGTTCCTCTTCAAGGCTGTGGACTTGCATATTTTTGTTTGCTTTGACCTCCATTATTGTCAGAATGGTTTGTACATAGCACCAATACATTACTTTGTACATTCTGTCTAATTATTTACTAATTACATATAGGGCAAGGGGAGGTGACTTAATTTAAAAATCATACAACATACGACACCATATATAGAGTTAATAACCGTTGACTGAAACTGTCAATATACGTCAGCATGAATCTCTTCAGTTTTTAGTGAATCTGGATGGCAAGCTCGTTTTCTGTGTATGTGTACAGGCTGCATTGTTGGAACAACAGGGCTGAAAATTAAACCGTTCACTTTTCATCAATTCTTGAAATAACATATTTTAACCCTACCCCCATCAGCTTTTAGGAAAGGCTTCAATTGACAATGTAATATTCTGCTGAATTATTCTCTCGGTTTGTATCCGGCAGCCTTTTTTGAAGCAAGGACTCTTTAGTGATTAAACATTTTTATTAAATGAAAACTTTTTAGTGACCAAACAAAAGGTGAGAGAAGTAGCTTTTTTTATTGATTGCCCATTTTTTCCAATTTTTTAATTGATCATCCATGGCAAAAGACGTTGGACACGTGACGGCTTATATTGACTGATCAGACCTGTTTTTATAATCATTTTCCCATTCGAGTATGAATTCTGACCCATTGAATTAATTTTCGCTTCTATTTACCCCAATCTTAGAAGTGATGGCCTGATTTGAAGTTCTGACGGAAGCAACCTAGAATTCAAGAAGGTAGAGAGCATTCAAAATTAATTCAATAACAAAATATACCATCCTTGGCAATAGAACGATGAGAAATCGGCATGCCATTGGAAAAAAAATTAGAATCAGCTATCATCTTTATTTTAATCGTTGCACGTTGATTTCTGGCGTGTTTATTGTACAGGACCTTTGTTTTGCTGAAATTCACATGAAGGTAAATTTTTTCGCTTTCTCCGTGCATTTCGTCTTACATTAGTTGGAGGTCATGGACGTTGTCTGCAAAAAGGACGATGTTGTCAGCAAATCTGAGGTTACTTAAGCATTCGTCGTGTTTCTGATTCTTTTTTTTTCCTGTCTAAGTTTTTGTAGATCGTCTCGAGGCAGTTTGTCGGGGATTTTGGTTAGAATACACAAAGCTCGAGAGAGTAGACCACGAAATCTAACGAGGACAGCGTATCTCCATGGAATCCTCAAAAGAAGAAGAAATCAAGCTAACTCAGGGTAGATAGACCTTTGACAGAGCAAACTCAACTTTCACAAACAAGAAAAATCCCATTAGTCCTAAAAAGAAGAGTATACAACAAATGTATTCTCCCAGTAGTCACTTATGGGGCTGAAACATGGAACCTAACAAAGAGACTGACTTGCAAACTGAATCTCATGCAACGTGGACATGAGAGAATTATGCTCCACTTGGAGAGACCACATAACAGCACTGTATATTAGGGAAAAACAGGAGTCTGAGACATCATAGAAATCATTATGAAACTCAAATGGCAATAGGCTGGTCATGTTGCAAGAGCAGCAGACAACTGATTGACCCCACGACTCACAACATGGATCCCCAGATATCGAAGATGGAACCAAGGCCGGCAGAATATTGGATGGTGAGATGTACTCAACTGGTTCATTGGATATTGGCTCTGCGATTCCCAAGATAGAGTGGTGTGGAAATCCCAAGAGAAGGTCTATGTTGAACGATTTTTTTTTTATTTCATTACATCTCAATCCTATAATTTTCCAGAATATTGAGTTCTCTTATGGAAAACTTTTAAATCTATTAGATATTTCAAGATTTTTTTTAATTTGACTTGTTTGGGTTTTTGATGGCCCATCTCGTAAATGAGTCATTAATGAAAATAACCAAATTGAAAAAGGCTGTTTAGTTGGTTTTCTCAATCTGCACCATTTATAAAAATTGTAAAAAAATTAACAGATAATGCGACAATGAGAGAACATCTGAACCAGAGTGTTAAGAACATTTAACAGCAAACTGGAAAAGAAAAGATTTTATAGACAATTAAGAAACATACAGAACTGAGGCATACGCCTGAACATCTCTGGAAGCGACATCATGGTCGACCATTAGAGAAACGGTTTGCAAAACATGCCTTCCAGATGTGAATAGAGAGAGAGCGTAATTTTTTTTAGTGTTTATTTTCATGTTTTCAAAAACGTTTCCTTTCTTCTTGACTCCTTCGTTTTTTTCATTCACGTTGTTCTTTTTAAATAAGCATTTTGGTTTTATCAGTTTCCCAATCTTCTATAGCCTCAGTTGTTTTTTGTCTTCCCTCCTTTGAAGCTTCTTTCTGCTTATTATTATAGTCTCAAAGATGCCACGATTTGTCGATTCATCACCAGCTCCACCTATGCACCAACACACGCATAGATGCAAACGCACATACATGCATACATCACATATATACATGTGTGTGCTTGTGTGTGTGTAAAAACATATACATACATACATATATATATATATATATATATATATATAGAGAGAGAGAGAGAGAGAGAGAGAGAGAGAGAGAGATAGATAGATAGAGAGAGAGAGAGCAATATAATAATATATAACAATATACACAAATGCGCATACTAATGTATATTTATTCATCTCGACACGTATATCATCATCGTCGGTGGCAGTACCCACCGTTTACAGTCCATTGCTGGACCAAGGCCTTTCATATTTCTAGGGATTTTGTGGCTAGTGAGGGTCACCCGTTGCCGTTATTTTAGTTTTCAATCTCCCAGGCTGATTGTTCACCAAGATACGAGCGAGCCCATTCTTCATATCTTTGAAGGGAAAGAGTTAGAGAGATGTTTGTATCTATCCATTACTAGAAACAACTCCTATAAGCATTCAATTGTCTTAGCGTGTATATACATGCGTAGTTATTTGCATAATAAAGAAATAGCACACAAATGTTTTATGCATACAAGCATGACATCACACACACACATACACACACACACGCACACATACACACGCACATATGTATATACGTATAGGCAATAGCATACATAAAGTGTATTGGTCATTTGGCAAGTCCATCACGCAGAAACGGGGAACTAAAAGAAAGTTGGAAAACAGAAAAACAGATCAAAATCTAACGCTTTCTTGCCCCAACCCACAAATCAACCACTGCAGCCACACCATCTCCTATAGCTAGGCTATGTGAAAGTAAAGGTAGGGAAAAGCTTAGATTATTCTATCTGAGAAGTTACAACAGCACACGGCCCTTAAACCAGCCCAGCATTGTGGAGGGCACATGGAGTAAAGACAAAAAGAAAAAAAAAAGATAGACTGATCAAAACTCCCAAACAAAACGGCTGATCACCGACCCTCTCCACTGGCACGGGCAAACTTAAAGTATTTTGTTTGCACTTACACAAACACACAGAAATAGATAGATAAGGGAGAAACGGAGACAGACAAACTGCGTAGACTATGAAATCAACATAAAAACCAAAAAACAATCCGAGTTTCACGCAGCTGCGATCTTCAAACCAGGGTCTAAGAATAGCGAGTGTTTGAAAGTCGCGGTTTCCGGCTGGCATGTTCACTCTGACTACCCTGTAGCTACCCAGCCCATAATCAACATGCATAGAAGTAGTTAAGATGCCATGATGCATTCGTTCCTTCATTTTGATTAAAGCTATTTGCAAAGGGAACACCAGCAGTCCTTCTTGATGGCCGGTAGTAGACAGGAAATCTTCTCTAAAACATTTTGTATAGATGTCTTGGTCGACCAGCACCTTATATGCAGTTGGTGATTTCCCCTACCGGGACGAGGTGTTCAACCTCCTGCAAGCTGAGCCATTTTGGAAATAACCTGACCTCAACACTTTGCCAAAATGATTTAGTCTTTACCAAAACTACTGGACACCCTTCATTACGGCATTCAAACCACCTAAAAATGGAATGCTGGACGCCTACATACCTGCTTATACCCCTTTGACCATGGACTTGATATGCAGTTGGTACGAGACGATACCTGTCTTTCTTGCCCCAAGATTTTCATATTTTGGTTATATATATATATATATATATATATATATATATATATATATATATATATATATATTAGTAAAGGGTTTTTCAAAGGTTCATTACAAATTGTATATTCTGTTTCACTCGAAAAATATTTTCAAATGAAGTTTTAAAGTGAAACAGAATATACTATCCGTAATGAATCATTGAAAGAAAAAAAACTTCACTCATTTTATAATTGCTCTACTGATGGTAATGAGAACCTTTCTAAACTGAGATCTACTCAAGTCATTGGTATCATTAATACATAAACACACAATTATTTTATATCTTATCATTGTTCTCGTATATATATATATATATATATATATATATATATATATATATATATATATATATATATATATATATATATATATATATCGTTCGTACTTTTGCGTATGCATGTGTATGTGTATATTCATCAACTTAAGCGTCATTAATAATCCAGACGTAGAATAGTGTGTCCGGAATTTATCATTTATAATTTCAAATTTGTACACAAAATTTAAAAAAGGGAACAGATCCTCTTCTGTGCATGTTCATCTAAACAAAAAAAAACAAATAAACTTGGTCGAAGCTGTTGCAAAAGGTCATATCATTACTTATACAGAATGCACACCTGATATATACTTCGAATATATATCTATGCATGCATCTTTCTGTATGTGTAGCTGAGTACGTTCATGTTTGTGTGTGTGTGTGTGTGTGTTTGTGTGTGTATCTATATGATTTTGGAAAGTGTAGGGCGCAATCAGGTTTATGCAATTCCCTCTACGTATACAAACCATACATGTGTCTTTTGTTAGCATTTATATTCGCTGTAAACTTCATTGGATAGTTTTTCTTTCCCTTGTTTGTATGGCAAGTGACCTTTCAGTAGACAATTACTATTGTAACTGACCTAAACACGAGTTTGGGAGGCAGGCTCCCCCATGAAGAAAATTGTATCAGTTCTTTCTATTGTTTGTTGGAACTTTCCACTTTATGCCGAGACCGAATTTGCCTTTTTCCTTTTCTTTTTATTTGCTGACTGGCGGTATATAAGAATTTCTGTTGAAATCAGTGTAAACACATATGCATATGAAAACATTATACACCTTTGGATACGCACACGCGCACGCACGCACACACACACACACACACACACGTACGTACGTACCCGTGCCCATATCAATCAATTTATCGATAAACTAACGAACAGATACACATTGGAACACGCATACACATTCGAGGATTCAAATCTATATCCACGTTAATTATGATAACAAGCTAGAGACAAACTCCCTTGTTTCTTCAAAATGCATAAGTCAAAAAACGAAATTCAATTTTTCTGTATAGTGTTATCTTTAAACTATGTGTTCCATTTTAAATCCATTATTAGAAGTTCCTGTGAATGGCTTTTGCGAAATAAGTTGGACTTTAGATTTAGGGGTGAATTCATCAGTTTTTGCATCCGTCACTATGTCACTGTTATTCATGCATGACGTCACTGAGTTTTGGTTTAGTCACAGTTACATACGTAAATAAAGTCAAAACCTCATCGTTGGAGATTTTTTAAGAGTTGACGGGCTGATCTCCTCAGACATTACACGTACATTTAAAAAAGAAAGTTACATTTATCGTGTTAATTTCAACATTTCTTTTCTTTTTTAGTTTTTTTGCCACAACACGGATAAATAACGTATAATCTTTTCAATTTGATACAGTCTTTGATTTTCTCACATCTTTTTAATTCAAATCATCCACAAATCACAGAATTTTTTCAATTTGATTTTTACATAATACGGACTGGAGAATATAGTATGGGCAAAACATTTTTTGAGTTTTGAAATGCCCAAAACACGCTCCAAACCAAGGTTTTGCCTGAGGAAAAATGAAAGCTAGGCACTTTATCTGTAATTTTTGTTGAAGTTTTCTTATCCAGGCAGATGTCTGATCTAGTTGTGGGCCACTCCTCTGAGGGAATATCCCGACAGTATGACAGGTCTCAGAAATTTAAGCCAAGGTCCAGGGCACCCCACTGACAGCACATTTAATTATCCTGCTTGCATATAATCAACCGCTGAATAACAAAAATGTCATGCTAATTTTATTCCTATCACAACCCCTTTTCATATTTCTTATTAGTCATATCAAAACATTCAGTGTTTTGTTATCAAACACCGAAACCTAGAACACTAGTGGTGTTAATGTTATAATTGTTTTTGTGAAATCTATTTTCTGGTAAGCAACCACAGACACAATGGCCACGTACATGTGGACCGAATCTGAACGATTCTGGAAATAGTTTCTTTTTGCTAAGAAAGGCAAGACGCTGTTTATTTTCAGACGTATGCCATCAGTTTAATGTGATGATAGAAACATCTGCGCGATGTTGAGTAAGATGGAAGTATGTTTAGAAGATAAGAAGTAGGGAACATTCTACGTTACCATCCACAGATGTGCACAGCGCTCATACACACACACACACACAGACACATATGTGTGTGTGTGTGTGTGTGTGTGTTTGTGTGTGTGTGCCTGTGCTTGTGCGCTTATACAGAATGTGCATTGACAAAGACATCCGGAATTGGGCGCATGCAATGCATATATACACATATATACACATATATGAATATATATATATATATATATATATATACATATATATATATATATATATATATATATATATATGCGTGTGTGTATATATATATGTGTATATATGTGTGTGTGTGTGTGTGTGTGTGTGTGTAAATGTATTATATATAATTATAAATGCGTTATATCACTTTGAAACTCTATTTGATATGGCCTCCCGTTGTTACACAGTGAATGTATTATTTGACATTGACAGCATGAATAGAATAAACAATTCAAAGATGCAGGCTGCTACAGGAATTCAACTTGCGGTCCTAACGTAGCGCTGCTCTTACCAGTGAGCTAAACTGCCACTGGTGAACCAGAGGCACCAAAATGTCTACATTATCATCTTATTCATTCACTATTCGTATCTACTCTACTGTTTCTCTATGCAGATGTTTTGTCGGATTATATATATATCCTTATCATAATGATAATAACTATATATATATATATATATATATATATATATATATATATGTATATATATATCATCATAAACCCATATCTCGTCAAGGCCTTTAATACATTGCCACTCTAATAAAAATTCATCATCATCATCATCATCATCATCATTCTAGCACTCGTCGCTGGACAAAGACCTCTTTTAAGATTTGCCAGATCTCTTCATGATAGGCTTCGAAGAGCCAGTAATTTCTGAATTTGTTTAGCTGATTAGACCATATTAATTTTTGTGGATCACAATCTCGCATGTTGATCCCTGGGGAATCCTGTTTGTTTTTTCTCACTAATATACTGCACTGTATCATGATCTCTCCATATCATGTCGAGCATACTTTTTCTCATGTGTATGTTGCATAGTAGATGTAGTAGTCTTCTTCTTTCGGTTTTGCGTTTTCGATTTTGATCCTCGTGTCTTTGTCTTCAACATGTCTGTTGTACATGACGTTCGCTTTACTGAAGTTCATGCGGAGGCCTAGCTCTTTTTAAAAAAATTATCTAAATGTTATTCTAACATTAGTGGGAGATCAAGGTTCTTTGGAAAGAGGATTTTCGGAAGATCATCTCTAGGAAGGCGATTAAGAGTTTAGGTGAGCTGCTATCACTCCTTTTTCTTGTTAAACTGGGCAAATATTCTCTATGTAGCCTGATGAAGGAGCTGCTGTATCGGTAAATATGTTACAGCATTCTGACATATACAGGGTTTACACCTTATTGCAAAATTACATTAATGAATTTTGGGATTTCAACTGAGCCGAAAGCCTTTTTAAAGTCAACAAATACTGCAGTGAGTGGCATTCTATATTACTTACTATACTGAACGGAGATGAATAACTTTTTCTGAGGCTAGCTTGTTTCCGTGGTTATTTTTCATTGAGCATTCTTGTGATCCGCCTGGTAATCACTTTGGTAAAGAGTGTGTTGATGCTGTCGGGTAGGCTTTTTGGCCCGTAGTTCTTGAGTTCTGTCGGGTTTCTTTTTTTTTATATAACAGCACTATGATTATGTTGTTCCACTCTTCTGAGATTTACTTTGTTCGAATGCATAAGTTGAAGAGAATGGTCCTTTTCCTGGTGATGGCTTATCCAGCTTTTCTGAGTAAGTCGATGGTGACGATTTCGGTTCCAGGGGCTTTCCCTTTCCTTTGTTTGTTCGATGACCTGTTTCGCTTCCTGCTGAGTAACTTCGAGGAAATTATCGAAATGATTATTCTCGGCTTGTGTTTCCTGTTCGTTTTTCTGTGTTCCGTGTTTGGTGGAATTGAAGTTTTTGTAAGTTTCCTGGGCACGTTCAACTGTTCGGTCGATTGTCAAGTCTTCATTTGCTTCGAGATAAAAAGGCAACAATAATAAGACTTGAAATACACTAGTCTAACATTAATAATACAATGTTTGACTCTGATAATTGTTCTTTCCAACATTCTTTTTGTTTGATGTTTCCTGGTAGAATAATTAAAATTAGTCCGTAAATCATTAGCTCACCACTTGCTTTCCATAGCCTCTGGTACTCTGGATAAAAGATTTATTTCGATATTAGATACTAATGCTGAAACCAATATAACGACTGTCAAACGCTTCTTATATTGATTCGTGAAATTCGATTGTCTGTTGTTTTTTATGATTTAGTAGGTTGGTCTTGTTATAGCTATTATTGTGTGACAATGTACTACACACTGGGGAAGTTTCTTTATTGTTTTTACTCAATATTTCATGCTTTTGGTTTTTCTGCTTCATCATCATCGTCTTTTAACGCCCATCGTTGGACATAGACCTTCCCCAGGATCTGTCACATTTATCTATCATGGGCGTCGCGGAGCCAGTATTTTCTGAACTTGTCTAGATCATCTCTTCATCTTGTATTTTGTTGGTCTCAGTTTCGCATGTGGTCTCTGCATATCCATGCTGTGAGTCCTGATGTCTGTCGGTTGTCTTTCATTCTTGCAACATGACCAGCCCATTACCATTTGAGTTTTCTAATGGATTCTATGATGTCTCAGACCCCCCCCCCCGGTTCTCTTCCTGATATACTGTCTGTCTTGTGATCACTGTCTGTGAGGTTTAGCACAATTCTCTTATCCGCACGCTGCATGCTTCTCAGTTTGCAGGTTTGTCTCTTGGTTAGGTTCCATGTTTCAACTCAAAAGGTGACTATCGGGCGGATGCGTTGGTTCTATACACTTTTTTTAAAAGGATTATTGGGATTTGTAAATGATTATGAGATTGAATATACTTGTATTTTACTGTCAATATTTTTGGAGTGTGGGGCCCAAGAGTACTTTTGAAGTAAGACCACGTTACTTTTACAATGCTTTACATTATGTATTTTATTCTTTCTCTTTTTAGTCTGTATTGATCAAAGAACAGTCTCAAAATATCTGTCCATGGCCAGTAGTATTGGTATGGAGTTTGAAACACCGCTGTGCTGACTTCTTTTACAAACATCTTTATTTTTTGCCAGTCATTACCCTTCCGTTAAGAGCTAATCTAAGAAAGCCAACAAACCTCAAATAGCACTCTCCCATAAATAGTTTGTTTTAATGGAGTCAGATCAATGACAGCTCTCACGGTGTCTTCATTTTTGGGCGTGAGGCCAGCGCCGTCAATTTTAGACATGCTATTCTGGGGCAGTGAGAAAGAATTGGCATTCTTTTTATCTAATATGGTCGTTCATATATTCACGTTATTTCAATGGCGCTTGGTTCGATTTAATAAAGCAGTTTTTTTTTAGTATGAATTGCTCGTTACAAAGTAATCAAAGCTATGTTATTTGTGGATATTTGCTGGATTACACCATCTTTATCCCAAAGAAATGTATACGTGGCTCCAAGAGGGGAATCAACTTTTTTGTCCTCTTACCTATGATCTAATCCAATACTAGCTAATTTCAGGTCTAGTGCTGATTAAATATGAAACATTTCAAGATGCAATTTTATCTATTACGGCAGGGATTAATTCCACGAATAAGATGTCAGAGACCTCGTTTTCAGCAAGTAGCAGTATTGATAAAAACATCTTTGACGATTTGCTCGGTTCCTGGAGATCCCCCAACACTTCATTGAAGGAAAGAGTTTATTGTAGGCACTGACGCCCGTGGTAAAAGTAGATAGAACTAGAAATTTTTGCGCACACTTATACAAAGTTTTGTGTGGGTTCTCACTAAGTATCGACCATGTGTCAAATCTCGTGACAAGTCAAACTAAAAAAATCCTTAGCACCATAAAACGCTCAAACATCTTTTAAAAGAAGGTCTGTATTCCTGAATCTTATTTGAAATAGATAATTCGATATTCATTTGTGTGTTGGGCTTTGAGGGAATTCAGAACAGCTGGCTGACAGTTTTTCTAAGGATTAACCACGTTCAGTGGTCGAAACTAAAATATACCAAGCCATAAAGCAGCAACTATTTTCAGATATTAGCTCATTCTAACCAAAGTACTGATACATATTCTTTAAAAAGTTTACGGCGATTTAAAAAAAAAATTTCATTCAATCACATGGAAGCTCTGGTATTCAATTTTTTTGTGATATCTACCATGATCCACTCGCTCTCCCATGATTATATCAGTTTGAACACTCTCTCTGCTCCCTCCAAAACGTAACTGTATCTATAATGCAGCAACAAAAATGATAGTTCTCATAAAAAATAAAAAATCATCGCACTAGCACTAATGTTAAATAAAACCACAAGGTAAAGGGCCACTCTGACTCCCAGAACCTTTTAGTATGCCCAAGAAGATTAGCTCACTCAAATCATTACTCATTACAACAGTATTACCGATTAAGAACCGGTTTTTCTCTCAAACGACACGGTCTTGTGCGCATGTTACCTACATAATAGCAATAATTATACCTAAGCGTAAATGACACAAATGACGATATATGTAAACTACACGATTTTTTACATTTAAAGTGTAACCTGTTTGTTCACGTCAGGAGGTACAAGATACATACAGCGGAAGTAATCATGTCAAAAGGTGTGGAATGTTCGCAGAACGAATCGGAAGTGAGTGTTTGGTGGTAATTAGATATTAAAGGGAGATAATTTAATGAAAGCTGTGCCACCTGCTGGCAGTTAGTCGTGTGGTTTACCCGTCTCTGCTGCATAGTTATATTTATCGCGCTTATTAATCTCTTAGCTTTACTTACCAGGGTTTTTTTTAATATACTGTTGGTGCTATAACTGTATACCGACTAGTGGAGGGAAGTAATAGTTGCTACTGTTTGAAATGAGTGAGAGACAGAGCAAAGAGGAGCGGATAAGAACTGACGTCGTATCTCTGATTAACTTGATATCTCTCCCGATACTATGCACGTGCACACCCGAAAACATGAATACGTATAGAAAAAAAATATACACAAGTGAAGTGTATATATAATACAAATATGTCTTGATTAGTGCAGTTAATTCGTTTCGAGAGCTTCTGCATCAGCCAACGACATTGAGTCGACGTCATCCAATGACGTAAACTCAATTTTAGCCAACGACTTCAAGTCAACTTCAGATGCAACCAATCTCGTTTCCAATAAATATCATTTGAAGAGTTTTCTCACCTTTCATTTCAAAACCGAATATGGGCTCGGATTTCCAATATATGAAAAACGTTCAAAAGGGTTACCAATCAATCCTCATGGCAAATAATGTCAATGTATGGAATACAGTTTTCTTTGGATTCGAAGGGGTGCTGTACACTAATCTACTGGATATAATTACTTATATAAAAAAAGAAAAAATAGAAGATAAGTAAAATCCTGGACACCTATGATCAGCCTTTTCCTGGAATTCATATGGCTGATGACACACACACACACACACACACACACACACATATATATATATATATATATATATATATATATATATATATATATATATATATATATATATATATAGATCCAGGTAGTTTCTCTGCAGTCAATCTACAAATGATTATGGCAATGAATTCCACATGTGCGGAAACCTATAAAAGCACATTCCATGGAAATTCCTACCTTGTTCGGTCGCAGAAATATGTACATAAACACATTTAGCTTCATGGCAGCATTCCTTAATTTTTGAGCATTATCAGCCATTCTGGAGCTGGGCGTACAGATGATTTAGCATCTATCAATACCCTTTTTTGCGATATATATATATATATATATATATATATATATATATATATATATATATATAATTTGATGTAAATATTTTAAGTATGCAAACGTTAAGAAGTTCTGCCTAGTTTAATACTGAGAACTTATAAATGAAAAAAAATAATCAGATACAAATGTAATTCCACATTTTGGCTAGGTATTTAAGTCCCCATACTTGACTTCAACTTTGTACGTTAACAGCAAATATTTCCCTGCTTGTATATATGTACATCTTATCTAATTCATTACCCAATGTTTATAAGCAACGAGCTTATATACAATACGTACGATTGATTAATCTGCAAAGACGTTCATCTTGTACTCGGACGTGCCGATGGTAGACAGAAAGAGAAAACGTGGAAGAGGTAATAGATTGAGATCGGATGCTTAAGCAGCTGAATAATTATGTTTGTCACGTACTGGAGAGTGTCAATAGGAGACAACGGGACAAAGCTCGTCAGACCTTACCTCCATCAGTATTTCTTGTATAATAATGAGTTGAGTCTAGAACGTGACAGGATCATTTCCACAGTAGCCAGATTCCCATTCGCCCGTCCGATCCACATGATTGTCCGGCGGCTTTTCGTTATTTCAATCCATACCCTTCTCAATCATCATCATCAGTCTTTCAACATCTGTCGTCGGACATACACCCTCTCCAAGATTCGCCACAATTCTCTATCAGGGGCGTCGCCGAGCCGGTATTTCCCGAATCTATCCAGTTCATCCCTCCATCTTGTATTCTGTCGACCTCGGTTTCTTATGTAATCTCTGGGGATCCATGTTGTGAGACGTGATGTCCTTTGGTTGTCTTTTATTCATGCAACGTGGCCTGCCCATTGCCATTTGAGTTTTATAATAGTTTCTATGATGTCACGGATACCCGTTTTCTCCCTTATATACTTTACTGTCCTGTGATCTTTCCATGTAAGGTTGAGTATGATTCTCTCATGCGCCCGTTCTCAATACAATGCTATAATTGTCGGCAAACAATTTTTGTTGAAGAAGACGATAAATGAATTTTGTTCACCTATTCACCAAGCTTGAGGAAATATTTTTTGTTCCTTTGAAAACATAATTGCTGGCAAACTTTTCATTACAATCTGTTGACTAAAACTCTCAGAATAAGTTTCTTCAGTTTTCAAGCTGGTTTGGCTGGCTGGCTGACTGGCTATTCATCTATAACGAGTATCGTTTGCACTAATGAACATAGAGGACCGGAAAAATTCAACATTCACTCTTTATTGTGTATAGAAAACATTTTTTACTTTTTTTTCTTCATTTTTTAATTCCCCACGTTGACAGATTTTTTTAGGGGTCAATTTATAACGTAAGTTTATACTAAACTAATCATTTGTTTTTGTGCCCAGCTGTGTTTACGCCCCCTCCTTTTTTTAAGTTCAAGGCTTTTTTAAGCGATCAGTGTCTCCTCCACCCCCCAAAAAAGACTGGAGTAGAAAGTAATTCATCCCCCTTTTCAATTTTCTTAATTGATCATCCCGAACACAACATGCTGCCAAATACCTTGGTTGCATTACAGCTTGATTTAAGTGACTGACCTGACCCGCATTTTTTTTTATTTCAACGTTCATGCAATGTACAGTTTCTTTCAGAGTTGTGGATGTAATAGTATTCGAATTCCAGGCTAGTTATTAGATATCTTAATTTCTGACCTGCATTGCTCAATTATAAAAGCTACAAATTTGATTAACAAATACTAATCAAAATCAGGGATAAGTCAGCTGTAAAATTCAAACGAACCGTCAGACCAATGTGAATTGTTTCTGAGAATAAATAGTGTTTCATCCCCTAAATAAAATTTCCGTCATTCTCCCTGGAGATTATATCACCAGCTGTGAAAGCATTTTACTTCAAATCATACAAAAACTGAGATGCAATTAGCATCATCATCATTAGCAGCAGACTTTTAGTGTCCACCGTTGAAATTGAATTTTCCCAGGATCTCGCAAACCTGTCTATACTGGGCATCGCGTAGCCAATACTCCCTGAACCAATCAAGTTTTTTTTACAATATCTTAAATTTTGCCCGCCACAGATTTGCATATGATCTCTTGGGATCCATTTTGTCGTGAGCTCCATCGGTTGTCTGACATGCTTGTAACATGACCAGCCCATTGCCATTTGAGATTTCTGATGGATTCTGAAGTATCCCTGACTCATGTTTCTCTCTCTAATATATTGCAATTTTTTTTTGTGATCCCTCCATGGGTTGTTGAGTATGATTTTTCCTGCAAACATTGCATAGATCTCGGTTAAACAGACAGTCTCTTGGTTAGGTTCTTGGTTTCAGTGACTATTGGAAGGATGTATTGGTTTCAGACCCTTCTTTTTAAAACGAATATCCTCTTGTTCTCAAAGAATGAGTTTGCTTTATCGAAAACTTGCCATCAAAGACATAAATTGGTTATTTGTAATAAGACATTACTCCAAAGAACCATAAGCATTAGTATAGGTACCAATATTACAAGACTATTATTAGAGAGCATCTTCTCATAGTTATGTACTAAGTGGTATTTAGTTTTAAACCAAGGCAGCGGTATCAGAGCACCCCGTAAGGATTGACCTAAGTATTCAATATAAATGATCTAAGAATCGATCTAGCTCATCATTGACCCATGGCAAGACTCTCAAGAGTATTGTTCCACTGGAATAAGAGCATCAAAACATAGTTTGCAATTTTTGTTGCATACTAAAGAATGGTTAGCACGGATTATAAACAAAAACTTACGACGCCATAGACAGCCAACCAAAACTAGACTAAAAAAAAGTTTATTTGATAAATAAAAAACAGTTGATATACAAAACTGTGCAAGTTGAATAAATCGACAATTTTTTTTTTACAGTATTTTTTCAATTGATTATTTACGTATAAGCTTTGTAATATCACCTTTCTTATTAATTATATGTATACAAAACTTTTATTTTGGGAACAGGGGTTCGTTTATATAGATTTAAGCTTATTTAGAGAAGAGGTTTCATGTATTTCTTCGAACTGTGATTATTTGATTCATAGACATTTACTTATCGGAAGCTCAACCTTGAAGAACAAGAAAAAACCATTAGTTCTGAAAAGAAGCGTCTATAACCAATGCATTTTCCATATGGTGCCACATGGAGCTGAAACATGGAACCTAACCGAGAAACTGACCCCAAAACTGTGAAGCATGCAACGTGCACAATCATGCTAAATATTGCACAGGGAGATCACAAGACAGCACAATATATTAGAGTAAAAACAGGAACCCGGGAGATCACAGAATCCATTAGGAAACTCGAATGGAAATGGCAATAGTCAGGTCATGTTACAAGAATCGCAGACATCTGCTTGATATCACAACTCACAAAATGGATCTCCAGAGATGAAATGTGGAACTGGAGCCGACCGAATATGAGACGGTAAGACGAACTGGACGGGTTCAGAAAGTATTGGCTCCACGACGCCCACTATAGATAAACAACAGACAATAAAACATTGAATGAGGTGATGATGATGGCCATGATTCTTAGTTACGGTACAGTTTTTTGTCTTGATTTTTATGTTTTGATGTAGAGTTTAAGAAGGTAATCTTGATTTGTAACAATGTACAATCAAATATGTTATGATTAGCATGATTTTCTTGGTTTTCTGTTTGTAACCATGGACTCTTCCTATTATAGGTGGGGATTTAACTGATAAGGGTATATCCTCCCCACCATTTGAAATAATAATGATGATCATCATCTTTCTTTCATGATCCATTGCTAGGCATTGACCTTCCCCAGTATTTACCTGTCCTTTCTATCATGGATGTCGTGGAGCAAATAATACCGAATCTCTCCGTCTTGCATTCTGCCGGTCTCAGTTTCACAAGTGATCCCTGTAGATCAATATTGTGAGTTATGATGTCTACCGGTTATCTGCCATTCTTGCAACATAACCAGCCCATTGGTATTTTGGTATTTGGGTGTTCTAATGGGTTCGAGTCTTACGAGCTTATTCTTTATTCTCGGGCTACGCTGTTTACTGGCTGCCGCTGATTGATGTTCAGGGTTGAGCTATGATACAAAAAAAATATGGCAAAGGAAAATAGTAGAGTAAGATTGATAATGATAGTTTAGTATTAGTAGAGACTTGAATACATCCGTGAATGGTTTCAAGTGCATTGACTAGTTTACAATAAGCAACATAACTACGTCACTAGCTATAGCACCAAGACCGGAGTTATGTACCTACTTACAAAAGTAAGCTGCAACGTGATGTGACGCCTAATTCATAAAAACTCCAGTTGAAATGCCTGCTAGGTAGGTCGATTATGTTGCATCTTCCCTAGCAAATTCCAGAGCTTAGAGGATGTGTCCAAGTAAAGGCTCGCGAATTTCAAAGCTGATATAATAAGTAGGCAGAACCTTCCCTCATAAAAAGAAGACGTAGCACAATATATATAATTCCAACCGTAATTTCCCCCTTTTTTCAGGGCTAATCACATTATCAAGAAGTTTTTTTGAGATGTCAGTAGGTGAAAATAATGACGTCGTCCACTGCATAGAAGGTATCAAAGAACTTAACGTGACGTCTTGAAGGAACACTAATGTGCTGTGGATTTAACCCCCTCTTTTCGATGCTAAGGAAACACTGCACGCAGGTCGAATTCCCTCCCACCATTAGATTGTGAAGAGTAAACAGAAAACAATTCATTTCTCCATACAATATTATTTCAAACCTATTTCAATCATTTATTACTAGTTCTTGTGAATGTGATTTGCAAGCTTTAGCAAAACAAGTTGAACTGAGTTTGACTTTAGAAGTGGCAGTGAATTCGTAAGAATTTTTAAGGTATGACAAAATGTCACTGTTTTTTGTGCCTGACGTCACTGGTTTTTTGTCTGGTCATTGTCATCCATCATCGTTGTTACATGCGAAAATAGAGTCAAAACACAAGAGATGGAGTTTGACAAAAACAGGAAAGAAACGTGTACTTATGTTTCATCCATCGATGGCCTCAGAAGCAAGGAGGGAAGACAAAAAGCCTACTAAACCTAATAGTTAATCCAGCACTGGCCTCAAAAGCAATAAAAAAGGGAAGAATGGAAATCCTTCTCAGCCTAATGGTTGATCCGCTAATCACCTCAAAAGCAAGAAGAAAAAAAAAGGAAAAGAAAAATGTGCCGTTTTTGGGTAGATTCGATCGCAAAGTCTGACCACAAACTGAATGTACAGTGCCACAGAAATAATAACAGTAACATAAACTTATTTTGGCTTATGATTTACATCATCCTGTTTAGATGTTTTTGCTATTAACTGTTTATTTACATCTCTAGTAGCACGGTAGTTTTTACTGAATATATATATATATATATATATATATATATATATATATATATATATATATATATATATATATATATAACTCTTTAGTAGAATTTCCATTACAGAATTTCGATTTTTAGAAAAAAATATAAAGTAAATGAAATGTTTTTTTATTGGAATAGATTGACGAAAATTAATTCCTGATTCGTTGATTGGTGAAATGTTTTATATTTATTTCTGTCCCATTCGAAAAAAAATTGACAGTGCCATTTTTCGGCCTTCGTCAGTTTCGTGTACGTCATCATCTTATTCAAAATGACTCATTAGAAGTATAACATGAATGTAAAATAACTCCATAACTTGTCAATCGTAAAGATATTCGAAGAAAAGGAGAGTTCAACGATTTTGGGGGTGATTTCCTCTGTAAACACGGAGTAACAGAAAATTATTCTATTTCTCTCACAGCAAGGATAAAGTATTTTCAAGAATATTTTCTCAGATGAGCCTCTGGTGGTGATATTACTAATCAAGTACAGCTGAAAGAATATTTTAAGTCTAGTCTTGCACTTTCATCTGAAAGTTCTCCGCCAGAATTCCAAAATGAAAGTGCCAAGGTGCGACACATGCCAGTGATAGAAATATTATGGCTAAAGTGACTTATTACATGGTTTTAAATCTGTCAACTGGCGTCTATGACGAATAGAAAAGAGATTTGAAAGACGACCGCACTAATGATAATGTAAACAAGTGGAAAATTTTGCGGTAAACACAGCTCATCTCAAAGAGCTACAGTGCGGAGCTTTAATCTATTGGGAAATTACTGCACATCTGTAAACCTGAAGAGGTGTAAAGTAAGAGAGAAGGAATGAATAAACCCTGGGAAGAACACGAAAGCAATTTGCAAGCTGAATGTCAATAACTAAGTCACAGATGCATATTCTTCAAAGAGAATTACTCTTACATGAATATATATATATATGTGCGTGTGTGTGTGTGTGTGTGTGTGTGTGTGTGTGTGTGTATTCATTCATTCATTCATTCATTCATAAGTATTTCCTTGTGTATAAGCGTAATAATGTGTGTGTTCATGTGTACTGAGTGCATATCTATGAAGATGAAAATAACTCCAAAAACATTCTTCATTATTAAACTAGAAAGTATATTTATTTTACTAAGATTTATAAGCTGCATCCTATCCAATCAATGAAACAAATAAAACCTGATCAAACTTACTGCTTTATTAATCAAAAGCTCAACTCTTACAAGTATTTTGTTTTTTATATCTAACCCAGGTCGACCGAGAGCTCAAATGTGCTAGTCATGAGTGGACACTGGGAGTGGTAGTGTTGTCTACGCCTAGACGATAATTTACAAGCTCAAATTAGAGCTCTGTTGATCTTAAGAAATAGCAATCAGTATGAAAACAATAAACAGTATGAAAAGTTCAGCATAAAACCATACTAAAAGTCTAAGATTATAGGTGAGGGAATGCAGGGGTGATCAACTCTTACTCTGATCTTCAAAGCTTTGTGAATATTATTATTATTGCTTGCTTAACGTTTCTGTTGAGGAGCTTTCTCTGAATCCAACTGTGCTTTTGTGGTTTTATTGACCATCTCCATTTACTTAACCGACTATAAGAAAAAGTAGCAGAATATAGAATGCCACTCGTTGTAACATTCGTCGACTTTAAGAAAGCTATCGACTCAATGGAAACCCCAAAGTCATCGATGCTATCGTACAACAAGGCGTACACCCTGTGTATGTCAGAGTCGTGCAACATATATACTGATATAGCAGTTTATTGATTGGGTTACATAAAGACTCTGAGCCCTTTCAGCTGGAAAGAAAGTCAAATAAGGTGATACCAGCTCATCAAAACTCTTCATAGCCTGCATCGAGATGATCTTCAGAAACCTAGACTGGGGAAAAAAAGGAATTAGAATAGACAGTGAACAAGTGAACTTAAATTTGCTGACAACATTGCCTTCTTTGAAAAAAAAACATAATAAAACATCACAATCTCAAAGTAATGCTTGACAAACTGGACGATGAAAGCAAGAAAGTTAGCCAACACATGGATTTCGGGATAAAAAATGTCAGGTACAACAAATATTGAGGGCAATCCCACAAAAATCCGGATCATAGAATGGAGATTTGAAAAAAAAGTAGTCCACTGCACCTATGAACGATAACAAATCTGAATGAAACCCGTAAAAAGAGAAGGAATCAAGCGAAGAAATTACTCAAGGTTGGCAAATTTTCAGTACAGCAAGCTCAACCTTCGAGAACAAGAAAATCTCATTAGTTCTTAACGTCGAGTATACAACCAATGTATCTTCCCGATAGACACCTTTGGAGCTGAAACATGGAACATAACCAAAATATTGGTCCTCAAACTGAGAACCATGCCAGGAGCAAATGAGAGATTGACACTCCTTATCACATGGAAAGGTCACAAAACAGTTCAATAGATTAGAGAAATAAACTATAGTAGGGGACATTAAAGTAAACTGAAATGGCAATGGGCTGGCTATTTTGCAAAAATGACACACAATCAATGAATGTCCCAGACGAAGTGGATCCCAAAAGATAATGTGCAAAATTGTAGACGGTGAAATATAAAATAGTGTGACAAACTATATAAGTTCAGAAAGTCATGGTTCGGTGATGCCTACGATAGTGAGGTCTGACGAATCCTTGGGAAGGTCTTTATCCAAAGAAGGACACTAAAAGGCTGCTGCTGCTGATGATGATGTGGAGTGCTTCAGTTTAGTAAACGTTCAAATCCTTTGACGATTGGGTATTATGAAATATACACTGTATTTTATTTCGAAATGAATGATACTAATATTACCATTTGTTCATTAAAATGTTTCATTTCTGTACCGCGTGTTAGACAGCAGTCTATAGACAATGATGAGGACAACGGACTCCCTATATGCTTAAATGCGTTTGATACTAGATTGATAACACTTTGATGACTAAAGGAATCCGTAACCGCCTCTCTGTATTGCTTCTAATATATATATATATATATATATATATATATATATATATTAGAAAACCTTGCAGCTTTAGACACTTAACACACTCAAAAATATATTTCAACGAATGTTTTGAGTCACTTCAATCAATAATTTCCCAAAATCTGTTAATTTAAGTTATATAATTTCCTTCGGTATTTTAAAAATATTTTTCGCATACTTCGATATTTTGGTGCTCTGTGCGACTTTTTCTAGCCGAAATCATCAGTTGTTTACCATGTAATTATTTCCCGGAATCAAAAACAAAACAATCATATCAACGTGGTACCCCAGCAGTGTTGAACACCACCTCCCTTTCAGGTATGATATATAACTTATATCATACTATGTGTAGTATGTAATTTACATGGGTATCATCATAATGTATTGCATATGGATGCTTTTTTTTTTACAATGCATCATTCAATGTTTTAAAAGAAAGGACTAACTTACATTTGTCATTCATAAAATGTATTTGACGATGAAGGATCAATAACTATGAGCATGCACTTAATTTGTTGTTTTTTTCCTCCATTGAGTATTCATCTATGGGAATATTGAATCTGTTGTTTCAGTTTTAATCTCAAACAACATGCAAATGAACTTATGATATCCTCTTTAAGAATACTAATTACACTGAAATAACTCCGAATTGATTTTCTACAAAGATATTCAACCGAAGATTTTGATCAATTTTCCCCCCTAACCTTACAGGTATTTATTTTCACGTGTAATACCATCCTTTCTTTTCGTTTAAACTATCGAATAAATTATCCTTACATACATGATTGAAACGAAACAAAAACACATTCTAGCCGATAGTGACACCTAATGGGTTACTCCATTTATACACTTGAGCAATTTGTTAATTTGTGTTCTATGTTTGATCTACTAGCCCGCCCAAATACCTATCAGTCAGACAAATGGACCAGAGCCAAATGTTTTCCCGGTTCCCTGGTTCTAGTCAATACAATGATATTTCACAGTGAAAAAGAATAAATCCATTTCTTCGGTTACCTAATTCCCCTCACATTATCGCAAATGTACTTAATTCTATGTACATTATCCATTTATTCTATTCTTACACTTTCGTTAACGTATTCTTTGATTTTCGTTGTCATTGTTTTAATGTTAAGCTTATGAGTTTGAAAGGGTGGTGGTTATAGCTTTATCAAGTTGTCTAAAAATCTTACTAATTTCTCCACCTTAGTGGATCATTCTTACAACTAAAAGAACAACTATCTTTATGATCCTTCATAATAATATGAAATGCTACTTGTTCTAAATGGGATACATTCGATACGGAACGGGAATGTCTTGTTTATCAAGAAAATTATGGACAAACATTCCATTTTTGATTTTGATATCTAAAGCTTGGAATACTGATTACATTTCGTTGTGTTAACACTTCAAGATCCATGGAGTGTGTAGCACTACATGATTTTCAAAATTCTCCTCAATCATTAAGAGAATGTAAAACTTATAAACTTATAAATGCATGAGCCCGCTTCATATTAGTTACAATTAAAGACGATATTAATACATTTTCATGTTTATGTGAACGCAAATTTACCCAAAAGGCACACAACCAATTCTAATAGGGATGTCTATCATCAGATGAAACATTTCACCTATTTTCTAGTGACTTACCACAATAAGATAACGAAAGACTCGCCCTAAGGGTAGAACACAGTGTATGTGTGCACGCGCGGGCGCGTGTGTGTGTGTGTGTGTGTACAAGTCTTTCAGTGACTAATATTGTTATGAAAAGTTCTCTGCGCAATCTGGACAACTGAGTCTGTTGCAGGAGGCGACTTCATCGTAGCAATCAGAGTAATCTTCATTCAGTGATCTTACATAAACAGATACTCACAAACCCACACATAAACTCATGTATTTATGGAGAGAGATTTATAATTCATAACGTATTAATCAATTTGAGAGATTACAAATAAAAGATAATTACAAAAACAAAAAGATATTGCCGGTCACTGAAGAATGTGTTAGGCACCAAATATTGACATTCACCGGGCATATTTCAGTGATCCTTTTCTATCTCTCTCTCTCTCTCTCTCTCTCTCTCTCTCTCTATATATATATATATATATATATATATGTGTGTGTGTGTGTGTGTGTGTGTGTGTGTCCGTGTACATATATTTTGAATATAAGCTGTATAAGCATATGTGAGCAAGTCTGTTAACGTTTTTTTTTTTAACACGCACATCTATATGCCTCTCTCAATATATAGATCCATGATCTAGCAGGAAAATATTCGTTGACTTTTAATCTGAAATTTTCACTGTATCATGTTCGGTGTATGTGATCTTTATTCACCACTGAGTTGGGCTTATTGATTATGAAGGATATTATGTTGTAAAATGCATATTATCTGTGTAGAATAAATTGCTTTTTCATTATCAGACCGTAGTACATTGATGTATATAGGATATATATTTGGTTTTTGCAAACGTTTTCCGTGCTCTTAAGGGAAAAAAGATAAAGACCCGATACTGATTTGAGAACTGTCTTTTATTTAGAACTTTTCAACTACCTTTTATTGATATGTTAGAATGTATGTACACATGTATGTATTTTTTATAACAACGTTGTAATATATTGACCCTTTATTATTAAGATTAATTTTTATTATGAAAGGTCATTAACAGTTGAGAAGTATATGTTCCAGCTCAAATTTATCAAACTTTCACCGCAAGTCTCCATCATCATCATCTGCAGTATCAGCAGCAACCGTTTTGCGTCCCTTGTGAGATATTCACGTTAGATTTCATTTTCTATTTGGTAATATTTGGCTTGCCACAGTTTCGCATGTGATCTCTGGGAATCCATGATGTGAATCGTAATGGTCATCGGTTGTATGAGATCCTCGCTACGTGACCATCACATTACCATATTAGTTTTTCAATGGATTCTATGATATCTCTTACTTCTGTTTTCCTCTCTAATATACTGTGCTGTTTTTGGTTTCAATCTATAATATCCCAACCATTGTTTTTTTTTTGTATAATATCTTGTGCTGTTTTGTGATATCTCTATGTGGGGTCAAGCATGATCCTTTCGTGTGCACATTGCATGCTTCTCTGTTTGACAATTAATCTTTTAGTGGGGTTCCATGTTCCAGTTCCATATGTAATTATCGGTAGAATGCATTCGTTGTATACTTTTTTTTCTTGGACTAATGAAATTTTTTTGTTCTGGAAAAGTTTGCTCTATCGAAAGCATAGCATGATTCTTTGTCTGATTCCGTCTTTTGTCCTTGGTTGATAAAGTGGTCTATTTTCTTCAGGTTTGCCTTTTCAATTATTGTGTCTCATCCCTTGTTTGTTTTTGCTCTTTACATCAGTAGTATTGGTACAAGCAATATCATCCTCATACATTTTATTTGATGAAGAAAATTAATTTACTAACGGCTGTAGTTTGACGGCCTGAGCGATCATGATTAAGATGAAAGAAAAAAAAATTTGTTGCTTGATTTTTAGAAACTGTTTACCCAGAATGCCAACATAGGTTTCTCCAAGCTTTAAGGTAGTCCAGCTGGGTACAAGCTGCACTAATCAGGTTAGAGGGCTGAAAATGTATCGTGCCATGAAAAAATGTTTTTCTTTGTTTTTTTGAAAATTCCAAGGAGTTTCAATTTGCAATATAAGTTTATGTAAAATTGGCTCTTTTGTTTATGTAATACTTTCTTTTCCGATTGATCACCCCACACAGAAATACTTTAGTCACGTGACAGTTTCCAGCAAAAGATCCCGTCGAGCTTTCAATGACGTTTTTTTTTTTTTTGTGAACAGTGACGTCGAGATATTCAGTTTTGGGACTTTGCAAGCATCTTTCGTTAGATAGAGAAGGAGCGGTGCAAGTCAATACAGATTTCTCTAAAGTAAGGGAGCCTATAAGGGGAAAAAAGAGACATCGAAACATTTCAAACTTCCCGACTCTGATGTGAAGTTATGCCACGGGTGGTAATCTCCGTACTCATTTAATGAATGCTTAAGTAGCTTATTAGCTATCGAAACATCGGGATAGATGCATGTGAAGAAAAAAAATAGTCTCTGTCTGTCTGTCTGTCTGTCTGTCTGTCTGTCTGTCTCTCTCTCTCTCTCTCTCTCTCTTACACACAGAGGTAAAGTGAAGAGATGAGGATGTTTATATAAAGCCCATTTATATAAGACACCTTAATGCAAGTAAATATGAAGACAGGATATGCGAATGTATGATAGGCATTTGTGTAAAATATACAAAATAATACATCCAAAGGACACTATAATATTTCCTTATATGAACATCCATAGATATTAGATAGCTACCAAGAAAGCGATATGTGACAAAAAAGCCTAAAATAAAGTGAATATCTTCTTTGAAGTTATAATTTCGAGTGTGACTACGATAAATAGCTTCAGATTATCCGAAGAAAAAAGGAAATTCCTTGTGTGCCGATAAAACATATTTAGACCGTTTTAAAAGGAAGCATTTTTTTCGTAAAAAAATAGAATCAAATTAGCCATTTCTGGAACGTTATCATCGTTGACAGAAATATTTAAAATTATCTGAAGAATGAAATAATCGTCATTAAGATGATTATATGAATTAGATACTTGAACGATTACTTTACTAATTCATGAAAAATATTACCTTCTTTTTTTATATATAAAGTTATGAAAACATTCAGGCCAGCGTAATCGTCTTACGTTAATGATGACAAAGATAATTGGTGACAATACCCTTTGCTTCTTTTAAACTGGTATGGATGTCCATGAAAAGGAAAAATTGGGGAAGTAATATTTTCCTCAATTGAAACATTATTTTTTCCACTAAAAATTAGATAAATTAAAACTTCACTTATTTTCCTAAAGATTCCTATGACTTTTTCTTATCCATAAACCAAAGTTATCATATTTTTCTTAAGACGTGCCTTTCCTATCGCATATTATTGTACAATATGACTCCACCCCCGCTTCTTCCTTTCAGCCCTACGTCTTAATTAATTTAGTGTACAATGAGAATTTTTATTAGAGGGACGTTAATGTACCTAATTTGAAACCTTATTAATCCACAATGATTATTTAAAAGTCTGTAATAATTTGTAAAATGCATCAAAAGTAATAAAAATGCACACGAATCTGTAAGATTATGGTTAAATCAACTAAAGTATTTTCCCATATTCTTAGTCTAAATTTCTAATCGACTTTTGCAATTTCTTTTACAAGAATTGAAAGCTTTGCTAATTCAATCCAAATTGATTGAAACGAAATATCAAAACGTCATTATATCACAATCCAACAAAACGTATGAAATAAAATAACAATGGACGCGAAAGAAAAAATACATTAGTCACAATCGGAAATGATTTCAGAACTTTAAAACAAATTACTAACAGGAAGAAAATTATTGTTATAATAGCGAAACACTATGAAAACAGACAACAAAAGAAACTCGACCAATATAATGGCGTATGGTTGTTCCATTTTCTCGAGTCAAGCGTGGTAATAAAAGATTATTTCATGACCAGTCTGTAATACATTCTAATTGCTTCCCGCATGTACATAATAGAATCAAAATCAATTCGATTAAAAATAACTGGTTCGGTAGATTGTTTGAAACTTTACAATTATTGATATAATAGTATCATGATTGTTTTTTGGAAAAAAAAGATTTCAGAAATATTTGAAAAAATTATCCATATAATGAGGTTTTGAAAAAATTATCTGAAAAATTTTGGGGGTGCAAATATTTATGCTATTCTTGTACAAAATAATGTTCTAGTTTTCATGAAATTTTATTCACTCACGATTCAGGTTATGATTTCCATCCGTCCTGCTAAACCATCACAACTAATTTTAACAAATTCAATTTCCCCAGGGGAAGGGAAGTTATTTATAATTTTTAAAGATGATTTTTGCGCACATAATATTTGATAGACATTCTATGAAATTGGATAAATACACACGTTGATAACTCTGAAAAAAAGTTATCACCCAAATTTTAAAAAATACCCATTCCATCATTAAATACACCTGAAATCGAACAAGTACCAACATTTCATTGAAATACGTTCATTGTAGTACTCAGAGATCTGTCTGAATTGTGTTTACCATTTCCATCAAATCTCCAAAAGAAAAAAAGAATCAAAAGAAGGGTCGTTCTAGGATGGCAATTAGTTGATAAAGCAAGTTCAACCTTGAAGAGCAATAAAAACCTTATAGTCCTAAAAAGGAAGGTATACAAGCAATGTATTCTCTCAATTGTCACTTATGGGGCTGAAACATGGAACCAAAACGAGATGCCTACCCTCAAACTGAGAACCGTGTAACGTGCACATGAGAGACTCATGCTTAACATCACATAGAGAGATCACAAAACATAAAAAAATATTACGAAAAAAAAGTATAAATGTCTGTGAAATAGGAAACATTGAAAAACTTGAATATATACTAACAGTGAGGCCCTCAAATCCTGGTGTTGGTCTATGTCCAAGGACAGTTGATGATGATGATTTGCACATCACTAGATTGAGGAATTTTTCATTCATTCTCCTGTAAAATATTTCTTACCATAAAAATAAATACCATACAATATCGTCAACAGTTCGGGAGTTAACTAATAAACTTATATACACAACTTTGTACATGCGATCATGCATGTGTTTATGCATACCTGACGATTACAGAAGCAATTTTTTGTAGTGAATATTTATAAAAATCATATAATTTTTCCCAAATATATGTGTATATATATATATATATATATATATATATATATATATATATATATATATATATAATTTTTTTGAGCTGATTCCCAAATAACTGCTCCAACTCGTTCATTCATTGTCTATATATGCCAAATTCTTTTTTTCCAACACGGAAAATTGTTTGATAAAGAAATGTATGTATAATCCGACAAAAACTATCGTAAATTGCGTTATATTGTATTGAAGCTTTTTGAAATGATCCCTCGTTATTAGAAAGTGAACATATCTTTTATATAAGGAAATAACAGGAGACCATTTCAAATAGGCACAGTTGGTCACTAAGTGCGTAGCTTGACACAGTTATTCACCGAATTCGGATCGGAAATGTTTATAGTTTGATGTTGATCTGGGTGATTTATGGCAAAGCATTGGGATAAGTGGAGACAAAAACTGAGATTATATCAGAAATAAATATTCATTGTATTAACTAAATGTATTTTTCATCATTACGCCCGAGACTTATTGAAGTACATCTCTCTCTCTCTCTCTCTCTCTCTCTCTCTCTCTCTCTCCATATATGTACGTTTATGTTCCTGCTCTGTTTGGTATATTTCAGGCGAATCTCCCGGGGTTTCGCCGAAAGAGGCCCAAACAAGGCATAAACATAAACGTGTTTGTGTAGCAAATCCTTATTTCATTTTATTTTAAGCTTTACTCTAAATCAACTTGATGTTTAATATCGAATGTATCGAGCACCTCATGAAATAAACCTATTACACACCGGATACTGTATTAGATTATATATTCTTGATCTGTACTATATATATATATATATATATATATATATATATATATATATATATATATATATATATATATTAAATGGCATTATATTACATAGGAACTTATTTTAAATGAGCTCCTGTCGTTACAAGATCAATGTATCACTCAAACTAGACAACATAAATAGAATGAATATTTTAAAGAAGATGGGATTGCTGTAGATAATTTCATAGAATGATTTCTATATAATATAAAGCTATTCATAATTCATTCTGTGAAACCAAATATGTCCATTTTATATATATATATATATATATAAATATATATATATATATATATATATATATATATATATATATATATATATGTGTGTGTGTGTGTGTGTGTGTGTGTGTGTGTGTGTGTATGTGTGTATGTATATATATGTGTGTGTGTGTGTGCATATTTATCTCGGATATCTGAGTGCACGTATACGTATGTTCATCATTTTCTTCATGGAGTAGTCACAAAGCCCTTGATTTGAATAAGAATATTTTTGTAAGTCAATTAAAAGATTCTGTTGTTTGCATTACTTCAAGAGACCATGTCATGAAAGTAAATAAGTTTAAATCAGTTTTGTATGTTTGAATTGTGGCTGTTATCTATGTATAGGATTGAACATTGCCTGATCAATTACATGAACACAGACACATAGAGAAGGGCTCTTTGGATATCTATGTTTCTTTGAAATCCAGTATAAACAGAGTCGAGAACATCCGTTTGAAAAACATCAAACAGTATAAAGGTCGAGATACTGTTGTCACGGAATATTATCGAGTTGGGTTTTTTTCTCTTGTTGTTTGAAATGTTTATTTCTGAATGATAATCGACAACAATTTTTTTTTCTAAATTGTAACATTCATTTTATCCCTGCTGTGTATGTTTATTTTTCTGTCTCAACTTTTTCTTTCTTTCTTCCTTCCTTCCTTTCTTTCTTTTTTTCTTTCACTTTTTGCTTCAACCTCTCTTCTTCTGTTCTCTTCTCGTTATGTCATTCACCTTTTTTTCTTTTCGTTTAAGAAAAAAAAAGAAGAAAAGAAGAAAAGAATCTTTCAATCAATCGATTCAATGTTGGTCTCTTTCTCTGTCCGTCTTAAATACACTTTTTTTTAATCTCTTCGTTCTCATATATTTCAACAGCTTTCTCTTGCCAACCCCCCACGTATTTCCTTCACATTGATTTTTTTCATTCTTTCCTTCTCGATCTATGGTTCCCCATTTCTGATTATCCTTATGAATCGATTTTTTGGCTTCATTCCCACCTCACATTTGCACTCTTTTTTGTCTATCTACTTGTTTAGTTTCATTTCCTATCAGCCATATCTTTATTATTTTTTTTGTAGATCTTTTTCTCCTTCTGAGTCTACCTTTCTCATTATGACTCAATCACAGCCTCTCCTGTTTCTTCTCTATTCTTCATTCTCACTTTTTTGTACTATATCCCTCTTCTCCTTCTCATTGCAATCAGCATTTTCCTCAACCTTTCAAGTAAACCCCATTATCGGTTTAGGACAATTTTTGTGTTTTAATCAAGCGTTCTCTTTCTTTCTTCCCTTTTGATTCTTGTCTTTCCTTTTTTTCCCCTCTTTCTTTTTTATCTTAAAATTTTCTTCCTCTTTTCAATTCTTTCTTTTCGTTCTTTTTTTGATCTTTCTTTCTCACTTCTTTTCTTTCTATATTTATTTCTTCTTCCTCTCCGTTTCTCCCTTTCTTGGTTCCTTTCATTTTCTTTCTTTGGATTTTTCTTTTCTTGATTCTTTCTCTCTTCAATTATTTTTCTCTTCTCTTCTTCATTCCTTACCTTTTCCTCTTTTACATTTTCCTCTTCTTAATTCTTTTCTAAATTTCCTCTTGTTCTTTTCCCTCTCTTTCTTTCCTTCTCTCATCACAATCGGTGGCCTGATCTTTGGATTCAATTTCTAGAACAAGTCGGCGAATCTCTCGACCATGATATTCTCTCTGTCGTTGTGATTTGCTCTATATTTCTTGTCTTCAAACCCTTTA
>OY735210.1:53645618-53665618 GCA_963457665.1 Thysanoteuthis rhombus
GGTTGTATACCCTTCTCTTTAGGGGTAATTGGATTTTGTTGTTCTTGAAGGTTGAGCCAAAGGCTTACCATCCTAGAATGATTCTTCTCTTGATTTCTTAATATTTTAAGGATTCCATTGAGATTTGTTGTCCCAGGGTAGATGTACTGGTCTATATAGTCTTGCTTTGCGTTTCCGATTTTGATCGTTGTGTGTTCATTCCCGACATTCGTTGTACATGACCTTTGTTTCGCTTAAGTTCATGGGTAGAGAGGAAGAAGCAACAACCTTGGGAATATCTACTGAGATGAGGACCTTTTTGAAGTCTATAAATGCTACTGCAAGTGGCATTTTATATTCTGTTGCTTTTTTGATGATTTATCAACTGAAGATGGTCCGGGGTTAAGCAGCTTCTTCTAAAGCCAGATTGTTCCCATGGTTGGTTTTTCGTCGAGCGTTTTGGTGCTTTGGTTGGTGATAACTTTGGTGAAATGTTGGTAAGTCATGAATATTGTTACAAAATCATGTGATCCTAATTCTAATAGAAATGTGAAGCTATTGTTTCTAAAACATCTTTACAGTTTTAAAGGTGATGTTTACATCTATATAACCCTCTGAAGAATCATACACCCTTCTATTTACATCATGTCAAAACGGCAATCTTCAAATTATCAAGGAATCGTCAAATGTTCTTTGAGTTTTAGGTAAGGTTTTCCGACCTTCTCAGATGCATCGTCGTGAAGGACGAAAATTAATCTCACGTCACAAAGATGTCTTCTCGCTAATGCAGATTTCAATTTTTCTCAGAACGTCTTCATAATAAGTCTGTCAAAGGAATCTATCGAGGTTACTCGTTTGGATTCTTGAAGATCAATTGCAATCACCTTCTGCGCTGACGTCTCCACCTTTAATTTAATCTGCTTAAAGATCCCAGTGTTGTGATTTAATCTGGCTCTCTGGAACGTGCTGGTAGATCTGAGACCCGTCCAAATTTCACTTCATTTCACAGAATCGTAATCATCTGCTTTGTTTAAAAAATAATTATACAATGATCAACTTTTCCAGTTAGCTGATCATAACACAACCCTTTTGGCACTCATTGAGTCAAACAATTCTTTTGGATTAAGATGCGTACTCAAAATTGGAAATTCTGAACCATGTGAGATCCCAACTCGAGTAGCAATCGCAACGATGGTGATTTGACTATCTTTTTCTCTCAGTTTCTGGACTCTATTCACAATTTCTTTATTCAACGAGTTTGACTTCCTCCATTCTCTTCATCCATCTCTGTGATCTTTCTGCACTTCCTTAAAACGCTTGATCCATCTAAAAATCAAAAACTGATATTTGCGTCAGTATTTTATCGAATATTTAATGGTATCTCTGAAATCATTTTTCAATGGTATAAAAAGAATCCATTTTATGAACGTGCGTCAATTAGAAAGCTTGCCTGTAGTCATCCAATGATACCATAGACATGTTCAAACACTTTTCATTTGAAATGAACGTTTCGGCTTACGTCTGTATGTACTTATGTACGTACAGACACACATACAAACACATGCACGTACACACACAAACACGCACACATAGAAGAGCTGTATTTCTTTTTTATTTCCAAGTGTTAATGAATATAAGTAGTTGCAAATAAACATTATGCCTCATGGAAATGCATTATCTACTCACATACACGTACCAACATACATATATATTATCTTTATCTATATCCACATATATACTCACACACACGCACACGCACACACACACACACACACACATATATATGTATTTATATATATATATATATATATAAACTCTCTCTCTCTTTATTTATATATATATATACACACATATATATATATATATATATATATATATATATATATATATGTATATATATATATGTGTGTGTGTGTGTGCGTGTGTGGTAGACAAGTTATGAGCCCAACAAAAACAAATTTGCACAGTACAATAATCATAGTATTTGAAAACATGAAAATAAAAGCTCTGAAGTGACACAAAAATAGATTTTTGGAAAAGTTTTTTCTATGTGTTCAGTGTTTTAAGCAGTAAAGCTTTCTAAACGAATATATATATATATATATATATATATATATATATATATATATATATATATATATTATTATTATCATTATTATTATTATTATTATTATTATTATTAAAGTACCGAATAATTCACTAAAAATCTTTTCTCTGAAGATACGTTAATTGGATGATAGTATCGCTAAATAGGATCCACACTTTTGGAATCACATATTTTCATTCGACTTTTATTTGATGGAGCAGCTTTGCAATAAATACACAGAGCTTCATCCAGATCAAAATCGCTATACCCTGACGACTATATAACAGTGGACTCATGAGGTACTTGGTACGTAATCCAATTGGCTTTTTACTCTTTTCTACAAGTAGAACAATGACCATTCTTATTCAACATACGTGTTAAATATTCATGTTTATGCAGTAGTAACTGATAAATTTGTTTCCATTACATTTGATTACAAATATTCAGTTAAGAATAATATGATGACTTCTTGTACTCACATTCTGTACTGCTTCCTTCTCCCTTACAAACCTGAACTCCTTCCCTAAACTGAATTCCAGTTAGCATTAAAAATGCAAAACGTGGACAGGAGTGAATTTTGGCAAAGTATATAACTGGCTCTAGAAACCAAAATCAATAAATCTATTCTCGATTTGCAGTAGCGGCTGTCGATATTACCTTGACCTCTTGGTCTCAATTTAATTCTCTGTGCTTTTCTTTAAGCAGTCAGTCCTACCAATATCGTCGTGAGTAGAACAATCCAGCAATTGGAGAAGAAGCTGCTCATTTGTAGGAAGAACATTGGTATCAGTACTAATTCACGGAAGAATATCAACATCATTATTAGGGGCTGGAGCGGCCTTTTAAACTTAATCGGTGAGCAAAGGCGTTCCACCAGGCCTCTTGATCACGGGTGTCGCGTTGCTATAACTCCTGGAACCTGTCCAAGTCGTAATATTATCTCACTTTCTGCTGATATCAGTTTTGCATATAATCTCTTGGAATTCGCGTTGGGGGTCATGAAACATATCTCTTTTTGCTAAAATACGTAGAGTTTACCAGTTGAAGTAGCCTCCTACAGTTCGAAGAAGCTGGATCATGAGAACCATGCAACGTGCGCATGAGAGAATCATGCACAACCTTACATGGAGAGATCACAAGACAACACAGTACATAAGGAAAAAAAACAGAGTCCAAAACATCATAAAAACGATTAAAAAACTCAAATGGTAATGGGCAGGCCATGTTGCAAGAATGAAAGACAACCAATGGACATCACGTCTCACAACATGGATCTCCAGAGATCACATAAGAAACTGAGGCCGACAAAATATAAGATGAGGAGATGAACTGGACAAATTAAGAAAACACTGGCTCCGCGACGCTCATGATAGAGAAGTGTGGCGAATCCTGGGGAAGGTCTATGTCCAACGATGGACGTCAAAAGATTGATGATGATGATGATGATGATGATGATGAGTACCCGAGAGACCATATTCTATTAAGTAAATGAGGAACAATGAAAAAACTGCTTTGGAGTGATCAATCAAATTTTGAAATGTTCAGTGTCTTTATTCCGCGACATAATGCGAAGAAAGGTTGTCGAGATGTGCGATACTTTTGAAGGTTTCAGTGAGGCAAGTGGAGATTTTGCTATGGCGAGTGGGTAGGCTTTCTGAAGGTTAGAGCAGAATATTATAAAACATGTCAGTCTTTCTGGGAAGTGTCTGATTTGGAAACGCTTTGATTTTTAGCATCGTTTATCTAATGAAATATTCAGGGAAAGAGCAAAAGCAGCTGATAGAAACTCTGCAATGAAGAATTGGCCTCCCTAAACCTGAATAATACGAAATCTGTATTACATCCGAATTCAAAAATGGAAAAAAAACAAAAACAAAACAATAAAACAGTTCTCAGCTAAAGACCGTTAAATCCGAAATCATTTATACTAAAATCCTATACGAAGGCCTCTCGTAGTAAATGACTTGCATTTTGTTATCACTTCAATTTTTCCAAGTCAAGTTTCACTCTGACAGTTCCGTTTCTATTTACGGAATAAAAGATCTCTGCACATGTCATCGACTACGAATGAAAGTCATTTGTATGCAAATGTAAATGTATTTCTACGGAGACGAAATTATGTCTACGGAATAACAATGTCCTGTTGCTTTCTGTACAAAAGACACATGGCAATTCCGTTCCCATACGGACGCTTGGAAATACACATCTCTGACATTAGGACATCTACGATAGAGAAAAGTGAACGAGAAAAAAAATGAATTACGTATTGAATATAAACGAAGGATTTGAACAATATCTACGACATGCGATGAATATTCACTAGGAGATATGTCAAGGAACGTGACAATTTCCTTGCCTTTGTATAATTCAGGAGAAAGTTTTTTAAAAATACATTATTGGATGCAGGTAAAGATTGAACGATAGCGTGTTGAGACTGTATCGCGTATTCTTGTTTATACTTATGCGTGTCTCTTTCTCTGTAATCATCAAAGTTGGTTGGTAAATACAATCGCGAGTGAATGGAGTAAATTGGAGAGCATTAATTGTTCCAGTACAAGTGGAGTGAACATTAAGATGGCTATATAAAAGAAGATAGAATACAAGGGAGAAGTCTGGAAAATTGTGCCACTGACGACCCAACAGATAATTGATTAATCCATTGATTGTGGCAATTTTTTTTTAAATTCTAAAATGAAGTTGTTTCAATTCTAAATTCCGACTAAATTTTTGTTTTACTTTATCGTCGACATACGCTCCAGCTGTTAAAGTAAGCAATATGAAGTGGGTCCCAGCGAGATTGAAAGCACATCCCATATCATGGAAACTGGTCTTCTATGAAAAACGCTTTGACCAAATCGGCCATTGTAGTTTTATGCTTGCCACAGTACCACTTTTACCTCTGGTTTCTAACGCCATATGTTTTTTTCGGCTATATCATCGTAGTAGTAGTAGTAGCGTTAGTAGTTTCAGAAGAATTCTGTGATTTTGGAGCACGAATACGCATTTTAAGAGCTTGATAAAATGCAATGTTTAAACCTTTAGCGTACAGTAGCTTAGAACGGCTTTTGTAATCGTAATGTAAGTTGTTTACATAATTAAAAATAAGCAAGTCAAAATTATCATTCACCTTCTTTTTACATTATCTGCATCCATTTCGATATAGGTTCATTTTAGTTCTTATGATGCATAAAACTATTTTTCCCTCAAAAACTGCCATGTATGTAGATCAAACCAATTCTACACGAGAACTCACTGTCCTGACTAATGTACAAACCATTGAAGTACATGATAAACAAATGAATGAGAAAATGAATAAATAAATACGGAAAATTCAATTGTACTCATCCAAATCTTGCAGCAGAATTGCCATTCTGGGGACTTAATTTCAGCAGTTGAAAAAGTTTGAATTTTTCAATTTTCTTTGCTATATATTTTATGTCCGTCTCCCAGCTAGAATTTACTACTTGGATGTGTCTGTCTTCAACCTGATCTTCTTTTGTTTTGATTTTATGGCCAGTCAAGCCCTGATCGAGGCAATTGGGGTTGGGGAGATTTTTTTTCTTTTTTTCGTTTTCTTTAGGGTGCTCGATTCGGGGGTTTATTGAAATATTACATACGAAATTCTTCCGGTTGTAAATCACGAAACTCTTACTTACCGTGAGGCTTTATGATCGTAGTCACTATATGAGTGGGTGTACCGCCCAGGGTGGTGGTGGATATTTTCACTTAGTGACTATTAATTGACAAGACGAAATTCACTTTAAATATCGTTAAATAAACATCTATCAATTCTCATCAGCAGTAGAGACAAGAATGTCTGCAGCCGTTATAAGTTCACCGCTGAAAAAGACTTAGCTAAGTCTGGCAAATGGCCACAAATCTTGGTCGATTTGACCCCATCAACGTCACCCAAACAAGATGTGTATCGATAGTTTGTTGCTTCAGCTCCGACAAAGAAACACATCGATCAGATTTCCGAATTACATCTTGATATGAAATAATTAGAATTTATGCTTACTCTCACAGTCGCCTATTTTAATCATTCGAATGCCAATCTATCTATTGATTTAGGATTGATTTGACGCAACCAAACTTTCTCAATTTTTCTCCACTTTTAACGAGTGTCTTTCTAAAGTTTGATAGGACTGTTTATATGGATATGCTTTATAGGCACCTGCAATGATAATTAGGAGTCTTTTAGAATTATTTTCAATATAGTTTGCTCGACTCTTCCAGATGCCTCTATATTACAGCCGGAAACTAAATTACTCTTAGTGAATAACTGTAGAGATATTCGTTGTTCTTTTTAGGAGGCAAAGAAGTACGTTTCTATCGTGGAATGGTATCAAATACTCTCATATGCATACTCCTAGGACCGGATTTATTGAGGTAAAAAGGACGATTGCCCAGGGCCCCCTCTTAAATCTATCCTATCAAATGAAAAGGCACTATATATTTTCTCCTGTGATTTACCATTTGTTCCTGTATTGGTGAACTATCTGCTACTTACACGAAGTAAATGTTAATATATTCAACTTGTAACTCATTATATGCATCTACACATCTATATCTAACATTAAAAATGTGTATACCTGGGTAGTTAGTAATCTGAATAGAATCATCATACTCGCAAAGAGATTTTAATAATAATCTACGTGAATGAGAGCAGGGGGGATATTGTATAAAAGAAAAAAGGAGGGTGAAAGTAAGAGATTCGAAAGTGAGGTGAGAGAGAGACACAACTTGAAAAAAAAGAACGTGATAGGCAGACATATTGAAAGGGTACTGAAAGTGAGTCAGAATTGTATGTTGTCCAAATTTGTATCTTTTTTTTTTCCCGGAATCTGAGATTTTGTAACTACGCCGTTTGTTAGCACTTCTCATTCCACTTAGACGTAAAACATATTTCTTCTCTTTTCGCCGCTGTCTGTCGTTCCTTCCCCCAAATCAGTCAATTAGTTCGGTTGGCTGAACGCTTGGCTATTCAGGTGAATCGGCTAGCCAGTGTGAGGTCAGATATCGAGAAAAGGTGAGTCACGGATAATATATTATCGCGATGACAGGTCGAAAAAAAAAAAGAGAAAGTTAGAAAAATTGAGAATATATGACTTGATATTCAGTAGTTAGAAAGCAATTATTGCTTTGGAATGCTGTCGACTAATAGCAGAACACGGAGCAAATAACGAAAAAAAAAAACAAACTCAAAACTTATTCTAATACAAAATTGAAAAAAAAGGGGGGAATAAATCAAATAAATAGAGAACGGAGTTTGAAAATTAACTTTGCATCGAAGAATTGAAGTATTCAAGTTAAAATTCTTGGAAAAAAAAAATAATCGTCTGCTTCTTGGTATTTATTTATTCACAGACTAAATCAACTTTGCGAAATAATCTTGGTAAAATCTAATTTTTGCGTGAAAGGTGGCTTGTATAACCGCCTCAAAATGGATGTGTCTGTATGTGTGTGTGTATGCATGGATTCAAACATCTTCGCAAAATTTCCAGTCTATGTTGGTACGTGAGCTCCTGTATCAATTCGGGAAATTCGATGCGTTGCTCGCTATAATCCTCCGCCTTTAAAATGGCTATGAAAATAAACCTAGTGCTCGTTGACTGACATTAACATTACGGCAAACGTGACTGACGAGGAATGTTAGTGAGTTTCTTTGAACGAAAACAACGAAAAACTCATTTGGATATTGTGACCGATTTTCTTTTTTTTTTTCGCAAGTTGACACTAATTTATTACTACATCTTTTCCGAGTTAAAATATAAAATATACATACAATATATATATATATATATATATATATATATATATATATATATTTGAAATATATACTTATCCTTTCTCACTGCAAAAACACTTTGTTGGACAGTTGTCCGATCATCTTTCAAAAAGAAATTTTGAAAAGCACTCACTAAGCTAGCTAGTTAAAGGATCATATTTATTGACTTGATGAATAGAAAAGTGGTTGGGAAAATTTTGTTGCATCAATCTTCCAAGAGGGAATAGCAGGTCTGCCTATCCTGGAATGCCTTATTCAGAATTTTGGTATTTCATCTTTATTCGAACGCAGCCCGTTGTAAATATACAGCAATCTCTTACCAAGTGGTTAGACGATTATTGCGATAAATTTCCTATTTCAGTTTTTGGTCAGGCTATATAAGATACAGAAATCTGACTATGATTCGACGAATGTAATTTTGTTTATATATAATCGCATAACTCAAGCTCATCTACAGTTAAGGCCACCGATTTTTATGCAGTTACTAATGGGACCCCAGGGCAAATTTCTAACCTATTTATCTTTGAAAATTCAAAACAAAACTGGGGAATCTTTGTTCCGCAAAAAATGCATGGTAACAAGACATATTGAATTAAATTATCCCTGAAATCGACCTTCAGCAAGAAGTAGCCGAAACTACTACCTGTACGGTGGGGTTCCTACTTCTGAAGTGAATTTGAGAAAGAAAAGGGGAATATTTTGCTGGGAGGAAAGCCAAGCGTATGAAGTATTAATTAACCTGATTTCTGTGTCTTTGTTAACAGCATATTTTAATTGCGTGGCTAATATCGTTTGTTATTGCAAACAGAAAAATATTGATCTATAATCTAAAGGCAGAAACTTTGATTTCTGAAAGATTGGGAGATTAAAACACATATTCTTTCAAAGTCAGTTCATATGATCAACATTGATATTCATCAATCCATGAATATGCCGACTGCCTTAAAACGATATTACAGTGCCAAAAAATTGTAAAGAATGTGTAGCAACTATAAAATCAGTATTTGTAATTCACGGTCTTTACTTATGGCAACGGAGATAAGCTTTTCAGCATTTATAACACAAGATACAGATAGATATTTATATCTAATTAGTATTCATTAGCTATCTAATCAACGGCAAAGGTATTGGGCCGTGTCGATCTGATAAGTTGGATGGTATATCCATCCTTAAATCGGCACTTATCGGCATTCGAAACTAACAGTGTTATGGTCAATCTTGCAACCGTTTCATCCAGTACACAAACATAACTGATGCTCTCCAGACGAATAGTGATAGGTAGTCATGAATAAAACTAGGATAGACGGACAAAAACTTGCAATTCGTTACAGTGTCCCCTTGGGCTGACCATAGAGTAATTGCTGAAAATTGGTATTCGGAAGAAGCAAAACAGGGAATGTATCAGTGCGGAGGAATGCGTTCATATAATCCTGTTTATTTTGTCCAATGCCTGCGGTTTAAAAGGAAGACACGAGTTTTGAAATGAAGGACTAATGAAAGAAACACAATCCAAACCACCTGCGTCTAATTAAATAAATACATTCGCATATGGCGAGCTTGCAGGGTTCCAGATAAGCAGTTGAAGAAATACCAACGCAAAGGATTAGGTTTCTTTCTATACTGCGAAGTCAGTTTCATTTCATCATGGCACGGGTTTAAAGAAAGCGGGTGACAATTAAATTACGTTCTTTTGTTCAATCAGGGTAAGTGAAAATCACATTTGCTATAAGTTACACTGAGACGCATATGCCTATTTAGAGATATAGATACATCAATGAAGGGATAGGTTAGTGTGCACCATTATACGTCCTTTCTCATCCACGCCTCGACCATTTTTTTTAATACAGGCACACATCATTATGATTTACTGAGCTATATTTCAATGAAAACAAAGTGTGCACGCCAGGAAACAGTCTTAACATATATCTGCTTTACTGACTGAGCCACAACGCTTTCGGTGAGCAGGATATATATATATATATATATATATATATATATATATATATATATATATATATATATATATATATGTGTGTGTGTGTGTGTAAAGAAGAAATCAAGCAGAGAATCACCCTAGGATGGCAAGCCTTCGGCAGAGCAAGCTCAACCTAAAAAAAAAGAAGATGATCCCAATAATCCCAATAAGAAGGGTATACAACCGATGCATCTTCCCAATAGTCACTTATGGGGCTGAAACATGGAACCTAATCAAGAGACAGACCCGAAAACTGAGAAGCATGCAGTGTGTGCATGAGAGAATCATGCCCAACCTCACAAAATAACGTAATTTATCAGGAAGAAGACAGGGGTCCGTGACATCACAGAATCCATAAGAAAACTCAAATGTCAATGGGCTGGTCATGTTGCAAGAGTGAAAGACAACTGACGGATATCACAACTCACAACATGGATCCCCAGAAACCACATGCGAAACAGAGGCCGACAAAATACAAGATGGAAAGATGAATTAGACAAATTTAGAAAATACTAGCTCCTCTACGCCCATGATAGAGAAATGCGGCGAATTCTGCGAAGGGTCTATGTCCAATGACGGACGTTAAAAGACTTATGATGATGATGATATATATATATATATATATATATATATATATATATATGTATATCAGAGAGAGAGAGAGATAGATCATACATGTACGAGGTGATGTAGATAATCAAGCCTAACCGGGCACTGAACGTATCAGTGAGACCCTTAGTTAAGTTCGAATCGCTATCCTTTACTTCCAAGAAGTGCATTCCGACCATCGTTGTGCAATACGAGCCTGTTATGAATTTATTGGCTTAGATTAATTTTGTACAGAATCACAATGCCCATGGAACGTAGGATAGCCGGTGAGGATCAAAATCACTGTGGAGAGTCAGACCAAGTTGCTAACCATGGTTCTGCATTAAGTCGATATTTTAAAAGAAAAAAACAAACTATTCGTCAGACTTGATCCTACATCTGGCTTTACTCTGCGTGCAGTTTATGTTTAGAGATAGAGAATGAAAAAAAATAAAAGAGAGTTACAAAAGTCGCACGTGTCTCGCTCAAGGAGGCAAGACAACTGTAATGGAAGGCCAAGAAGGATTGGCTTGATGTGATAATACGGTTTTTGAAACAGCGCAGACAGCGTTGGAAAATGCCACCGGCCGTTCTGTTGTTGTTAAGGCACATTTTAGACACGAGTAGCTCAGACAGAGTAACAGGGGGGCTAGGCCAGCCATTAATCTTCTTTTTTCTTTTTCTTTTTTTTTCGTAGATGAATGGGGTGGAGGGTCATGTGTGATAAGGGTGTTTTGCGGAATGTCATGGATAACGTGAGCAAAGGGAGAAAATTGCCGGCTTAGGTCGGTGAACCGGCTGCATCGGGAGATTTAAAGATTGGAGTAGAAAAGAAAATTACTGATCCAAAAGTGATTGCGGACTGGGGAAAAACGGGCAAACAAATATACATGCATATGTGCTTTGGACACTTATCGTTGGGCGTCAGCTTAGAAAATTAACCATGCTCTTCATTCATAACGCTCTACTATGTTTGCCTTAGGTCGGCATGAAATAAGCCTAGTAAATATACGTTCATCATTCAACATATCAACTATCTGACTTACTATCTGTTTGTAAGCATGTATATACCTACATGATTTTATGATTATGCATATAAAAATATGTGTGTGTGTGTGCGTGTGAACTGTAAACGTTCGTGAAACACATACATACGAACTGATGCTCATTCAAGAGGGAAATTTCCACTGGGTATGCATCACCTGAAGCCGCTCGTTGACGATTGGAAGTAGATGACATATGAAAAGAAGATGAGTTTCTAAAAGTCTCTTTTTTTGTCTTTTTCTGTCACACATTTTACTCAATACATATATTTTATACAAACTTCAATGCTAGCAGGCCTCTGATCATACACGCAAACACACACACACACACACACACACATATATATACATATATATATATATATATATATATATATATATATATATATGATTTGGCCTGGATAGCATGATAAGAATAACCTCTTCGTACCCACGTTATTTTGGGCTTCCATCTTTCTTCAATGGAGAGATTGACGCTACGTTAAAGCGGCAACGATTTCTTCAGCAAACCCATTTCCTTCGATTGTTCATTCTATTTACGCTGTCTGGGCCAAATGATTTATACATAACGTCGGTCATTCCCGATTGGGTTTCAAAATAACGTAACGCATTTATGATATATATATATATATATATATATATATATATATATATATATATATATATATATATATATATATATATATATACTGGCATAGATTGTAAGTTGTGTTCGTGGCCATTGTTGAAATGTTTGAAAGCGGAAGTTCGGATTTAAGGTTCGTATGATATGCAATTTACATAAAATCTTTCCAGTTCTTGAATGATTTTTTGGTAATCTTCGGTTTGTGAAGGCAAACAACTCAAATATTATCAAAATCGACTACGGATGCAAAAAAACAATACAAACATTAAGTGGCTTGGCTCAAACTCTATTAATGAATGATCATATCAAATAATAATTTTGATAGTGGGGTTCAAACTCGATGTTAAAAACGACACATAACATTTGTGTGCTGCTTCTCACTTGGAGTGAGCCTATCTGTGGATTATTCATGAAAGGAAAATAGAAGTTTATACATTGTGTTGTTATTGCTTTGAATATCACCCGGTGTAACAATAGTTATTGCCTCTCTCTGCATTCGTAGACAATTTTGACTGGTGCTATTTTTTTCGGTGTACCAAACGAAAGATAGTTCAATTTTTCGACGCGGGTACCTCACACATTTTCAGCAATATCATACGCCTAAATATCTCCCGCTTCAGAAACAATTTTCTTCAGAGAAAAATGTTTGTTTTCTTAAGAACAATATATTTTTTCTTTTGGAGAAAAAAATATTTTCATTTATATTTTTTGTTATATTTCTAATTTTCTAAAGAAAAAAATCCACCCTTTCTTTGGGTTTTAAAGTGGAAAATTCAAATTTGATTTAAATATATATGAATAAAAATTTGTAAAATATTTGTTATCCTGAATCGACAAAATCGGCTATTTTGCAAAAAAAAAATGTATATATGTATATATTTACTCATATTTAAAGAAAAAAGTTTGCCTTTCACTTGCTCTATTGATAAACTTTTGATTGTTGTTTTGATTAAATACAATGTTTATCGAATCAAAACTATTTATTTATTCATTTTTCATAAACAATAATTTTCGCAAAAATCTTTTCGCTGAATACTATTATTTGAAAAGACCTATTTATATACGACTGACAACGGCTCAGCTTCCCCGTCTGACCTGAGGGTAAGCCGGAGGAGATAAGAAAATGTATAAGCATTGTACTTCATCGAGTGATCTTATATACTTTGCACACAACCGCACACGTATCCACATATACACATACACATACATTGACTGAAAGTGATAATTGAAACAAACGTTGAAAAATCTGTTCGTTGATACAAAAAGGTGTTCAAGAATTGTTCGTTAGGAAACCATTATCTAATACAACCATCAAAATTATCATCATAATTTTTTTTTCAGTTTTTAAATGAATCTGGCTGACTGTTGTTCGTATCAATGGAGGTAAACGTCAAAACAATTTTCTCATTTGCCCCCTTAGAATGGGTTTTCTGTTGTTTTTTTTACAATCCCCGAAAGCTTTTTGTAGGTCTCGAATTATATTGTTAATTTATGCTAAATCGATCCTTGTGTATCCAGCAGCGTCCACACTTGTCTTTTATCATACTTCAGACATTTTTAGTGATCACCACCCAATGAAAGGCGAGAGAAGCAATTTATCTATTCTCTTTTTTTGATCGCCCCCAACACGACATGCTGTCAAAGGAAGATCGTCACGTAACAGTTTCTATTGAGTGACAAACCAGACTCGTTATATGAGGTATTTGAAAAAAAATCCTACTCTGACTTATCGAGGAATTCCAAAACGGACGTAAATGTGAATGCTTACAACCAATTGGACGAACATTTGAGGAGCAGTTCATATATGGGAAATAGAAATACACAGAAGTTTTCATGTATCCCTCCCCCAACAAAGTCACATCCTTATTTGCACTCTTGCTGATAAAATTACGTTTTTTCTCTGGAAACCGAGAAAACGCACAGTATTGGTTTATGAAAATTGATGCATAAGCCCGCCTGTGCATAAAAATACTTTTAGAAACGAGTACATATACAAACACAATACAAATCGTGTATATTCAGAGAGGCACATTTTTCAAGTCTTACATGCTGCAATGTATCTGCAGTTTCATTGCAGAGTGGGATTCGGTAACTCGCATGAGTGGCTTCAAACCTCCAATCCTTTATGCCCACATATATTGGAAAATGGAGGAAAATCACACGATTGATATGAAGAGGTCAACACGCAAAAGGCACGCCCTTATTTACGCACCCTTCCTCTCTGCACTTTTGCGAAAGTTCCCCTAACCGTTTTTGTAAGTCCACTGCGGCGTGTAAATAAAGCGAGTCGAGAGTTTTAATGTCATGGCTTTGTTAGGGTTAGTAGCAGGGCCGACTTCGGAATGTGCAATCAATTTTAAGAGCGCGTGCAACGTGCAATCAATTTTACAGAATGCGCAACGTTCGAAAATACATTTCTTTCTCAAATATTATGCGTAAAAGAAAACAAAAGGCTGTCGATTGCTCAACCATCGACACAATTATATATCCTTGCCACTTAACTCGCACACACTATCAAGGATGCCCAATGGTATATTCGCATGACGCAGATATTCTCTCACATACGAATATACAACAGAATAATGTGTGAGTTTATATGTGAAGATTGCAAGGACATGTTGAAGCAGCTACCCTACCGATTCCTGCAGCAGCAGTATTTTTTTGATCGTTTATTCTGTTAACGTTGTCTAGGCCAAATGATGCATTCACAGTGCTATGATAGAACAGAATATCAATATGATATGATGCAATTCATAATCATCTGCCGGATCATATATCCATTTCTCACTACCATAATTGTCCACGTTGAAAGAAACAAATGAGAGCAGGTACAGACCGTGGATGAACAAAATGAAGATTTGGAGATAAAACAGTTATTTGGGCCTTTGTGTTGCTAGCGGCTATCTATCTCGAATTCTGTGAAAAAAATGAAAACAACTGAGAAAATTACATAAATCACGTTGATAAAAATTGAGAAATAATTGACTAAAATGACATCAATCTTCGGGAAAGTTTGTTTTTACACGTATACATTTAATGTTTAAAGTTGCAAAGCTTTGTTGAGTACATATATATATATATATATATATATATATATATATATATATATATATAGAGAGAGAGAGAGAGAGAGAGAGAGAGAGAGAGAGCTTCTTTCATGATGCGTTGCAAGGAAAACGGTTACCTATGAATTTAGATGAATAGAAGACCTGTCAAAAATGCTGCTAGCTTTTGCAGCAACCTAGCATAAATTAATGCAGAGTTGTAGAGCTTCCGCATAAAAAAAGTTTTTGTCTCTTTGTTTTAATCACTGTTATCGACCATTCTATTACGGATACTGTTGAGGTATGTTTAGGAAAAACGCTCATGTAAGTGTGTACTTTTATGCACACGTACATAAATAATGTGTTGACATAAATTTGTTGTTTTCTCGATGTTTGAAATATTCTAAAAAAAGTACAAATGTGATTAATGATGAGTTGGTGAAGGAACCTCCATTTAATGATGAGTCTTTATGAATGGAATATATACGTTGTAATTCTAGACCTACGGACCGTGGGTCAGTTCACCAATGCTGTGTAAGTTGGTGCAGTGGCAACAAGATTCTTAGGTTTGGGGCCTACTTTCAGGTTTCAGCCATATTTTGGCAGGGTGGGTCCAGCCAAATGTTGTTATTTTAGTGTGGGTAACCGTTGTCTCGTGAAAGCAGAAGATATCTCCTGATCATGAAAACAATGGACAAAATTTTGTCTGTTTAATTTTCATTGACTTTTTGTTGTATAAATAATGGTTTTAATGTATTTTGATATTCATATTTGAGAAGAAAAAAAATGAATAATAGCGATTTGAAGATACGTTTTCTGAGAGGGGCTGCAGACCTCTACAGTTAGCATGCTTCTGCTTGGGTGGTGTATCTCGAACTCATATTATCGGATTATTCTGAATTGACTGGCAAGCATCTACGGCCTGCTCAGGCGTTGCTCTCTGCACAGTCAGCCGTGGTGCTGAGTTACCCTGGCGAGAAAGGAGCTGCAAATCTGTACAACCAGCATTCATTTGCCTCAAAGTATGTCTCGAACCTGTGCTTTTATTAGCTCAACCTGACGTAGCGTTTGATTATCCCTTTGAAGAGCCAGCGGAACGGGCATCTGCTATAACGGAGTATCATTTCCATCTAAATATCTATATCTATATATATATTATTAAGAAATGGATATATAATCCTCTGGAAGTAAGTGTAAATACGTTACATTACTTTGAAATTACTCCATTATTACACAGTGAATGTATCATTTTGCCTTGATAGCGTAAATAGAATAAACAACGAAGAAAATAGAGCTGCTGCGGGATTCAAACCTGTAACCGATAGGTAGCCGCTTTAATGTAGCGTTGCTCTTCCCACTGAGCTAAAAAGCTGCCTAAAAAATCTCATTTTGTTTTTTCACTGTCCATATCTGCTCTATTTGTTCATCATTGCAGACAGTTATATTATTAAAGAATTGGAAATAAAATCCAACATAAATGATCATAAAGCAATGTAATGCATGTAGAACAATTTATGTTGGATTATGAAGCCAAGCAATTGAGCAATTCATTTAGATATTAAATGCATAATCAAATTCCCAGAAGATTCTAAACCAAATAGTGTTAAATCTCAGTCCACTTCATTCTGTTCAAAGCATTCAGATTTTCTGGTATAAGCCTTGCATCACGACACACACACACACACATACACACACACATATATATATAATATATATATATAATATACATATATATATATATATATATATATATGTACATATATATATATATACATCACGACACACGCACACACACACATATATATATATATATATACATCACGACACACACACATACACACACATATATATATATATATATATATATATATATATATATATATATATATATATATATATATATATATATATATATGCGAGGAAAATTACTAGCAAAAATTTATTCAGCTCTAGGGATTTTCACCTCCACAGCGTTAGTCACGCTTCAGATTTTGTCTAAATTCAGGTTTCGAATGTTTTATCTCATTGTTCAGCTCAGCTCGGTTATCCTTGCATGATACACGAAGCAATTAATTTGTCTCCATCTCTTGAACGATCCAGGGATATCAAGCAATTATTAGTAGCAACTGTATGCTTTTAAGGGACCGGCGTACTCTCCCACCATACGAATTGTATTGCGTTACTGGACTAAAGTGCTCAAACTGCTTTTGCCGCTTACCTTTAGCTGGGGGTGGGAAGTAGACCCATGCCTTTATCAGTGTGAAGTGCTTGCAAAATGTCCATGCCGGAGTTTGAACCCTGTCCGCTGGTACCATCATCTGAGCTGTTAAACGTCAAACCAGACTCACCCTACTTTTCTTTGTAGGCTACATTTTTATTGAGATATCAGGGTAACAATATCCATGATGATGGTTGTGTGTCAACTATGTAAAGAATCGTATATATTCTTATAAGGGATAATCTTTCAATTCTAAAATTCATGCATTAACAGCAGTATCATTGCATATCACCGATGTATTGAGGAAAAAGCGACGGTAATCATTTCTGGTGAGACAGATAAAGAGAGTCTGGCTTTTGTAGACCGTATAGAATTATATCTCCACTTACTTTTGCATCTGAATAAGAGGAACATATTGAGCTAAGAGACGTATCAAATCATCGTTTTCACTTTGAGTATTCATACAGTAATATTCTCTGATAAAAGAAGAAAAGAACTTATCTTTCCACACACTTGAACACATGCACGTTCTCTGTTATGAACGCTTGAAACCATATTAAGTACGGATCCCCACCAATATACACGTGATGATAAACAGACAAAGGCACACGCCCGTACTCGTACGACTGCGTTGTGTGCAAACAAAGAGAGGTTTATAAACTCAGGCGATATAAGCACATACATGTATGCTGAAAAAGAGCGCGAAAAACTTTTGTTTGAGAAACATATATATATATATATAAATATATATATATATATATATATATATATATATATATATATATATATATATATATATATATATATAAACTGGTCTCTAGAGAAGTTAATAAAAAAAAACTGTCATGTGACCAAAGTTCTTTGGCAAGGGTGATTAAATGAAAAAAATTGGTGATTGATGAATAAGTTACAACTCTTACCTTTTGTTGGGCTGTGATTATTGAGAAAATGTCTGGTTTTTCTCAAATAAACGTGAATGCAAGCAGATACAGTAAGAAAAGGATTTAACATAGGCTCACATTACAAATTGAACCTCAACTCTAAAAACCTGTTTATGGGTGATTCTAAAAAGTGATGCTTTTTCTTGACATCATAAATGTTTAAATAAACCATTGACCTAAAAGTGGGATACACCTTAAATCTCACATACAACCAATATATATATATATATATATATATATATATATATATATATATATATATATATATATATATACATATTTGTATTTATATATATATATATATATATATATATATATTTATATATATATTTATATATATACATATTTATATATATATATATATTTATATATATATATGTATCTATATATATACGTATATGTATGTGTACGTGTGTATGTATGTGTGTCTGTGTATGTATATATATGTGTGTGCCTGTATGGAGAAAGAGAAACGAGTTCATGCAAAAACTTGCAGGTCATCATAACAACAATTATGTTTGTCAAAGCTGCAAGCTGTTGGAAATGTTGTGCTGGTCCGTGCAAAGACTGTGACATAGACTGGATTTCATAACGGGCACCCTTTCAATGTCAGTCATCGAGACAACTGTACCCAATTTATCTCTAGAAAAAAGGAAAACGTCGTCGCCCAGTCTGTACCATCTAGATGTACTAAAAGCAAGATCACGACATTTCCCAGCCTAATTCCACAATCTTTGCAAATCCCACAAACGATTATGTATTTCATCGAGAACGTTTCCTGTCTTTTGCAAAAATAGACATGAATGAAAAAATAGAAAATTCTATCATGATTTAAGAATAAAGCATGGTTATTTATTGCATTGAGACCAATTAAGAAGATACGAGTGGATATCAATGTACATTAACTAAACGTTTTAATGTGATATGGTTTCTTTGCTTAGCAAGTAGGCATTGGAGGGACACTCCAGTACGTGGAGTAGTATCAGCTGAGCTACGTTGGTGATAGGAAATGGCCTCTGCTGAGTTTAAATTGTATCGTCTGTATATCTTGCATTACTGGAATGAACTGACGTCGTTGGTATATTAGCAACCATATTGCGTCCTTGGGAGAAGCCTGATTCATTAGGATCTGTCTCCTAAGCTGTAACCAAATCACATGAAAAGAGATAGGGTTAGAGCTATTCCTTGATAGTTGTGACAGTATATATATGGAACCAGAATATTTATGCATCCAACCATAAATTATGAATATGCTAGATGTTTCACGTTAAATAGGGCATGTACCACATCCATCGAAAGTCTACTATGGGAAGCCTGATTCTCAAGAGTCAGTTTCCAAAACAGCATCTCCTTACTTCATTCATTGCCAGAGGAGTTGGGGCCAATTCCCTAATCAATGTATGTGCAAATATACAGGGCTTAGGGAAACGCTCTGTGTAACTCTCCGTCCGTATAGGGAGACATAAATATCAAAAACCCGTCTTTTCTTCTTTTACAAATGATATCATTCGGAGTAGGCAGGAGATTTTAATCGTCGGAACAAAGCTCAGAGGGTTAATGGCTCTTCACAAAGTTATAAACCAGTAGTTTTAAACCTTTTCCGCCCATAATGTGATCCCTCCGTTCAAGATTGTCCGACTAAAAAGGTGCATTTAAAATAATATATATATATATATGTGGTGAATGAGAATAAAATCCCTACTAGAATGATCT
>OY735210.1:53668118-53693118 GCA_963457665.1 Thysanoteuthis rhombus
GTAGCTGGATTTTGATCTGATATTTCCACTGGATAATGTTCGATGTATGTGGTTAAAAGAGAAACACCAGGTTGAGTTTTATGAAAGGAAAGGAGTGTTTTTTTTCTTCATCCTTTTTATTTCAGGAGTATTAGGATTACTTCAATCTTTCTGTTGCTTTTATAGCAATTACCCGATAGGCAACCTCGGTTGTTAATGAGTACTATGGATAAGAAATGAAGTATATGACTATAGATAGACTCGAACCCGCATCTTCTATCCTTTATTTGTGACCCACACTGCTTACTTACCATGGTAAGATGACAATTTTCCTTCTTTAAGATTTTTCAATTGTTTGTCAACATTAAGTTGAAAGAAAATTCCGCACCGACTATTCAGCAAATGAAATTTTTGATGCAAGGCTGATTCTGTACAAGAACAATTAAGAGCATTGACAATTCAGTGCGAGCTTGAGAAAAAAAAAACATGGAGTTAAAACGATCTATTAAGATATAAAAATTGAAATATATATAAACCGCATCTGGCTATTTTATTCAAATGAAACAATCGTAGGAGTTGGGATGATTTTACTCACATAGACATTTTAGAATAAGCTGGGTTAAATGAATGTGAAGTGAGCCAATCACGCTCACGTCCACGGACATTTTCAAATCTCTGGTCAGTGATTGGTTAAGCAGTTTGAACAAAGGGTTTGCTTTTGTGGCGGTAAAAGACTTTGACTGAACGGCAGTTGAACAGGGAGCGCGCTAGTGGCCACATTTTTGTAGCAGTTCAGGTTTGGAAACGGGGACGGCAGCGGGTGAGATATGGGATTGGCAATTGTGTGTAGGAGAGAAGCCGAAAAGTTAACGTTGGAAAGTGAATTTTTTTTTTTACGTTTATAGTTTTTTGCGTTTATTTCATTCAAGAAGAAAAAAAAACAATTTTCTGACGTGTTTGAAATTGAAATTATATCCGTGTTTTGATTATTGGAAATAAATTTACAAAAACTTGATGTGGAATAATGTACTGTCATTTCATTTTATTTCCACATAGAGGAAGTCTTCATACATTGTATACCCTGTCCCAACAGCCTCCACCCAGCAGTTAAGATAATTCTCTGTATTTTGTGCATCTCTCTCTCTCTCTCTCTCTATCTGCCTGCTTCTCCCCTCTCTCTAACCATTTTTAATTGTGGCATTTCTTTGGGCCTGGGCCGTCCTATTGCCAACTTCACCGTGTCATCTCACTTCCCAGGATAGAATTTGCAATTGCAGCTGCTACTGAAACTCTTGAACGTTGCAATATTCAGTTTGCAGCGAAATAGTAAGCTAATATATATATATATATATATATATATATATATATATATATATATATATATATATGTGTGTGTGTGTGTGTGTGTGTGTGTGTGTGTGTGTGTGTTTGTATGTGTACGTGTGCCCTGAATAGTCAATGAAGAATTTTCTTTGCCTGGAAAAGTCGTGACAAACCTTCTAATGTGTCCTTATGTTTTGAGTCAATCCTTGATAATTCTTTTCATTCTTTCCATGCCTTATATTCATAGCCCTTGCCTCCTCTCCGACATTCGCAAAGATTTTCTTTCTCCTTGATTTGAAAATATATTTTCCATTATCTAACCATTCTTTGTTACTTGTCCCTTTTCATTTCGACGACCGTTCTCTCTCTTTTCGTCTCGAAGAATATCACCTTCACATTACACTGATAGATTTTTGAGAAAGTTTGTCACTAGTGAGAAAAAAAAAGAAAGAAAAAAGCACAATCCCTTTCCCCCCTTTAGTTTTTTTTTGTTTTCATTTTGGTTCTTTTTGTTCTGCAATATGTCCACCCAAACAATTAGCCCCTAGCCCTGAAAAGAGAAAAAAATTGCCAGTGAATTTCCAAGATACATGAGCAAAGAATACAACAAAAAAATCTGGATATCCATCCACTAAAATGATATATGATTTCATGCAACGAGTAGTTGGGAAAAAATTCAAAAGAGGAAAAGATATAAGGGTATAGATATGTGTATCATGCTGCACAGGAAATTGATATATCCATCGGGCAAGGAATATATTGAACCTTCACTCCCCACGTTCATTCTATCTATCTATCTATCTATCTATTAGCGCATGCGTGGTGCTTTCCCTGTGAGCAGATTGTATTGTTTGATTTAAATGATTTCACACGAATATTTATAAACCCATTTGAACAACCAAACAACACACGTACAACACACACACACACACTCTCTCACTAACACACACACACACACACACACACACACACACACACACACACACATGGACACACACACACACACACACATATATATATATGGAGAATCATTGGGCGACTGCCCATGTGATGTAGCTCACTTTGTTCGTCAACTCGTTGATATAAAGAGTTTGATTCTCACCGAGTTGTTCATTGTTCATTAGTCATGGGTATATCAAAATGAAAAATGTTGAAATTTAATGATATAATGAATGTGCATCTATTTCGAATAGAGAATGAAAAAAAATGACTTATTTATGTCGCACTTTTAAAGCCAATCATTAAATCCTCTCTCCCTCTCTCTCTCTCTTTTTCACTCTTCTGCACCCATCGCACTCTCTGCTCCAAGCAATCTTCCTTTTTTCTTTTCATTTTTTCTAATTCCTTATCTCGCTACCATGGTTAATTCATGTCCCAGTGTAAGCAAGGTATACCACGTTCAGTAGGAGATAAGCTTATTTTCAGATATGATCTCGGTAGGGAACAAATGATTTCATTACACTTTTTTTTTTTAAAGTGAGCACACATCTATGTACCCACTTTGTTGTACTTCGAGTACCAGATGACCTTGTCAAGTGACAAGTGCATCAGCTAAAAATTCGTTTTTTTTTTTTGCCAGACCTGAGACAAGATACTAAGCAAGGTTTCTCGGTGTGATGTACAGTTTTTTTTCCCTTTTTCTCTCACCGCAGCAATGTGTTGGAAGCTGTGTTGATTTCACTACGTCAATCTCTCCCCCAGGCTTGGTTACGTTTTCAAATGTACTTTTATTTTTTTAAAGAATACTTCGGTCAAAGCTTTTACGCTCAAGATTTTTCTAATCTTGAGCTTTTACCATTTTTAACGCTTTGATTTGCATTGTTATCGAAGATGTGAATTTTTTTGTTGACTTTTTTTGTTGACTTTTTTTATTCCGCGGGTATTCCATTGTTTATTTAGGTGTCCAGGTGTCTGCTTTCTCTTGATAGTCTCGATAATCAAAGTTGAATATCAAAATTCATACACCTGCTTTTCGGATTAAAACACTTATAAATCCAAGAGAGTATGAACACAGCATTGGAGTTGTTAAGTAAAAAAGATGAAAAGATATCAAGAGAGGACAATAGATGAGAGGACGAGCCTGTGAGAAACATGAAATTATATTGAAACAGGGAAAAGGACGGTAAGAAAAAAATGAAATAGTATTGAGAAGAAAGGAAAGGTGTTAAGAAAAAGAATGGGCAATAAGAGTGGAGAAATGAGATGAAGAAGAAATGTCAGCGAGATATAACAAAAGACGGTAAGAAAGGGTGAAACTGGGAAACTTAGTGAGAAACGAGAAAAATTGTTCAGGAAGAAGAAAAGGAGAGAAAAAAACTGACTTATAACGTTGTACATAAATGATAGCATTTACCAATATTTGTTTCAGTAATAGGACTATTCGTTTCTAGTTATTTTTTCAAGGTAATACTAATCAAAACGACCAAAACAAAAATACATAATCATTACATAAGACAGAAAACAGAAAATATTGCAATAAGATTCATCTGCTAGTAATAAGAGTTGAATTGAAAAAAATATTGAAATGTTGTGTGACGTACAAAATCTATCCTCATCAACGCTATGAACTGATCCTAAACGACAGTCTGAATATTGCTAATAACTGTCAATCTTTCATCAACCAATCTCACTTTGTATCACTTAATTCCGTACTAACGCTGTTGAACGATTTGATTTCGGTCTTGAAATGACATTTTTGTCATTCATACAACTGCCGACTTTTGTTGGTACTAAATGGATGCAGGTAATGCAGAGGGTCAGAAAAAGAGAACAGACGGTGTGGAAATGAAACATTTAGTGCAAAAATTGACAGCAAAAATAAAAAAATAAAAAAAAAGATTGATGCAAGGACGAAAGGTGAAAGAAATTGACTGTGAAAGAAACACAAATGGGAAATATCTGAAACGATTAGCAGCGGGGAAAGAATGTTAAAAATTAAAACAACGACAATAAATTATATATATATATATATATATATATATATATATATATATATATATATATATATATATATATATGTATATATATATATATATATGTATATATATATATATATATATATATATATATATATATATATATATATGTATATATATATATATATATATATATATATATATATATGTATATATATAAATAGTAGAATGTAGATTAGCCTCATCAGGCGTATTCTGATTCGCCCGATGATGCCCGAAGAGGGCAGAAACATGAGCTAGTTAGTGTAGCGAATCCACATTCTACTAATCATTTCCAGCTATACTCTAATACTTAACTTCAATAGTAAAAAGTTGTATGTATCGAGCAGTCTATGAAATAAATCCAATACATTTCAGAAGTGGCTTTATATTTTAATCTAGAACTATTATATTATGTTATACTGCTCGCTTGATTTGTAACACACACAAACACGTATATATATATATATATATATATATATATATATATATATATATATATATATATATATATATATATATATATATATATCCTATTCAGCTTTTACATCTTAATATACTGAATATGAAAAAAAAAAAAGCTCTCCATACCTTTCTCATTTCAGTGAATTATTCTGTATTTTTTTGTATTTCTAATTTTTCCGTGCTTTTCATGTTTCATGCTTTAAGAATTCGATAAGAAAAAGTATTCTATGTGATTGTTTTCCATGAAACCTTTTCAGGGATTGATTAATATATATATATATATATATATATATATATATATATATATATATATATATATATATATATATATATATATATATGTATGTATGTACGTATGTATATGTATGTATGTATGTATGTATGTATGTTTTCTGGAAGAAAGAGGAGAAAGAATAAGGAAACAAAAGTATCTGGTCTGGTTAATCACCTGATGAAAACTGTTACGTATCCCAGTACTCTTTGTAGCATGTCGTGTTGCGTCTGATCAAGTAAAACGTTGGTAAATGGTGTGGTGATCGAAGAATGAATTAACTCTTGTGCCTCTTGCTCGGTGTATGTCAATAAAAATCTGAATTACAAAGAAAAAAAAAGAGTGACACAATGTAAGTGACCGATTGCAAATTGTTGCTCCGAAAAAGGTTAGATTTTTCAGTTTCACAGACATGATTCATTCTAGATTTTAACCCGTCCCAATAACTCAGATATTTGCGGCGCCTGTGAAAGATACTATTTAATAATGAGTTATTCTTCTACCACTAATATTTGAATCAAATTTACAATATCTCACCCCTGTATCGAGATGGAGGGGTGATTTATATTTGATGTACTGTGTATACAGATTTTTCATAATGCTATACGTACGTAGATAGCCCACCAGCCAGTAAGCCAGTCAACCAGCCAGACGCCCTAAAAAACTGAAGGAACCTTTGTTAACTGTTTAAGTGACACTTTTGATCAACGTTTTCTCACGAACCATTCAAAGCTGGAAAGGGGTTAAGGTAGCCTGTCAGTTGAACATAAAAGAGCACACAGAAACCAAAAAAACCACTAATAATGGAATAATCAAGGCACTGGAAGTTCAAGTTTCAATAATGCAAGCCTAATTTCCATAATGATCAGTGCAAATCGATCAGTGTGAAGAAAAACAAAGAAAAATCAGTTTGCTGTTTCGTTAAGAATTCATTAGGCTAATTTTTTCTAATTTTCATCGTATCCTTCCGTTGCCTTCTTTTTCTTCTTCTTCTTCATCTTTCTTCTTCATCATCATCATCTTCTTCTTCTTCTTCTTCTTCTTCTTCTTCATCTTCTTCTTCTTCTTCTTCATCTTCTTTTTCATCTTCTTCTTCTTCTCTTTCTTCTTCTCTTTCTTCTCCTTCTTCTTCTTCTTCTTCATCTTCTTCTCTTTCTTCTTCTTCTTCTTCTTCTTCTTCATCTTCTTCTTCATCTTCTTCTTCATCTTCTTCTTCTTCATCTTCTTCTTCTTCTTCTTCTCTTTCTTCTTCATCTTCTTCTTCTTCTTCTTCTTCATCTTCTTCTTCAATTTCTTCTTCTTCTTTTTCTTCTTCTTCATCTTCTTCTTCATCTTCTTTTTCTTCTTCTACTTCATCTTCTTCTTCTTCATCTTCTCCTTCTTCATCTTCTTCTTCATCATCATCTTCTTCTTCTTCTTCTTCTTCTTCTTCTTCTTCTTCTTCTTCTTCTTCTTCTTCTTCTCTACTCTGATGCGTTGTGCAAAACAAACAAATTTGAATCAAGTTTTGTTTGATCCAACACAATCGACTGATTCTGGTGTTTAAGGCAACAGGACCGTCTAATGTTTTAATTTGCATACTTAAAGAATGAAAATAGTTCCTCATCGATCAAATTGTTGCAAAATATATGTGTCCGGGGATTAAGTATAGAGGGGGAAAAAAGAAGCACGCTCTCCCACACCAAAAACAACAGAAAAAAATAAGATAAGACAAGAAAAAACGCGGAGGTGGATATAATAATGAAATTGGGTCAACGTAATTGTGAGGGAAAGCGAATAAGGCGAAGTGAAAGAGAGAGGGAGATGACATGGGAGGAGAAGTAAATATAATCGAATTTTCTCTTATAAAGAATGAGAAGACAGCGACTTTGGAACACAACATGTCATTAAACGGGAGAATTTAATATCGATTCTTGATGGCTTATATTCTAATCTTTGAATAGAATTTTGCACTACTACTAAGTTCACTTTTTGAACTGTAAATATTCCAAGTGAGCCGAAAAAATAGGTGCACGTAATCAGACAACAAAGAAGAGAAACAACAGTCTGACTAGGCACATATATAAACAAAAATTGCATTGTTAGATTTCAACACCAACACGTTCGTTAAAGTCGTCGGGTCCAAAATAGTTGAGTTCTGGAGGTCGGACATTTAGATATTTATATGAATTTATCTTCATAACGTTGTGTTCAATCGTGCTGTTACAAGCACAACTTTTGGGCTATTACACCCTCTGATCATTTTCAGGTGTATTTTGTATCCAGTCATTGTATCCGATCTGTACTTTCATGCCCTTCTTCATCGTTTCGGATTTACCTAGTAATTCTGAAAATCGAATAACAAAAGAGAAAACAAAAGTCTATAACTGTTCGTCCAGAAAAAAATAGATAATCTGGTTTGTTACTGGAACCAAGGGTAATAGAAAATCATTGTTTTCTTTCAGAGTAATCGATGCCTACTGCCATTATGCAAATTATCCTTGCATCATTGAGTCCTTGATTCGGATATTTTATTCTTTGCAATTTTTCTTTGTTAATCCCTTTATTGGTGTTATTTTTTTCAGTGCGCAATTTTATGTTTAATTGACAGACTACCTTAACTTCTGGTATGCCTTCAATGGTTTGTTCTGAAGCGTCAACCAAAGCTGTCATCATAGATTCCTTCAGTTGGAATGGATGTGTCGACTATCAATATATGTATAGTATCATGAAATTCTACATACACAGTCCTTCAAATATAGAAGACCACCTTATTTCAACACAGGGATCAAATTTTGTAGCTTTGATTCAAATATCAGTGATAGAAGAATAATTCATTATTAGTAACTTTTTTTCAAAGGCACTGCAAATATCTGACATTGGGACTGATTAAAATCCAAAATGAATCATGACTATAGAACTGAAAAGCTAACCTTTTTCGAAGTAATCAGTCAAATGATATAAATACACACTGTAAATATGTCGTAATTCCCATGTCCAAAAGGGCCAAGAACGCAGTGATATTCAAACCCATTACGATGGTCATGGTCAGCAGAATTAGCTCGATCACAAACATGTGTATTTAATAGAATATATCACTTAAATTCAGCCTTACTGATCGTCCAGTTTCGTGGCTCAGCAATAGGGCACCGGTCTCTGAAGCGAAGGTTTCAATTCTGCTTCGTGGTACTGGATGGGTTAATGGATTGTCTATAGCCACACTGAAGACTTGTAATACAACGACACAGTAATTAATGCTCCTCTATTCAGGGTTGAGCACTCTTTAAGTGAGGTAACTCGTTCATTGTAAGCATTATACAATGCTCTTCTATAGGAATAGAGCACTCGGGATGGGGGATTTAAGCAAACTGAAGCCACACTGAAGAGTTGCAATACAACGAAATAGCTGTCTGTGGATGACACAATATATATATATATATATATATATATATATATATATATATATATATATATATATATGGTGATCCCTCATCGTTAAATGTGATTTTGAGTAACCTACTTAGGTAAGCCCCGTCTAGAAAGATAAAAGAAATGATGCATAGTATCAAAAAACGTCGATACACAATACATTATGATGATACTCTATATGAAATAATAAATCAATTTATGACATAAGCTAAATACATATCCCGAAACGATTATATGGTAAACAACTGATGATCCCAAAAAGCAAAAAATTTGCACAAAGTACCATGATAACAAGATGTATGTAAAGCATAGAAAGAAAAACAATGAAGAAAATTACATATATAAATTTAACAGGAAGTTAGTGACTGTAACGACACAAAAATATTTTTGAAGAAGGTTTTTTCCTATGTTTTCTTCAAAGCTGTCTAGACAATATATATATATATATATATATATATATATATATATATATATATATATATACATATACGCACGTGCGTGTGTTTGTGTATATACGTGTGTGTGCATATATCATTAAGCCAAGCTTAATCCCTATCTTTCTCACACTGATGTTCATATGCATGCTTGGGTGCGAATACCTATCTTTTAGGTATATTTTATACACACACACCCAAACACATACACACGCACACGAACACACACACACACACACACACACACACACACACACGTATATATATATATATATATATATATATATATATATATATATATATATATATATATATATATAAAGATGGGGAGGGGGCCAGGTAGTGAGAGAGTGTAGGAGAAAAAACTATCGATGTTGATACGATGTATTTGCCAATACACATCAAATTAAATAAGTGTGTTTAGCGCTCTGTCCTTAATATGAATATGTTGAATTATCAAAAGAATCGACAACTTTAATTTTTTAATTACTCATCTAAAAGCCACCAATTTTAATATATTTCATGTCATCTTCGAGAGACCTTTATTGCGAATATTTTTTTTAAATTACCGCGATATTGCTCTGAAAAAGGCTAGATACGGATTCTAAGGGGCTCGTAGCGTCAAATTTCAACATAGAATAGAAGAAAAATATTAATGTAGTGGCATAAGTGAACAAGTTTATTTTTCAAAGTTTAGTTAGATGCAGATGCAACCACGATGAATGATTGTAAATGCCATTGCATTTATTTTTTTTCTCCTCTACTTAGATTAGAATATTTCCGTGCAACATTCTAAAAATTTTCACAATTTTATCCACACAATGTGGTGTTATACATTTTTCTAACCGGTAAAATACACACTGGCAACCGGAGGATTTAGCGTGCGAATATGTTTGAGCGTAGTGAATGATCTCTTATTCCGGTGGCTTTATGCATGTAGTCATTTGAATAAGGAAAGTCTGTGTAAGAACAAGTCTTGTTTTTATTGCTTCTTTTTTAAGAAAAAAAACATTTCAATATCAAATTTCAGAATTTCTATTTTTTTTAGTAGCCCCATAGTATGGGTGATTTTGAAATGCTATATTTTCCTGTTTCTTTCATTTTTTTCCTTTTTTTTTTTTGACAAGTATAGTACTCTGCGTGACACCGGGATTATTCGGTACCATCTTCCTAATTGCCCCGAGCGATTACTAGTGAAAAACACTGCGTTCTCAGTATTGTTTTTCTCGACCAAACTCCTCCAATGGTTACTCATCACATTCCAAATCCTGTTGTGATTCTGTACGTCTTTTTTCAATCCTCAATCCAAGACCATTTCTCTTAATCTCGTTTTTCTTCAACACTGATTTCTTCCCTTTCCTCCTCCCCCCTCTCTCTCTATATATATATATATATTTTTATATATATATATATATATATATATATATATATATATATATATATATATATATATATATATATATATATCTTCTCGAATTCTAAGTGTTCATTGCTTTCTTATCAATCCTTCAACCCCTTATTTTCATTCTCCTTACTCTCCTTATTTTCTCACTACTCTCCATATCATTTTCAACTCTTTTTCTCACTCTTTCATTTTTCTTTCTCTCATCTATCTACACTCCATCTTACTTTCAGTTTACTCTCCTGTTCTCCATTCACAGACATCACTCTTTCCTCTTCTATTTCATCCTTTCTTTCTCTCTTCCTCTCCTCTCTTTTATTAAATCATTTGGCCGTCATACATTCTTTGTTCTCCACTTCTTTAATCTCACTATTCTTCCTTCAAGATATTTTTCGCATTTTTTTCTCTCTCACATTTTATGACGACGCATTAGGTCGTCAAGTCGTAATGAGGAAAAGCCCTCTTAGCGCCCCGGGATAAGGAATTCGGCTAAAAGGTGTCGCCATTAAGGCTTTAATGCTGAGTCAACTTTTCCACTAATTTCACCAGAGCGTCAATTACAATTAGTATTAGAACATTAGATCACAGCTTTTTATCTCATTAAATCCTTTTCCTTTTTGCAGTTGAGCCTTTCTACCAATGTTTTTTTCTAAATATTACGTGATCAATCTCATATGACTCTGTACTAAGTGGTTGCGGACATTTTGTTTAAAAGTTGAGAAATTAGTGTTTTAAAACACGTGCTTTCTGATAATCTCTGTTATCTTGCCTCCAGTTTGTTATCTGTGACGCTATTTCTTTAAGAAGTTCATTGTTTTAAATCATAGAAACATGAAAAAGTGAATGCTGAATCATATAGTTTTAAACTAAATCAAACTGCAGGTATATTCTTTAAAGATTTATGGATATCCAATTACATTTTCAAACTAACTACAAATAGCATGAAATCAAGCAGTAACACATATATGTATATATATATATATATATATATATATATATATATATATATATATATATATATATATATATATATATATATATATATATATATATATATATATGTATATGTATATATGGTACAAGTCAGGGATTCAGTATGACAATATAATATAGTATAATATAATGCAATTTCCAATGTCTGATGGGTTTATTCAATTGAGTGTTCAATACATTCCACGTTGAATGTTGAGTAAGTTTAGTATAGAGCTGGAAATATAGTGGAATGAAGATTTGCTACACAAACACATTTATGCTTCTGCTCTGTCTAGCTTTCTTCATGCAAATGATTAGGTATATTTTAGATTCCTACGTGGGAAATCTTTTGAAAAAAATAGTAAACTAACTCAAAACTGATTGGTTAAATAGAAAAAAAATGATATAGCGTTAAAATGCCGGCACCACTCAAAATTTTTATTACCAAACATAACTTGGTGACCTACACATAAATACACCAACAATAAAGAACATAGATTTCTTTCACAAAGCCATCTCAAATAACCACCTAATCAACATAATTTCCTTAGACAAGAGGAAATAGACTAAGATAATCACAAGACCCACCATGTTTATAAGGGATTCTAGCACGGGGAAATAAATCTAAGATATATAAAAAAAAAACAACACTCCTATGAGGAGCGCACAGATCCAGCGACCACTTTCTGAAAACACCAACACCCATACCATAACCCCTGGCAAAAATACACAAAATCCAAACCTAGGAAATAAAAAAACAAAAACAAAAACAAAAACAAACAAAAGAAAAGCGAAAACTCCTTCCTCCTAGTAACACCCACAAAAAAATTCCTGAGCTGGAATCTGAAATATACTATACAATCATTTGCCTGAAGAGAGAATCACAAGTGTGTTTGTGTTGCGAATCCCCATTCTGCTACATATATATATATATATATATATATATATATATATATATATATATATATATATATTGCGTTGTGCACATGAGCGTTGGGTGCGCGCATGTGTGAAATATCTTACACGTAAAAAGACGTACGCAAATACATTTATATTTTTTACAAACATAGTGTTATGCATTGACGCATGTCGCTACATATGCATGTAAACGTGGGTCAGAAGTCCAGCTAAACTGATTTTGATGCTTCAGTGCCATTATAGATTTTACAAATGTTAAATTACACTTTGATGGAGAGCGCTAAAGTCGGACGCAATCAATCTTTTGCTCCAGAAGTATTAGGAGAGGATCGCTTGCGCCACTCTTTAAAGGGCGATTTCATAGTCTGTTGACTACACAGAAGTGTGCGTTGTTATATCCTGAAGGCGCCTCGTATCTGTGCTCGAGGAAGTGGGGTGCCTGAGGTTGTGCCAGTGTCAGCGCGAAAGAGTGCCGACGCCCGCTCAACTGGAATGGACGTGAGCAAGGAGAGGCAGGGATTGGATTGCAACCTGATCTCTGCTCCTCCTTGGGGACAGTACACTGTCGTGTACATTGGTATCATATGTCAATCAATGGTATAATAGCATTATAACATAAAAAAAGGTCTTCCACCTGAATGGGTACGCGCGCAAATACTCATTTAATTCTCATAAAACGGGGACGGAAGAAATCCCGAAGAACGTACCTACTTTGAAATCGATATGTGACAGACAGGGGGAAATGAAGCTGTTTACTTACGCATTACTGCAGTTTTTCTTCATATTTTTTTTTTTATAGAGATAGTTGGATATCACTAACATTTGTCTCTCCAGAGAGCAACATTTAAATAACTCGATAAGATAAAAAAAAATGTTTGATGCCTAATTTTTCAATGTTATACTTTTTGGGATAGGTAATGCTCATGCAGTAATCTTAACTAGGAGCAATATATATATATATTTATATAATAGAAGATTATAACAGAAGTAGTTCTCAACCAGACTGTTTAATAGAGTTGATATAGTTCCGTTTATCAATTGATCTTTCATGGTGTAATTCATAAAAAAAAGTTCCGATAACTATTTGCTCCACGGTCCAAAATGAACCCAAAAGTCAGCGTTTACAAGGCTGCAATGCATCGTTGAATGTCCTCCATAGCGTCTGTTGAATTCATCATTACGTTGGATGAATCTCAAACCTTTCTTCAAAGATATACACATATATGCATATATATATATATATATATATATATATATATATATATATATATATATATATATATATATGTATAAAATCAAATATATGTATCTCTCACCTTCAATTCATAGATATATGTAACTGTGCTCCTATGCCTCAACTTCATTCAGTGAAAATCAGTAATTCTCAATCTGTTCAAAAGTAATTTTATATATTTAAATTTGCTTGCTACATTTCATCTATCAACCTATCAATCCGTCTCGATCTATTCATGTTTAAATCTATCTGCTTATACCCCTCTGTCTCTGTCTCTTTCTCTCTCCATATATATATATATATATATATATATATATAACAAGTTGTATACTATATAGCGAACACATTCTTTTAGTACTTGAACCTTTCCTTCCCATTATGCATGTACTATTAATGTTCACATACATACATACATACATACATCATCATCATCATCATCATCATCCATCTTTCATCATCCGTCGTTGGACATAGATCTCCCCCAGGATTCGCCAGATCTCACTATTATGAGCGTCACAGAGCCAATAATTTCGGAACATGTTTAGTTTCTCTCCCCATCCAGTATTCTGCCGGCTTCGGTTATGAAAGTGATCTCTGGGGATCCATGTTGTGACACGTGATTTCCATTAGTTGTCTATGTATCAAGGCCAGCAAATATACCCGTACCCAGCATTAGGAGCGAATCTCCTAATTTTTTTGGTCAACTCTGATTCCTTTCAGGAATACTAAAGCAAAAAAAAAAAAAGAAAAAAGAAAAAAAAAAAAAGATTTCTCTTTTCTGAGTCAGTCAGCATATTCACCAATTTCCAACATATTTCTGCATACATCGAGATTTCACACTGATGCGTCGGTCTATAACCCCTTTGTTCTCCATCATAAGCTATTGATGAAATTCTAAAGATAAGTCATTAGCGATGACTGAAAGCAAGCGGGAAAAGGCTATGTTGTTGACATGTTTCATACTTTTCAAGCATCCCGGTTTGTACTTTTCTGACATCAGAAGAGATTACAGAGCTTTTGTCATCAGGGCAAACATTGATGGCAAATAGTCTCAGTTCCCTTGATATGCGCATTTTCAGTGCTTGACAAAAACTACCATTACGCCCAATGGAGCAGAATAAGCATATTATCTCTTGATAGCGATGCAAGTGATGATATATATATATACATATGTGTGTGTGTGTATGTGTGTGTGTGTGCGTGCACGTGCTTATTTATGTGTGCATTCTTATATCTTCAGATTAGTATGTTTTTCTTTGATCATATATATATATATATATATATATATATATATATATATATATATATATATATATATATATATTTAGTAGAATTGGGATTTCCTACTCAAACGTTAAACGTGTATGTGTAACGAATCCTCATCCCACTTTATTTCCAGCTCTACTCTAAACCAACTTAACATTTAAATTTGTATGTATCGAGCACTCTATGAAGTAAACCCATCATACGTCTGACATTGCATTATATTATATCATATCATATTGCATTCCTGATTTGTACTCCATATATATTTATATATATAAGTATACATACATTTTATGACAACACGTAAGGATATGAACTGTTAAAACCTTAAAGATACAGGGTGATTTTGTAAAATATAGCAAATACTTATGATAGCAGAAAAAATGAAATAAGTATCCACAGAAATATACATACATCTATGATTTTACATACGTATGCATGTCTGTATGCATTGCTTATAACAGATATAAAACGAATGATGAGTAGCCATATATAGTATCGATTATTAATCATTGCAAATATTCACTCACAAATACGTCTCCACACATACGTCTCCACATATATATTGGATCAATAAGTCCCTAGTCTAACATAGTTTTATCTGGCTTTTGAACTGGAAATTTTTACTGCATATAATGAGAAATTTGATTAATGAAGAATCGTTACATTAAGTGCATTGGCAAGGGAGCGGATTATGTTGATTAATGAATGTTTGTTTTTTATCATTTGGAAACGGACTTCAGACGTACCAGTACAAACCTATACATATATGTATACACACACACATATATATATATATATATATATATATGTATACACACACACACACACACACACACATATATATATATATATATATATATATATATATATATATATATATATATATATCATAGTTTTGTTATGAAAACGTCCTCATCGTGGAATATAATGATGTCTAACAAATGCTTTGGAAAGTGATAAGTCAAATTTTGTTAATTTAAAAACAAGAAACCATTTCCACTTGGAGGGAGACAACGTACACAATCTGATATAATGTATTACCAGTAACAAGCTGGAAATTTTGCCGCCCTGTATATCCCTATTATGATTTTAAGTAGGATTTTAGGTATACGGCAAGTTTCTTTCTTCGTGTTGCTTACCATCGTAACGTTTTCCGCCGATCTATTCTTAAATATGAGTAGATATTAAGGAAAGCTAAGCTCGCACCATGTGCCACAATAATCTTGAAAGTTTACCCCTGATAAAAGGTATTTACCATTGCATCAGTACATTACCTGAGCAGTAAAATCATTATTTCATTCAGACGGCATGCTCTGTTCAGATTCCCGATTTCATTAGGCAGCAAGTTATTACAGCACTCTCAGATTTTTTTTTGAGCAGTAGTCATCGGTAGTTAACTGAATATATTAATGGGCGGACTGCCGCAGAAGTAGATTAATAAATCATTTTTTCTTCTCATTTCTGTGAGTACCTTTCACCTTCATCTAGATTTAATAGTCACTTTAAAAAAAAAAATCAATTTTAATCTTAATTATTTTATGCAACTTTTGCTCTGGTCGATTGCTCTCCGACAGTAAACAAACAGGTCATAAAATAAATAATAAGATGGGATTTGAACCCACATCCCTTATGGATTGAACACGAACTCAAACAGGCGGTAGAAACCCAAATAAAACCGCAAAACCCATCTTTCATTCCAAACGGTGGCCATACTTGTTCATATTCTGGTAATAATTTATATTACCTTATCTAATAAAGATTAAAACGTGTTAGAATTAATATATTTTACCTAATCTTGATAATCGAAAGCAGTGGCTGTTTTCTTGATATCTTTCTTGAAATCTTTCCCTTCCATTTCTTTCTATTAAAGTATTTCACATCCGTCCATTCTAGTATGCTTCCGTTGCATAAATAAACATCTATGTGAATTTTTCAGTGTATTTTAGTATGCAAAGATAAAACTCTCTCTCTCTCTCTCTCTCTCTCTCTCTCTCTCTATATATATATATATATATATATATATATATATATATATATATATATATATATACTTTCATGTACAGAGATTCGCGGATCAAACTGCAGAACTAAAAATTATATTTGAAATGCAGATAAATTAGATTTCGTACAATCAAATTATCTGCTAAAATTTGTATTTTCTAGTAAAAAAAAAACGACGTAAAGTGAGAAATGTTTACACGCTAGTATGTCTGTCTCCTTATTTAAAATAATTTGAACGTACATGTTGTAGAACCTAGAAACAAATTCCTCATGCATACGTGAGTCTTAATATAATTTATAAGAAAAAAAGTTAATATTTCTGCGTCGTGTAGTACATATATATGTATATTTTATTTAGCTTTGACGTGTCGAACATGCGCGTGAATAATTTGAAGTCCTCAAGTGCATATCGTTTTTTTTTTGTTTTCATTGCTGAAAGAAAAAAAAAATTGACTTTTTTTTTTGTTAGAAACTATCAACCAAAACTGTCACTAAAACCGTCAACGTAGGTTTCTTAAGTTTACAAGCTGGTCTGGCTGCTTATGCTTCCATGTATGTCTGCATCACGGTACAGTTGCACCAGTGGGGTTAGAGGGCTGAATATTTCAATATTGAAAAGAATTATGCTTGGCCTCACATGGAGAGACCACAAAACAGAACTGTACATCCAGGAAAAGACAAGAGTCAGAGACATCATAGAATCCATTAAAAATCTCAAATGACAGTGGGCTGGCCATGTTGCAAGAATGGTAGAAAACCAATGGACATCGCGACTCACGACATGGATTCCCTGAAATCACATGCGCAACTGAGGCCGGTAGAATTTTAGATGGAGAGACGAGCTAGACAAATCAGAGGGTACTGGCTCCGTGACGCTCATGATAGAGAAGTGTGGTGAATCCTGGGGAAGGTCCAACAACAGAAGTTGAAAGACTGATGATGATGATGATGATGATGATGATGATGATGATGATGATGATGATGATGAAACCTAGAGAAAAAAATTGCCGGATGGGAGTCATTTTTTTCTAAAGATCCGTTTTTAGTCGGAGGTTTAATTCACAATGAGAATTTATGCTACAAGGCCTCTAGCGTCCGTTTTTGCTTGCTTTTGAAAATTCAGATTTTTTAGTTTCCAACAAAAGGTGAGCCAAGTAACTAATTAATTGATCATCCCTTCCTTTAAAATTTCAAATGATAATCTTCAATACAGCAGGCTGTCGGGAAACGTTAATCACATGATGGTTTCTTTTGAGAGACTAGCCAGATCTGTTTGTATAATTGTTATGCCGCCTAGATGACGGTGTGCTTATTCATTTGACTTTCTGGAATGTACTTTTGTTGCAATAAGCAATTTTTTGAATTTCATTTTTTCCAAGTGTTTTTATCTGTAATAATTCATTCGATTTTGCTTTTATTCATGAGCATTCTTTTGTGAAATATTGTCCCTTTTCTTCATTGATTCTTTTTTCTTCATTGCTTCTTTTTTTTCATTGTTTCTGTCTTTCATGTTAGCCATCTCCCCATATGTTCAATCTGATCTTTCATTCATCGACTAAAAGAAGGCGTCACTTCGTGCATGTGTTAGCTTTCTCGTTTCTCTCATAATTCCTTTTTCTCGTTCTCATTTTTATTCTTTCACACTTTTCCGCACAAAGACAAATATTTCAATTTCTTTCTACTCCAAGAATGCAAATATTTTTCTCAACATTTTTCTTTCAAAACAACTGCTTTGTTTTTCCTTATTTCACGTCTATTATTCGCCATTTCTTTCCTTCATATGTTTTTTTTCTTATTTTTCAGCCTTGTATTTATTCTTTAGAATTTCCCGACTAGAATTTACAAGTTATATTCTTCCTTCCCTTCTTTCTTTTCATTCTTTTCTTCCTTTCTATCTATTTTTCTTTCCATTCCTTTCTTATTCTAATTATTTTCATATTTTTCTTTCTTTTTCCTTTTCCTTTTCTTTCTTTTCAATTCCTTTTCTCTATATTCAGTTTTCATTTCTTTTTTTCCTTCTTTCAGTCCATTTCTCCATTTCTTTCTCCATCTATTTTCACTCCTTTCTTTCTCTCTTTTCGTCTCTATCTTTCTATCTTTTTTCATTTCTTTCTCTCATTCTTTTTTCATTCCTTTCTTTCTTTTTTCTTTCTTTCTTTTTATCTCTCTCTACTCTCATTTTTTCTTTCCTTTCTTCTTTATTTTCCTCTCTTTTTTACAGTTTTTTACGTTCATTCATTTAATTTTCGTCAGTTTTCCTCATTTCTATTCTTAGCTTCTCATTTTTTTTCTTTTATTTGATGATTATTCTTTCGCTTCAATTCTCACACAATTCTCTCTATTAATTCTTTCAAATATTCCTTTATTTCACCCTCCAATCTTTTCTTATTCCCTTTCCCTAGTTTTTCTTCTCTCACCCATTTCCATTTCTGTCTCTTGTTTCTCTCGGTTGGTTTTTCAATCTTTTTACCATTTCTCCAACCTCCATTATTTTTCAAGTTTTCTTCTTTATTTGCACTCAAAACCATCTATGTTCTGTCATAACCTCTTTTTTTGTATCTACTTCAACAACAGTACAAGAACGACATACCACCATATGTGTCCTCTATTAATATTTCGCAATGCCTGGAAACAGTACCAATCTTTCATCTTTTCGCACGATGTTTATAATGACCATTTCGGTCTACTTTTTAGTCAATCCTATCTTCCTATTCATTCGATATTTTTTGTTTAGTATTTTCTAAGATTCTTTTTTATTCATTCTTCAATCCAAAAGCATGAGCTAAGCCCATTATTAGTGCAATTTAATGACATGACCATGTGAGCAAAACTGCATGCAAATCAGTAGGGTGCCGTCTTTTTTTCCTTGCTTCCGTAGGCTCTTAAATAATAATGATGATGATTTATAAGTATCAAAACCAGGGGGGATACTACTACTACTACTAGTACTAGGACCTGGTGGTCACCGCTGGAGACTGAGTGACAGCAAGTCTCCTCAAGTCTCCTCAAGTCTCCAACCCTCCTCTTCGCACTCTCACAGTTCACGGCAGTGCTATGGAATACGGTTTTACTCTGGCTGCCTGGTGGTTTTGGCTGGAGGCTGAGTGACAGTAAGTCTCCTCTGGTCTCCACCCTTCCTCTCATAACGTGCTCATAACGTACTCAACTGTCGCAGCCCACACCATGCCATTTTCGTGGCTATTAAGCCCTTGCTACCAGTGGCGGTGGGGGGAATCGTAGGTCTCATATTTTCAGTATTCTCCTCAGTATTCGTGCATTACCCAGTAATGCAGTGATCTGTACTGTCTCAATCTTTCCTCTTATCCCCATTTCTTCCAATCTCTTTTCTAGTGTCTTTTGTAAGTTCCGAGTGCACCGACTGTCATTGGTACTACCCTAACTCTCACGTTTCAAATCTTCTCCAATTCTCTTGCCAGATCCTGGTATTTCCCTAGTTTTCCACTCTTTTACGTATTTACTCTGATCCACAGGAGCAGACACGTGTTTAATTTCACAAGTTCTCTCCCCTTTGTCCACAATTACCAGGTCCAGTCTTCTCGCTTGAATAAGGTGATCAGTCTGGATGTGAAAGTCCTAGAGTAATTTATGGCTACTATTTTCTAGGGCTGTCTCCGGTCTGTGTTGATATCATTTGTCCGCATGGTTGAATACCATTCGTTTGCTCAGTTCCCAGTGTATCACTGTTGCTACCCTGTCGTGTCTGTTTTAAAATTCTTTTTAGGATAGTTTACTATAATTATTATTATCATTGTTATCTCAATCGTCCTTGGTAACCAACCTAATAAATATCGTACATGTAATAGTTACTCACAGCACTGATACGACGAATTACCCATTAGCCGTGTCTTTATAAGTTACCCTGAAAACATAGATGCACTTTTTCAGCTAAAAGAACTAGCGAAGTCTTTATACTATTATCATAACAGCAACGATAATGATTAATATTTGCTCTGCTTGTGCTATTATCATTGCCTCTAAGTATAATGAAGAAAAGCAGAAAATACCGTGGAAATAAATGATCTGTTTCATGTGTAAAAAAAAAACTTGGAATGGGCACACACGTTTTCAAAGACATTGCACCAGGGCCAGCTCAAGCCTTTATAAGGCTCCTTACCCCAGCAGCATTGATCCTACACTGCCTCTCACCCCTACCCATTACCATTTGTGGCCCTCTGGTGGCCACGTAGCCCTGGGCAGTCACCTAGTTCGCACATACCCAAGGTCGGCTGTGCATTGCGCTGATAAATCCAAAGCGTCTTTAGAGGAATATCAGTCGGAAAATTTAAATGATAAAAATAATACTCCTTTATGTTTTATAATTTTACATTAAAGATACATGGAAGAAATTCATGTTCAATATCACATGGAGAAATCACAAGGCAGCACTGTGTATTAAGGAAAAAACAGGAGTCCAAGACATCACTGAGTCTATTTGAAAACCCCAATGGCAATGGGTTTGCCATATTGTAAGAAAGGTAAACAACTGATGGACATCACGACGCATGGTATGGATCCCAAAGGATTACATGCAGAACCGAGACTGGCAGAATATGAGATGGTGAGACGAACTGGACGGGTTCAGAGAGGATTGGCTCAATGACGCGCATGATAGAGAGGTCTAGTGAATACTTTGAAAGGTCTGTGTCCAACGACAGGCGATAAAAGACTGGTGATGGCAATGATAATGACGGTTTATGAAAGAAACCAGATATCCTCATCCGTCGAATATTTCAGAGTTGACAATATTCTATGTAAAAAAAAACTCTCTTATGATTGTTCAACAATTTTTATTTTTAATTTTCTAATTTCCTTCCTCTCAACAATCCTGTACTTCTAATCTCTTTCATTTATTCTTCCTCTCCTTATTCTTTCTTACTGTGCTTTTCTTTTTTTTTTTTGAAAAAAAAAAAATTTTTTTCTATTCATTCCTTTATTTTTTGTCTGCTTTTCCTTTCCTAACTTTTCCACAGATCTTTTTTTAACTGCACTGAAAACTATCTGTTGTAGTCTGCTATCATTCTCAAATCAATTATTCTTTCATGTCTAATATTCTTTACTGTTTCAGCATTATTTTCTGTATTTTTAGTCTCACATCCCCTCAGTGTCTACAGAGTCACAGGCTTGACAGAAAGACTAAACCATCGTCTTTTTGTTCATTCCGTACGGTCAAACTTTGTTTAACGTCCTTGTTTTGTTTCGCAAAGGAGAAGCTCTAAAATGAGTGGAAGGCCTAACAATACGATCCCGATTCAATCGACTGCGGGTGCTGTCCCCATAAAAAAATGAGAAAGGAGACATTACCATGCAAAAGGTTAAAGTAAATCGCTATGTTACGGGTAAGAGATCAGATTATGTCCCGGCCCTGGACAGAAGATGTTCTTTGAAGATATTATATCCAATATTTTCAACGGACCCAAGCAAAGTTATTGATATTGTTGAAGTGGCGGTTATTTCCCAAGATGGTCGCCACAAGGATCCTAGAATACTTGGAAATTTGAAATAATATCTAATTAATCTGATACCTATACCAATTAGTCCCTGAGGATTTCCTGATTGAGCTTATTTCTAACTTTACATGAATAGTGTTACCTTAGAGGTCATTTAATTACATGAACTCACTTACTGACCCACGTAAGTCACAATAGTCATTAAATCGTCCGTAATTCTTTCCTAATTGAAGAGAGAATTTTTTTTTATTTGGTAGACGAAGAATTCATCTACACAGCACAAAACCCATTCCAGTTCAAAAGATTTTACTAGCAAAAGAAATTTAATGAAACATTTTACTAACCGTCGCGTGTAGTTCGCTTTTGGCTATGAAAATATTAATACCATGATCGGTCCATTTATAATAAAACATTACTATAATTACCCAAATAGTTCAATTATACGTAGAAACCAATTTCTCTAGACTCCAAAATAACATGATGGATATTAGTAACACATTTTTTTCCAGGGGTTACCGTAAAATCATCGTACATATGGATATTGGGAACACTTTAGACATCATATGCTTCATAAAACCAAACAAATGGAGACATGGTCTGATAGAGTTAAAGCTCACATCTGCAAGTGCATAAATCTGTACACTAGAGTCTGACTTTGAAATAAGAGCAGCAAGTACAGACATTTTTTTATAGGTACACAAGGAATCATATTTTTGGTCGATACTAAGTAGCAAAATGTGTTATCAATGACTCGAGATGACCTCTAAAGGAGCCCATGATTCATAGTTGGTTGAATACATGGTAATTCATGCAATCTTCGGGGTCGTATTAGTAGGTACACACATTCATTTTGTATTTTCAGTATCAATTCGAGTTAGTAGGTAATTTTGTTTCCCTTTTCAGACTCACATTATTCTGATGGTAACCATCTTGGAAAATGGCTACCACGGCCATAATGTAATACATTTTTGTTGGATCTATTGAAAATGGTAATCTCATATACCTAAGCTATCATCCCTGAAGGTTTGGTAATTTTGCCCAGCATGGAACGCTTCCCGCTGTTTACCCTAAGGGAGTGGACTATATTGTTCTCTAGTCTATTATTCTCTCGTCTTCTATTACTTTTCGTCTATTCTTTAGTCTGCTTTATTCTTTAGTCAACTATTCTCTCATATACTATCCACGTAGAGATAAAAATGGGGTTTCAGGGCATGAATTTTTTTATTTTATTTTTTTTTTTGCTCACAACTCCTAGATTATGCCATTTAGAGCCAACCCTTTCTCTCATAATAGACCGGAATTTTTCGCCTAGTATTTCTCTCTTGTTGGTTTTCTTTGTCCTATTCCTCTTTTTGTTTCACTTAGCAGTCATCCTCTTGTCTGCTATTACTTCAACTCTTGAAAGAAACCCCCTCAGTTATCGAACGCCAAATCTAGTCGTTGTACATAAATTTCGACATTGTTTAAAGCCAGCTTCAGAGTCTTATTTCCATTCATCGGCATTAGTCTGTCACCTGAATAGAATCATAAATGGATTGAGAGATAGTAGCTGATCTTTGTGATGATATAAAAAAAATATTTACGAAATTTTAAGAACATTGTGTATATCATTACAGTACTACCCATATAAGGATGAAAATTGGGTTTGAGGGAATAAACATTATTTTTCTTTTGCTTACAACTCTGAGATTATACCATATAGTGCTAACCCTTTAATTGATAATGGAACGAAATTTAATTTTGAGCTGACTTTTATTCTCTCCAAGCTGACACAAAATGGTTGTCAACTTCGATAACATCTTATATCAATCGTTGAAGTATATCACTCTCTTTGACAATCTGTCATAAAATTGTGAATGACATTTTATCACAGGGATAACCCCGTACCAAAGAGTCATGCCAGATGAAATCTGTGTAGCTCATTTTTTTCTGTTTTATTCGAAACAATTTGACATTTAGAAACAATTAGCTCTTATAAAGATTATACTGTTAAGCTTAATAAAAGTTATCTTGCACAAGATATTTTTTATATTGAAGTTGTATCTTATCTAGCTAGTAAGACGAAATACATACGTGATGGGATTCCTCTTCGTAGCAAGAGGCTCAACCCGTTGGTTTCGTAACCTCTCAGTGATAAGTTCGATTCTTATTACATATTTCTTATCGAGTGGCTTTTAGAAAAGTTAGCTTTGTCTTGGTACAAAGGTTCTCAAGCAGGAATGGTAGGAGAGAGAGATAAGTAATCAGGATCACAAATTGGCAGGTGCAGACCGTAGGAATATTTTTCTGTTGTTAGTGATATTATGCATTAAAATAATTTCCAATAAAAAATAATGCTAAGTTAAATGTACTAATATAGGAAAACATCTTGTGTGCATATGATCCAGAATGCACCTATTGAGTTAAATAATCTTGGAAGGAGAAATGTCCTGAAATGTGTTGAGAGAGTCAATGGTCGAAAAAAGCTTGAAAACAAACGTCTTAGTAAATGACACTGCAACTCAAACAATAGTCATTGCAACATAACATTGTGTTGAAGAACATTTTTCGATTGTATTATAAATTCAACGAATAGTAAAATTATAATTTGATGGGAGGATCTATTCTCTCCTAATAACAACTCTTCATTTTCGCAGCGTAATGCATGTCATCAACTCGGAAGCTGGATTGACTAGGCCTTTCGCGACTAGAAGTAAATGTATTTAGCACTGCTGTCATGCCCTTATTTCTTAAAAGTTCACGCACATCAATGATGATCTGTTGCTAATGGTAGACTGGGGAAATCACTAGTCTACAGGTGAAGATGCTACATCTTCGGGTGTATTTATTTTCAAACTTCGGTCGAAATAAGAGGCTGGGGTTGACTTCGTTTTTTCCTTGGTGACAACCAGGACGGGAAAAA
>OY735210.1:53698118-53705618 GCA_963457665.1 Thysanoteuthis rhombus
AAAATTCAGGTATCGAGCTTTGGGAAAATATTTTCTGAATAAGAAAACAGAAAAAGCAAATTATAAAATGAGACAAAAATATTTCCAACTGCAAAGTATAGAATGGCATGATGCTAGAATGTTGCAATTTATCTCCCAATTCATCAGCGATATATTTTTTTATTATCATCGAAGCGATCAATAAATAGGCGAAACAAAATCAAAGAAAAAGATCAAAGATATACATCAATGGACAATAAATGAATAAGTTAGAAGGAGGGAAAAATAGCGAATGAAAGGGAGAGTCAAGTGAATGGGAGTGAAAAGAAATTAAAAGTGAACTTGGATAGAATGAGGCAAAGGGAGAAAGGAAGGAGTTTATGAAAGAAATGAAATGGAAACGAGAGAAAGAAAAGAAAGAAAGAAAGATAGAAATGATCGAGTGGATGGATTTATGGAATAATCAAATCGAAGGAGAGATATACGGGAAAAGTGAAGGAAAAAATTGGGGACAAAGAAGAAAAACTGAGAAGTAACTGACAAGACACTATTGAAAAGATAAAAGAAGAATTTTAAAAAGTGACAAAAGAGATCTGGTTAGCCACTCAACAGAAACTGTCGCGAGCTTTTGACAGCATACCGAGTAGGGGTGATCAATCAAACAAAGGGGTAAAGGAATGATCGATGGATGAGTTACTTCTTTTGGCACTTATTCGGAGGTTATCCTTGAATAGATCTGAATCTTTCAAAAGAAGCGAATACTGCTGGAGAAAAACTAAATGACCGATTTAGCGTAAACTTACATTTCAATTCAGACCCAGCATCAAAAAACCCCTTTGAGGCATTATAAAAAAGCAACAGCAAAATGTTCTTTTTACACAATAATGTGCAAATGTTGACAATTTGCAAGGCCTGTACACGTGATGAATACATAAGCAACTAGCAAGACCAACTTAAAAATGGAGGAAACCTATGATGACAGTTCAGGTTGACTGTTTCTAAAAAAAAGATGAAAGATAGTTAGGATAGAAATGGTGGAGAGAATGAATTTCAGAAAGGATATACGAAAGTGAGAGAGTGACGGGAAAGAAAATGATAGAATGAAAAAGGAAAAAGAAGAACAGAGAAAAGAGTGTGCACGAATGAAAGATGGAAATATATTGGGAATGAAAGACGAAGACAACAGACACAGAATAGGATTAATGATTAAGGAGAGTGTAAGAGGATGATTTGAAGAATCGAAGAGAGAAGAAGAAATAAAGGAACGAAAAAGATAATGGGAAAGAACAATGAAAGAAAATGGGAAGAAGTGAGATTTTGTGGAAATGAGAAAAAGAAATTCAAGTGGGACATATAATCAGAAAGGGAAGATGACCAGTAGAAAAATAAAAATAAATAAAAAACATGGAAGAATAGAAGTGAAAAAAAATGTAAGCTGAGAAAATACGTACGCGACTTTTGAGAACATATTATTGAAAGATGATGAATACTGAATGGAAATAAGAAATTAAGAAAACAAAAAATATCTGACACCAAGAGGAAATTTGAACAAAGCAAATATAAGACATTGCCATGAAATGAGACTTTAGAAAGAATGACAGAATGAATGAGGAAAAGACGAAAAAGCGAATAGGAGGGGGGGAAGAAGAGAAAGACGAAAAGATAGCGAAAAGAATGAAGCGGACTAATAGATTAATAGTCAAACAAATATGGAAAAATAAACTAGAGTGAATGAAAACGCGTTCAGGAGAAAGAAATAAAGAAAGAAAGGAAGAAAGAAAGAAAGAAAGAAAGACAGACAAAAGATAATGGAACAAAGGATGACAACAGAAATACACGAAGTGCACAAAAACTGGATGAATAGGAAGAAAAAGAATCAAAATATTATTCATGAACGAAAGAAAAATCGAGAAAGAAAAAAGGACTGTGAAGAAATAATGAATGATAGACGGGTGAAAACTTGCAAAAGAACCGCAAGAAAATCAGAATAGAGTGAAAAAAAAAATGAAAGCAAAAATAGGACTGAGAAGAAAAAAGAAAGAATCATAGACAGGTGAATGCATGAAATCGAAATTAAATAAAAGAATGTATAAAAAAGACTAGACGAAAGAAAGAAGACACTGAGAAGAAAAGACATAGAAACGCTATCAGAATGTGAAAAGAGATATGAAAAGAATTGGAAGAGAGAAATACTGATGGAAAATGAGGAGAAACATTGATGAGAGGAACGAACGGGGGGAAATTATGAAGATGAATAAAATGAAAAAAAAAATGAGAGGAAGAATAAAAAAAGAAATAAAATTATTTTTAGAAAAGAGAAGGGTATACAAGGGAGATAAATACACATGGGAAACGAGAAAAGCATGATTGAAAGTGAAGCTCAACAGGTTTAAACAAAGAATGGATAATTGAAGACAGAGGCAAAAATAATGGAGATATCAGAGATGCATTAATGGATAAGAATTAACATATCGAAAGACACGTGCAAAGTATTTGATATAAATAGGAACATACCGAATTCCAATTATAAATATGCTTAAATCTATATACAGGACATATTATACAATCGATGCATCGTATCTGTAATGGCGTACGGGGTTGCGAAACCTGAAAACTCACATGAATAGAAAAAAAACAAAAAAAAAACAAACTCAGTATGGCACAGAAGGGTGATGTGAAGTGAAATGTTAGTAAAAACACTAAGCGATACCAAGTAACCAACATGGATCTTTGAGGGGATCAGAGTGAAGAATACTATACAAGTAATCAAGCAATAAAAAATGGAGATGAGCAGGGCACATAGCAAAAAGAAAGGACAACAAATGGGACATGAGACTGACCGGTTAGTACCCAGGGGAGATAAAACGGAGTGAGAAAAGACCAGGTTTAAGATGGAGAGTCGAGATCGAAAAGTTTTCCGGTAAGACATGGCGGAGATTAGCGCAATCACGCTCGAAATTAAAAGTCATGGGGGAAGGCCTTTGTCTAAGAGATAGACTTATAGTGGCTTCTATTGTTTCCATTGCTGATGATTTATGATTATATGTAAGTGTATATGTATGCATGTATGCGTGTGTGTGTGTAATTGCAAGTGTTTTTTTTTGTAAATGTGTTAGTGTGAGTCGATGTTTCTACATTACAAATCATAACGATGCACGAATGCATGTATCTGAGTGTATAGCTGTATGGTCAATACAAAAAGAACATTACAAAATAATTGTTTTCAGAGAAAAAGCAGCGCTTTATGACAAATGCGTCTCATGATAGATGGTCACATCATTTCTTTGCAGTCCCTAGTGTCCTCCATTTTCTTCTCCCCCATTTCTCTCTCTCTTTTTTTCTTTCTTTCGTATATCACCTCAATCGCTCGGACGGGTAAAAATAAAGAATTTTATTCCATGCTCCTGCCTGACCCCAGGAACCTAATCTGTCAACGCAGACATGAGAACATTCTCATCAAATCTGTTCTAGATATTGATAATATATGCTGATGGAAGCCATGTAATCACCTGTCCAAAGGGAGGGAATTGACAAGCTTTCCTCACATTTACAAAGTGAAGCCCCAGTTCTGGCAATATATGATCAATCTCGTACTTGGTTGTAGGGATTCAAATATCAGCCCTACGAGCTGAACAAAAATGGGTATATTTGTGGAGTATATAGACCAGTGGTTCAGGAATTTTAAAACCCCGAACTACACTAATAAATAACTTCTTTAATTCTTAAAATCATTTTTATTCCAAAGGAATTACATTCGTTCAAACTCTCCCGGGTACTGTATTTTTGAAATAGCTGTGTTATGGATGATGCTATTTTTCAGTCTTAAGATTGAGACTATCACTTTAAACATTGGATCTGTTATTTCACAATCCATGTTCAATATTCGATCAGTTTTGTTGTTTATCTTTTTTTTTTTATATCTAGACTAACAGGGAGAAAGACCACTCACAAAGGTAAGTCGTACAAAAAGGTTGCAAATTCTGAAAGGCTCTCCCCGATAGTTCTGGATAAGTATTTCTCAATGATAACCAAAAATCAGGAACACACAATGATTTGAAAAAAACTTTGAAAGAGTTATCACGATACAAGATAGCTCTGCCAGTTTTACCTGTTTGGATTTTGTCATATCATTGATTTCATGTATATTCTTGCAACTGAATGGGCTCCAATCCCGTTTTTATTGTATTCTTGTCGAGTAAAGATTATTTCATACAATTCAAAAGGACAATAGAAATTTCAATTATCATTTGGATGAGTTTCATCTCCAGTTTTTGGTGATCTTTGGCAATTCTCTATAATTTTCAATGATTTTTTAAAAATGATTTTTGGCTATTCTCGGTAATTCTAGACAAATCTCAGCAATTATCAGTAATTCCCGGTAGTTTGCAGTAATTCCCAGCAATTTTCGTTAATTTTGGGCAATCTTCGATAATTCTAAGAATATTCCGTCAATTCTTGTTGAATCTCAGCAATTCTCAGTGCTTCTCCAAACTTTGAAATTATCAGAATTTCCAAACCATTCTTTCCCTAGAATTTCCGAACTTTATGCTGAACTTTCTTTTTAATTAGATTTACAATTCGAGATTTCAATTCCATTATTAGATTTTCGAAATATTTCTCTGGAATTTCAAATTTTTCCCAGATTTTGGAGACTTTCTTTTCTCATAATTATATGATATCTTAGAATTTCCCAAATTTCACTTCAATTTAGGGAGTTTCCAGGTATTTTTGCACTTTAAGGTGAATTTCAGTAATTCTTGGAATCTCGGTAATTCTTAGAATATATCGACAGTTCACAAAATATCTTGGTAACCGTAGGCAATTTCTGATCTTTCGAATTTCATATCAATTTTCATCTGAATTTTTCTTTTTCGAAATTTTCCCGAACTTTTCGAACTTTTCACTGAAATTTCAAACTTTTCTAGAATTTATTTTAGCTTCGTAACCTTGAAGCTCCAGAAACATTTCAGAATTACAAAAGACTCTTCAGACTTTTCAAGAATCCTCGAACTTTTCCAGGACTTCTGATCCTTTCCAGAAATTTGAACATTTTCGTTCAGAATTTTTCAACCTTTTCAAAGTGAATTCATGGTCTTTTTCAATTTGCAATTTCTTCTTTATAATTTCGAAACTGATACAACAATTTTATGTATTTAAAAGATAATTTCAGAACTTTGACTGCCATAATCTTATCAAATGAAAATTGGAAATATCTGTGTTTTCTTTACGCTGTAAGAAAAAATAATCTTTCATACGGGCTCAGTCTGTAGATTCACAATATATTCAGTCATCTCTTTGGTTCTATCTATGATTGCAGTGATCGAGTATTGGGTGGAGATTAGACATTCTGCAGCAAGACTGGTCTTCCATTCACATTCATGAATTATTGAGAGAAAAGCAAACTCATAAACGACGGGTTGCAAGAGAAGCTCAGTAACCACCGAGGAAAAACTCTCCTCTCCGACAAGTTTTCAGTTCAAACAATCATCAACATTCAAAGTATAGTCCTATGGTTAGTACATTCGTTATGCTGGCCAATTCACCGGTGTTTATTGTTCAGTTCTTCTGCCCTGTCTGGTTACTTACTTGAAAACCCCATAGTTTGAACTATTACTCATGTCATTATTATATCCAGGATTTTGAAAACATTTGGATGTTTGCATAACACAAACGCCATCGTCTCATTTTCATCATCTTGGTTTTATTGATGTACTAAGCTAAGTTAAGTAGACATGGAAATGGTTAATCTATTTCTAATTCAACAATAGATATTCATTAAGCAAATCTTTGTCCTCGTTTCAATTCACTGGTGAGTGAATGTATTTGTTTATACATCTGTTTGCATGTGCATGGGTTCATATTTGTCTATGAATCACCATTCCAACGAGCAGAGTTAGAATTCTTGTCTCAAGTCTTCCATCTTATTCCAAGTTTAAACCTATACATTGTTTGTTATCTTTCCGTCTTGGAGAATATATTTCCTCGCAAAGACATTAATGTTATGTTATTATACTTACTGGCTATCGTATGAGATAAGGGTAGATGCCGCTCTTGAAAAGATTTTTTGTTGTAATGATAATGATAATGATGATGATGATGATGATAATAATAATAATAACAACAACAGCAGCAACAACAATAATGAATAAATAAATATGTGTGTGTGTGTGTGTGTGTGTGTGTGTGTGTGTGTCTAGTATAATAGCTCTGTGCAAGTTTGGATGGCTACCAACACCTTTTTAAGAAGATAGGATTTAATGTGTATTCAGAGCACACAGTTACATGTGCCAACATGAAAAATGGCTCACGAGCAGGTGGCATCTAGCATTGGAAACAGCGCTTACTTAAAGTAATTACTAGATACAGCGAACTTCTGATACTGTTTACAATTACAAAATTGAATGTTTCTATTTCAATCACTCTCTATATTTTACCACACAATAGATAGGTATGTGTACTATTCGCTAACGCATATTATAGAAAAACCTGTAGGTTATTATAGCCGAACTGCATCACGTACCACAGTACGGGTTAATAAATCAAATTCTATTAACAAGTTTAGGGGTCTTGGAACACGGAGTGGTTCCCCTAAAGGAAAAAAAATTATTAGAGAAGCTTGCATACTGCAGGATCAATTCCACTCTTAATTCTATTTGGATCGAAAATGATTAGCATGACATTTTTTAACAATATACTTAATAAATTCGTAGCTATACAATACTTGTCAGATTAGCTCAGTTGGTAAGAGAGCCGTCTTTCTATCACATGGTCATGATTTAAAATTTCAGTGGCAGAATGTTACCTTTATTTGTATTGGTTCTGTTTAACGAAAATTGATCGACAAGTAATGATCGAGATTACTACCCGGAATTCGGGGAAGGGTTTTGTTCTAACGGGATGGAAACAAAGTCCAATTCAACCTTAACTGAGATTTGAAAAAAATATCTCCCTTATTTTTGGATGAGAAATCTGCAAAATGTCCAGTGAGACATGGGAAACGCTGGGTTACTTGAAGCTGGAACAAGCGTTTAAATTTTCCAAACTTTTAGACAGAAGCGTGTTTGATAGATATAAACAAAAGTTGTCTGAGGTTTTGAAATAGAACATTGTCAATATTCCATGAATTATTCAGAATGATATCCTTGTCTAAAATATGAGTCTGAATATTTAATAGAATAACATTAAGATTGCCACTCACGCGTTTGCACAAACAGAGACAGGGACATAGCAACGCACGCATGTACACGTGCATATATTTAATAATCTGACACAAGTAAGAGAACAGGGGTTACCATGTGATGTTCAGCGAAGTTTCTAATTATAGATGACTAACGAGCTCCGAAAATCGGCATTCAAAATCTGGAGTTCATTTTCTGGGTCCAAAAACTGACTACTGGTTTTAGTGAGTAATATGCAATTACTTAGGTCACAAATCAGGCCAACACACAGATATACATACACATATATGTACATATATAAGCATTGTTTTTTTGTGTGTATTCGGCAACATTGCTAAACATA
>OY735210.1:53710618-53848118 GCA_963457665.1 Thysanoteuthis rhombus
CTGCTTTGGAGAATCAAGGGTGAATAAAAAAGCGAACAAAAATCATGAAAATTGAATAGTGTTCGGATTGGCACGATTATCAAAGAAGGGGCTGAAGATGTAATGAAACATGTTGCCGTTCAAACCTCACTTAGAGCACCTAGACGTCTGGTATGAAAAAGTATATAAATGAATGAAGGAATGATAGAAATGATCTGCTAAATAATAAACATGGCCTAGCCTGTGGATCACAGAGTAAACAAGAAAGAGAGAAAAACTACGAAAATACCAAGACCTAACCAGAGAACTGAAGGAGGTGTGCAGCATGGAAGTCAGAGTGGTACCAGTAGTAGTAGGCGCACTTGGAAATGTACCAAAGACACTGAAAACGAGATCGGCGGAACTTGGGATAGGAGGAAGGATTGTGACTATACAGACCATATCGCTACTGGGGACTGCAAGAATACTGAGGAAAGTACTGGAAATATGGGACTCACAACTTCAAGCTGGTATCAATAGCCTAATAGACATAAAATGGCATGATGGAGACAGAACACACCATAGCACTGTTATGACTTGTGGAGGCAACTTGAGTGGAAGACTAGAGACCTGGGGAGACGTAATGCCACAGCCTCCAGCGATGGCCACCAGGCAACTGACGTGAAAGCATAACCCAAAAGACAACTGTGGACAGCGAGAGTTTGAAGAGGAGAGCTGGATACTGGAGGTGACTTGCTGTCACTTTGTCCCCAGCGGTGATCAACTGGCAACTAGTATGAAAATGGAAATATCAATAATAATAATAATAGAAAAATCTTTAAAGCACACAGGACTGGATATCTAAATTAGTTAAAGGACATGAAAACACAAAATGTTGCTCTTAAAAGTTTAAAAAAAGTAAAGACGTTGATATACACCAGTGGCTCTGTGTCAGTGGATTGAAAACAGAAACAGGGGGATTTATCCTTCTAACAAGAAGTGAAAATTGGAAGGGAAACATTTCAAGATGAAAACATAAGAATTGCAAATGAGGTGACACAGACATAATGGGGAAGAGCTCGATTGAACAAGATAAAAAACAAAACAAAACAACAACACAACAATCCAGTCGGAACAAACACTACTGAGGCAAAGGTAGAGAGTACGCATCAAAATCGTAAATGCCAGCAACTCAAGATTAAGGGTACCTTGAAATTTTTGTATAATCTATTTGAAATCTTTTGAAATATATGGGACGCCACCAAATCTTTTCCACCAGGATATTTTATGTTTGGAGTAATTCAACAGAAAAATATTATTTTTCAACGTACATGCAGTAATTTCAAATAAGAAATTGAAACTATAACCAGGACAGTGATATTTGTACCTTCCCTTTGTGTTTAAATGCACAATCCTTCTGGTAGAAACAACCGCCTCCAGAAGTTTCTTGCAGCCATCTATAAACTCCTGGCAGTTCTCTAACTTCGTAATTTGTTCAAGTTCTTGAATGTTTGCGGCATTTCTGTTGTACATGGTACACACGGAGAACGTAGCTACAGAATTCTGCTTTTGCAAAAGATTTCCAAGTATTAATTCTCATAGCTGATCAGTTTCAAAATTCCATTTTCCCCTCCGTTTCGGGTCAAGCTCGGTTGCTTAGGAAACAGTGCAAACAAATATAATGGAAAGATTAAAATATTGCTGCCTGGGTCATATTTCTGATTTTTTCTTTGGAATCATTACTCAGAATTTAAAAAAAAAATGATTTTTTTGTAAATTGCTCAGGGCATTTGGCTTATCTGGTAGATTTCCATTCATTTGGAAAGATATTTTACAGTTTATATAGAGAATTCAACAGTGCCAATCATATAATAAGTGATTGTATTTTTTTTATTGAGAAAGAGTAAAAATATAATGAATGTGACTTGGTGGAAAAGATGATCCACGGGGAATAGTTAAATGGTTGTTATTTCACCATGCAAAAAAATATTACATGCACAAACCAGAAAAAAAATTGGGGACCCAATCTGTGCCAGAAAGCCAGAGGTAGGTCTCATACACGAAGAAAATTGTCAGAAAATTGATGCTTTTCCAGCAGACCCCAGAGTTCAGCTTAGATTTTTGAAAACCTGGAACGTACATAAATCTTACAAGACGATGAGGTTTGAAGAATCGAAGCACTGAAACCATCCGGCCGAGGGCATTGCCAAAACCAACAAGAACATTGAAGAGAATGTGACTGAGAAAAGTACTATAGAAAAACAAGGAGAATATTTCAAACTGAATTCAACTAAAGTAAACATTTGACAAAAGTAATGAATACATGGACTGTTCCTATCCAAGCTTTTTAACCGAACTATCATTCCAAAAGACTCTTTTTGAAAAGAAAATATAAGGAGGGAGAGGGTTAGTTATCATTGAGAATTGTGTCAACTACACAAAACAGAGTCATGGAGAGATTATCACAAAAGCCAAAAATTGCAGAAACTAGAATTAACAAATTAATTAAGATTAACGATATGATGAATCAGTACTCTAAATGAAGAGGAAAAAAAACACTAGAGTCTGGGAAAAAAACTGCAGAAACACTTCAGAAAAAAAATGGAGATAATTGTAGAGAGACAAAAACATAGTTCCGAACAGTTACAGGCGGCGATAAAACTGGAAGAAACAAACGAGGAAGAGATTAAAGAATACATTGGAAGAATTCAAAAAGCTTTATAGACTTGACTAAATAGGAAAAAAAGCGATAAAAGAAATGAACTTGTGGTGGTATTTGTTGAAGAAAATACCTATGACTATTTCTTGGATGGACAGAGAATGAAATCCAATCAAGAGATCGGTAAAGTAGGGATGCACAAGGCTTTACACCCCAGAAATGACACAGACAGATTCTATGTAAAGAGCAAAGAAGATGGCAGAGCACGGGAGAGTGAATTCAAGTGGTCGAAACAGAATCTGAAAACTATGTGCAAAGTGAACAAATGGTACCACAACGAACCAGAGACGACCATAGACTTCACCATCCAAACCGCACACCACATTCAAACAAGATGACTGGATCAGGTAGTCAAGGACAATGGAAATAGAACTTGTCAAACCATCGACGTAGCTATGCCTTTGGATCACGTAGTGAATACAAAAGAGAATGAAAAACAGAAATGACCGGGATTTCGCCCTGAAGCAGAGAAAGGTGTTGGACATGAAGGTCAGATCAATAATAGTAGGTGCACTAAAGGCTGTTCCAAATATATTGAAGTCAATATTAAACATCTATGAAATCCCAAAAAATCATCTCCACAGGCATCACCCGAAGCCTTCACAAAGCAATGTTCATGTAAATAACTTGTTTTCATACAACTACGTACTGTTTCTTTGTCTAACACCTTATATTGATCCCTCTTTGTTTAAAAAAAAAAAGAAATGTCAGAGTCTACTAAACCATATCATCGTTGCCTGCCCTAAGTGTCTGGTTGAAACTCAGTGTGCAATCAATACAACTAAACATCGGGAGGATAACATAAAGAAGCTAACCAACCAGACATTATTCTTGAAACTTTGAAGCTTATTTATAGACACAGCAATACCATCAGACCGCAACGTGTCAATCTAAGAGTTTGGAAATCTTTCCAAGTATAGAAACTTTGAAATAGAAATTACAAAAATGTGGCAGTTGAAGACCACAAAGATCTCAGTTATACTTGGTGCTCTTTGATTAATCAAGAAAGGAATGGGTACATATTCGGGAAAAAAACCTTGATTTTTGAAGATCTAAAAAATAGTTTTTTACTAAGACGAGTATAATCTACATAACTTGCTATGATTTTACACTTAAAATCATAATTTTATACTTGAAAATAACTTTGATTATTCCAGACTAAATTGTATATATCTCTTCTGGAGAAATGATTCAACATATTCATACCAAATATTGCCTCGGGTCTCTGGTTGGGACCCGGTTGGAGATATGGACACGACAGAAATCAGAAGATAATAATAATAATAATAATAATAATAATGAAGACCTGGGGAGACTTATTGTCACTCAGCCTTCAGCGATAACCACTGGGCAACCGGTGTGAAACTGTAAATCGCAGAATTACTGCGATCTATGAGTACGAGGAGAGGAGGGCTGGAGACTTGAGGAGACTTGCTGTCACTCAAACTCCAGCGGTTACCACCAGGCAACTGGTGTGAGATTCCATAATAATAATAATAATAATAATAGTAACAACAACAACAACAACAGCAATAATAATAATAATAATAATAATAATAATAATAATAATAATAATAATAATAATAATAATAATAAAAAACAAAAAAAAAACAAAATGGAATTTCTCGTTTATCATTTTCTTTTTTGACCGTGCCAACCTCTCTTTTTCGGATTTGGAATTTTTATTAACAGATTTCCATTCTTACGAATCAGGTGTGATTAATGAGTTCTACGTTTTTTTGGCCTCTTCTTCCATTCAAGTATTTTTTTTTTTCTAAAAATTTCCTTCCTTTACTGCCTTGGAGGTATTCCTTTTTTTTCCCTCTGCATAACCCTCCTATTTCCACTTAATCTAAAAATCTCTTTACTAAGGTTTCGATAAAATGATGCAGATTCTTCGAAATAAGTCGTGCCATCTCGACAATGAAAATTTCTTTTATGTGTTTTTACCAAATACTTCTGCAATCAGGGAGAAAAAAATGAGAAAACGAGATCTTGTAAAGATTCGTTGATATTTTTGTGTGTTTTTACTATGTTTGTAAAAAAAAATACACTGGTTTCCGGAACATACTCTTATCCACTTTATGAAATTGAGAAACGGAATAAATTTTTCTGTAAAATTTTAAACGCTCCTGGCGACATGAGTGAATTTGTTTTCAAAGTATTATGTGCCCGGAGAATCAATTCTTGAACGATTATATTTCATTTTTTTTTCTATTTCAAACGCATTACCAGTGAAAGACTATACTTAAACATAGATTAATTATAAAAACAAGAACCATAAGTTCAATAATGCATCCACCATCGTACCGTCCATATTTCAATTATGTCCTGCACAAAGAAGTGACAACATCACTAGTTGTGGTAGTTGCAATCGGAAGAGGCGTTGACCAAGTTTCATAACAATCCAACGATACGACTAAGAGAATTTATGTATAACATCATTTGTTATCGTAATAGTAATATGAGGAGGAAACAAGGGATGAGAATGGTTTATCCGAAGGTCTGAACCATGTTCGATATCAATTCAGTATGATATGTAATGTGCACGTTGCATACTTCTCAGTTTGTAGGTCTATCTCTTGGTTAGGTTCCATGCTTCAGCTCGATAAGAGACTATCGGGAGGATGCATTGGTTGTATACTCTTCGTTTTAGGATTATTGGGATTGTCTGATATTTGAAACTTCAGGCAAAACGAAAATCATGTACAACGATCATGTCGAGAATAAGAACATAATTGACAAGATAGAAGACGCAAAACTCGACAAGGTAGACCACTACATCTACCTAGGACAACAAATCTCCATGAGATCCTCAAAAGAGGAGGAAATCAAGCGAAGAATCACTCCTTCAACAGACCAGGCTCAACTTTCAAAAATCAGACGATCCTAATAATCCCAAAAAGAGAAGTATACAACCAATACATCCTCCCGAGGGTCACTTATGGAGCTGAAACATGGAACCTAACCAAGAGACAAACCTACAAACTGAGAAGTATGCAACGTGCGCATGAGAGAATCATGCTCAACCTTACATGGAGAGATCACAAGACAGAACAGTATATAAGGAAAAAAACAGGAGTCCGTGACATCATAGAAACTATTAAAAAAACTTAAATGGCAATATGCAGGCCATGTTGCAAGAATGGCCGATGGACATTACAACTCACAACATGGATACCCAGAGATCACATCGGAAGCCGAGGTCGACAAAACACAAGATGGTGAGTTGAACTAGACAAATTTAGGAATTACTGGCTCTGCGACGCCCATGATAGAGAATTGTGGCGAATCCTGGGGAAGTTCTATGTTCAACGACAGACATTAAAAAGCTGATGATGATTATGATGAATCCTTTTGCATTGCCATGAGCAATATCAATCTAAAGTTGCAAAAGGTAATACGCAAATACATATGGGAGTTTGGCATTTCTATCGACCTGTCCATCTGTCAAGTAACCAGCGTTTTCACAAGCCATTTCACGGAAATTCATTCAAGTCATTGATAATCTGAAAAAAATCTGAACGATTTTCACGACGTTTTGAGCCTGTTCTGGATGCGAATGGGTGCGCACAACGTTGATCCTCGCGAGTCCTGACGCACCACTAAAGCATACGTACACATGGCATCCATCTTTCCCTAGGAGTTCCAGTCAGCTTACAGAAAAAAAAAGATAGTACCCAATTAGTAGGAGATGAAATTGGTCGACGATTGGACTGAGAATTTTACTACGTGTAAGCAATACCCCTCCACATCATACGATGCATAAAACCGGTAAAAGGACTGGAACATTTAGAGGTCGCTTATGTTTGCCCATTGGTCGATGTGTACCACGTGGGAAAAAACATGTGCACTGCGTTTCAATTTTCATAAACTCCCCCTGGTTATGTAATAACCTCACCGAACATTAGTGTAGGGAACTCAAGTCCAATCCAACGCAAAACACTTACACTTGCTACCTGAACTTATACGAGGAAATATTTGGATATTTAAGTACTTATACATATACATGAAAGTAGTAATAAATATATGAATAAATAAGTGCACCTATTTACACAACTATGTACTCACAAGCAAATATGCACTCACACGCACATACACACACACACGTATATATATATATATATATATATATATATATATATATATATATATATATATATATATATATATATATATACTGGGAAATTGGTTTTTCGTATCCATACACATAGATATCAGTTTCAACTATAATTAGTCGCGAACCAAATTGTAATTGGATTCACTCATTTTATATCTACTTTCAGTTTTTATTTTCTCGAACTAATATCCACCCATGAGCACTTACGTATATACGTTAATACATAAAAGTATATGGATGTATAGAAAATCTATCCAACTATTATATAAATGAGTATCTCGCGTGGGTACTATTATGAATGTATTAATATAACATACGATCGTAATTCCATGATCGTAATGCTTTGCTAATATGTTTGATAATACGAATGGATAAATCATCACAGGGGATGGCTTACTAAGATTCCAAAGTGGCTAAGTATGCGTTATAGTGACGATTTATCGTTATTATAAAAAGATTTAGAAAATCACCTTCATAAATGAGAGGGAAAAATCTGCCCTGAAACTAGATATTTATTTTTATATAAGACACTAATTGCTTCATGAAATATAATGATTTCAATATATGATTCATTAATTTTTTAAAGATGGCTGTCGGTCAGGTTCAGTTATTATAATATCAGGTTGAAACACGTTTTTATCTATTTTCAAGTGTTTATTCAGATATCCAAGTTACTTTAGTTCTTTTTCAAATTCCATAACATGTATCTTGATTTTGAAAATTATTTGAACATTCGACTCATAGACTTGAAGCTCTTGTTATAAATCTGGAAAGAAATCGATACACTTTCTGAAACTCGTTTTGTAATTTTGGAATTTGTTTGTATACATATAGTTTTACAAACATTGTATCAGTTTTGATATGGAAAAACATTTGGGAAATAATACGGTTTTAGTGTATGTAAAGGAAAAGAAATTTGTGTACCACCTACCACACGAATGTTAAACTCTTTGTTCACCGTTCAAGGAGGCATTCGACTCTGTGGAAATCCCCATGATCACGCAGGTCATCATTCTACAAGGTTTATACCCAGTATACGTCAGCGTACTACAACATATATACGATCACCGCAACTCCTTTATCAGGCTACAAAAAGACTCTGAACCCTTCCAGCTCCAAAGGAGAGCAAGATAAGGTGATACCAGCTCACCCAAACTCTTCCCAGCCTGCTTTGAGATGATCTTCCGTAACCTGGAGTGAGAAAATAGGGGGATCAAAATAGACAGCGAATATCTCAGATACACCGTCCTTTTCTCTAAGAACTTACATATATATATATATATATATATATATATATATATATATATATATATATATATATATATATGTGTGTGTGTGTGTGTGTGTGTGTTTGTGTGTCTGTGTGTCTGTGTGTCTGTGTGTGTGTGTCTGTGTTTATTGGAGGTCATGTAAGTTCTTAGAGAAAAGGACGATGTCGTCTGTGTATCTGAGATATTCGCTGTCTATTTTAAGGACATGCAAGAATGGCAGACAACCGATGGACATCACGACTAACATTATGGATCTCCAGAGATCACATGCAAAACCAAGGCCGACAGAATACAAGATGGAGAGGTGAACTAGAAGAATTCAGAAAATACTGGCTCTGCAACGCCCATTATAGAGAAATGTGGCGGATTCTGGGGAGGGTCTACGTCCAACGACGGAAGATGAAAAGATTGATGATGACGATGAATGACATAGCAAATATCTCCTTTGTGGGGGGGGGCTAATCATGAAATCCCTGCAAGAGAATAAAACAAATTTTAATAACTGTTTCCGCACGCAAATGAGGAGTTTTACAAAATGAATGAGCATCACTAAGAATAAAATGTCTATAATCCATCAAGTCTTGCTCAAACATAAGACATTTTTCATATGGACGGAACATTTCTTACAACAGACAAAGAGTGACATAAATATGACTAGAAATAAAATCGCATCATCATGTTCTTGGTTACTGCCAACTGATGGGCTACATTACATCCTTGCAGATTTGTCGAAATAGGTGTAATACTCAAATCATTTCAGTCTTTCAAACGATCACAAAATAATCAACATTTATTCCGATTTAAACTAATACGATAATCCGCTTATTGATATATCGATCATTATCATAAGCAAAGCAATTTTTCACATCACCAAAGTTTTACACAGATTTAATGATTTGAGGGGAGATTGCAAGTATCCCCCTCTCTTGATTCAGATTTCAATGAAGGAAATGCAAAGCAGGGAAAGTATGAGGCAAAGTTTTCGTCTATTCGATTCCCTCAAATTTAGCAAGGAAATAAAGAAGTGACTGGCCAAGACAATTTTTTTTCAATTGTTGGGCTGTTATACACTGCACATATATAGATAGACAATCAACCCATTGTTATGCTTTTCTGGAAAACGTGCATGATTTTTGGTGTGCATCACTAACTTGAACACCCACACTCAAAGCGCGCACACACACACAGACGAACGCACACGCATATCCATTTTCGAGATGTGAAACCTCTATTTCTCCAAAATTTCTGTTCTCCTTCCAATCGTCAGATTACCAGTTCCGTAGGTAGGATATCGGCCTCCAGATCCGATGCTGAGGGTTCCAACTCTGCCTCGCAGTACTGGATGAGATAAAGTCTATAGCCACACTAAAGAGATGTGATACATCGAAACAGCTGTCTGTGGATGACACAATAATTAATGCCCCTTTATTCAGGGTTGAGCACTCTTTAAGTGAGGTAACTCATCCATTGTAAGCTTATGCAATGCTCTTCCATAGGAATAGAGCACTCTGGTGGATGAGCAGTTTCAGCGTAAATTAATATATTACTTAAATTCAGCCTTACTGACCACCCAGTTCCGTAGGTAGGATATCAGCCTCCGGGTCTGATGTTGAGGGTTTCAATTCTGCTTCGAGGTACTGGATGGGATAAAGTCTATAGCCACACTGAAGAGATGTAATACATCGAGACAGCTGTCTGTGGATGACACAGTAATATATATATATATATATATATATATATATATATATATATATATATATGTATATATATATATATAAGAACAATGAATGAATAGTGCCTTAGTTTTGTGTTGAGAAAAAAACTTATTTAATTGATAGAGAAGCAACAGAAAAATTCAAATCAGCCATAAAATTGCAAGATTATCTTCATCAACTTAGTTAATATGAACGACCTGAAGGGAGGTTTCTCTTTGAATCATCCCCCTTACATGAATACCGTTGAATACGAGTGGGCAATATTAGATGAGATCTTGTATGCGAAGTCTGAAAAGCCAGCTCCACGTTCGTACATTTGAATTACCTGAAACTGCTATTTCTTGATATATTAATCCTACGCCCAAATAAGTTTTTGCCCTTGATACCACCAAAGAAAAAGTCTCTAAATACCCAAATAAAGTTCGAGCTAAAATGTGTGTGCCTATTTACTTCTTGCATGTCCTTATATGTATGTATATATATATATATATATATATATATATATATATATATATATATATATATATATTAAAATCATGATGGAAGGGAATAGGGTGTTTGATCAACAGTGCTGGAGAGCCATGCTAATATAACTGTTTTGTTTTTAAATCCCCAAAACTGTTACATGGTAAACAACTGGTGTCCCAAAATAGAAAAAAAAAATGTCACAAATATTACCTGAAGATCAGCGTATGAAAAAGATACCACAGAAAATTACATAAATTACTTAAAAAGATATTGGAAAATAAATGACTGAAAGGATATACCCAGAATCAAAATCTAATGATTGTATTTTTTCGATACTCATTCTCTTTCTTCCTTTTTTCTTCTGTATCTCTGTCCGTCTGTCCCCCTTATGTATTGCAATGGCACAACCACGATTAACGTAGATCAATAAATCTACATTCACTTTGATCTGTACGTAGATGAAAGAACGAGAATACAACGGCTCAGTCGGAACTCTGTGTATGAACTAAACAATCCCACCTTGCTGAAGCTGAGATTAGGAAGCGTTTTTATAGAGCCCACCATTCCATCATTGAGTGGGGGGTAGGTCAGTTGTGGCCGAAAATTTAGATGTGATTCTTAACAAATGCACACGTACACACACATATCTACACATATCTACACACACACACACACACACATATATATATATATATATATATATATATATGTGTGTGTGTGTGTGTGTGTGTGTGTGTAATTATATACGTATGTTTATATATCTATATATAAATGTGCATATGTTTTAATATATATATATTTATGAATATTTTTTGAATCTGATAAAGCTCAAACCAAGCAGAAACATAAACGTGTTCGTGTAGCGAATCTGTAATTCCATCATGTTTTTAGGTGTACTCTGACTAAACTCGATATTTAATGTTGAATGTATCGAGCACTCCATGAAATAAACCCGTCACACATCAGATATTTCATTATATCATATATCACATTCTATTCCTGATCTATTCTTTGAACATCCTCTAATATATATATATATATATATATATATATATATATATATATATATATATATATATGTGTGTGTGTGTGTGTGTGTATATGTATGTGTGTGTGTGTGAGTGAGCGTTTGTGTGTCTGGTGGTCAAATAGTATCTCCACAATTTATCCATTCCAGTTTCATTCAAGATGGGAAATGATGCTGTCACACAATAGCATATTAACAGAATAACAAATACAAAAAAAAAAAAAAGAAAGGAGGATGCAAAATTTATCGTCGCAGAATCCGATGCCAGTGCCAATAAAAAAGCAATGCATTTATCATTGTATATTTTCAGACTGGTTTCTGCATCACATCGGTGCAAAAGACAAATTAAGGATAGATAAAAGACCACAGTGTTGTTATCTAGACTAACAAACACGTTCCCACATGAATTTCCAGTTAGGCTTTCTACCTGTAAGTGGACCGTTTTTGCTCTACCCTTTTTTGCCACTTCTTTAGCCAACTCTAAACGGGAAAAGATCAAATATTCTCTATATACCAATCAATGGGTGCAAACTATTCTAAAATTAAAAAAACCTTAGATCTTCGTGAAACTGGTGAATTCTTTTGCGTAATGTTAAACTAAGCTAAGTACCTGTTATGCCGACCAATGCGTTAGTGCAATGAAGTCAATCCTTACAATGTGTCCCAATACGATGGATTAGCTCAGTAAATAACTCGTTTAATTTAAAGGATTCATTTTCCCCGTCTGTCACTGGAGAAAATTACATAAATCTCATTGGCAGATATTGGGAAACAAGTTTCTGAAGTGACACAATAGGTGAAAAAATATTTAAATGTTTAATGGTTAAAGCTGTGAATTATCTTACACACACACACACACACAAACACACACACACACACATATATATATATATATATATATATATATATATGTATGTATATATATATATATATGTATATGTATATATATATATATATATATATATATATATATATATATATATATATATATATATACATACATATATATATATATATATATATATATATATATACATATATATATATATATATATATATATATATATATATATATATATATATGTATTAACTTTGTCATCCACGAACAGCTACCCTGTGCAGAACTGGACGGTCAGTAGCACCGAATTTAATCGATTTTTTTACTTACACAAACTTCCTTATCCACCAGAATGCTCCATTCAAGAGTTAGAAGAGCATATACATATATATATATATATATATATATATATATATATATATATATATATATATATATATATATATGTATATATATGTATATATATATATATGCATATATACATATATATATATATATATGCACACACACACACATATATATATATATTATTATATATATATACATATGTATACATATAAATTTATTGTATTTTCTATGCTAATCTCAGTCTGTTCAAAGGCCCCAAGTGTTGCACTCGGATGTAATTGAACTCATTATAGGGGCAATGATACCAAAGGCATGTTTGCTAAACGTTACTTCACGACGAAGCTATCGATAGAGAAATTCAACCAGCAAGTATATGCTTTGGATGATCACTGCTCGGGTATTGCAGCAATCACCAGCCGAAGCAGGAATATAAATAAAATATTCGTGAAAACAAGGAGAACGGCATGAATCCCTCGGGGCACGGACGTGCATATCAATGACTTTGTTCAGAAATCTGAAATCTCGGGTCGAACTGCATGAATACGTTTGTCTTCCCATCTCTGTCTGCGTGAGGATGAAGGTTCACCCAGAAGAGAAGGTACATCCTCACCCTCCCCTGTCTAAGATAGTTATGATGTAGGTGTGTAAAGCACTGGAAAGCACTCCGGCGGATGGATTTCAAGCTGGTCATGTCATTTCACACTCGGCCTCTTCCTAATGAGGCATGAAGGAGAATTTGGGACGCTCACATAAAAAAAAAATGGGGAGGGGCGAAAGTGCTGGCGAGGAAGATGGATGGTAAGGGGCTCATAAAAAGCAAACCGAAAAGGATGGCAATATATTTATATATATATATATATATATATATATATATATATATATATATATATATATATATATATATATATATATACATATATATATATATACATATATATATATATATATACATATGTATATACATATAGATGGGGAAATATAGATATGAATGAACGCTAAATGCATGCTGTTCATTGACGTTCAGACATATTCATATATCAAAGTATTCGTATGCCAAAAACACATGGAGATCTGGATGCGACAAGAGACTTAGTGCGATAATTACAAACCATCAACAAAAGCTCTCACAAAATATGTCAACAGAGGTTTCTACAGTTTTCACGTTGGGCTGGCTGAGTGACTAACTGGCCAGTTGGCTGACTCATTGGCCCTGTATCCGTCACGTGTACAGGCTGCATAAATGGAGCGAAAAATTCAAACAATTTTCCCTCATCATGTTTAGATTGACCATCCCGACCAACAGTCGGTTTATTGGTTCAATCGGTAGAGGAATCTTTGAGCAGAATTGATCATCTAGTTTGCGTTCTACAGTGTTTCAATCAAATGCGATGGAAATAAGTTTATAATTGATTTTCAGATTGATCAAGCCAACACGTCATGCTGGCCAACCCCCGCCGAAAGTAAAAAAGGTCCTGTGACGGTTTCCATTGAGTGATTAACCGGGTCTCTGTTTTAATGATATACATATATTCATATTCACTGATAAATGAGTGGCATGTCTGGAAACGAAATACAGAGAGAGAGAGAGAGAAAGAGAGAGAGAGAGAGAGAGAGAGGGGGGTGGTCGGGATTTTTTGAATGAAAGGATTGTAATATATATATGTATATGCAGGTGCGTGTGTATGTGCTTGCGTACAAGCGAGTGTGTGTGTCTGTGTGTCTGTCTGTGTGTCTCTGTGTGTGTGTATATGTGTGTGTGTGTGTGTGTGTGTGTGTGTGTGTGTGTGTGCGCGCGCGCCTATTTCACAATCCTAATCCACCAGTTTGTAGAAGACTGTAAGATTAGTCTTAGTTTGCGCCCTGCAGTGTTCACATTTGTGTCAATCGAATGCAAGCGAAATAACTTATTCATCAATTCTCCAATTAATCCCCCCTGACACGTCTTGCTGCCAAAAAAATATTGGTCATGTGATGGTTCCTATTGCGCGATTAACCAGGCCTGTTTCAATAATATACATATAATAATTGATAAATGAATGATAGATGTTCAGAAGGGAGAGTTTATGTGTGCGTGAGAGAGAGAGAGAGAGAGAGAGAGAGAGAGAGAGAGAGAGAGAAAGAGAAAGAGAAAGAGAAAGAGAGAGAGAGAATTTAAAGAAAACTATTGTAAGAAAAGGTGTATGTATATAATCACATACATGCATGTTTGTGCGCGTGCAAGCGTGTGTATGTATATTTCCAACCTGTAACCTACAAGCAAATTTGGTGAACACTGTAAGCTTAGCTCTATTGAAGAATATATGAACACTCAAAATCATTAACACTGGTGAGCGAGTCTGTATTGCTAACCATTGCTAATCCGCAGGTCTTGTACCTGTCTAAGGTCAGCTTAGTAGATATGTAAATCAATATATATATACTAGTTAATACCCGTGGAAGGAAAAATCACAGATATATTTGGATTTCTGTGAGAGTTTTTTTTTCTGAGAGAAGAGAAAAAGCAAATCTGTGTCAGTTGAAGAGTCCGTAGTTTTGAAAGTTGGGAAGAGGGTATTTTCATTAGCAAAATTTTATATACCTCTGAGTGAGAGAATCACATGTTACAAACAGCAAACCAAAAAATGGCAGTGGTAATTATTCAGGTGTACAACAACTTAGCCTGAATTGGTATCAGGCATTCTACACAGGGAGGACCGACGGGGATCGAACCCAGTGATAGTAACCAGCAGGATTAGATCCTTGATCATTGCCATATGACGTTTGTCTTGATTCATATTTTTCAAAGAATGCTGTTAATTCAAGTGGAAAGATTCGTGGATAAATCTGATTTAGACGTTGTTTTGAAAAAAGAAAAATTAATATCGAATGCGTTTACCGGGAATAGTGTATAGTTCGAAAGGGTGGGCAGGATGTATCTATCCACAAAAATGTTACTCAACCTCCACAGTTAAAGGATCCACTGTTATAACCAGCAAACCAATAAAGTTACGCTGTTCATTGTTAGGTAGATAGATACCTAGGGAGAGGGCAACAGAAATAAAAGGTGACTGAGAGAAGCACACACAAACACACACATATATATATACATATATTATTGTGTCATCCACAGACAGCTGTTTGATTGTATTACAAATCTTCAGTGTGGCTATAGACTATCCATTATCCCATCCAGTACCACGAGGTAGGATTGAAACTTAAGCTTCTGACCTGGAGGCTGGTATCCTCCCTCTACTCCACTGAAGGGTCAGTGAAGTTGAATTTAAGCGATATATTCATTTATCATATAAAGTCCTTATCCACAAGAGTTCTCCATTCTAGGTTGGAAGAGCATTGCATAAACTTGCAATGAACGAGTTATCTCACTTACAAAGTGCTCAACCCTGAATAAGGAGCGTTAATCATTGTGTCATATATATATATATATATATATATATATATATATATATATATATATATATATATATATATATATATTCGTACCTTGCATAAGTGAATCACCATAGCCTGTATGTATACCAGAAATGATTATCTGAAATTTATCAAACAAATCTTTTTATTCAAAATCATCTTTAAAAAAAACAGCACGATATTTTGGAATTGTTGGTACAAAATGACCATAGACACATCAAAATCAAGTTTATTTGAATAACAAGAAAAGCGTTTTAGATAGTGCCTAGTGGTGCATCTATTTTCAAGATTATAACACCAAAAATGTGACCCGCAGCGCCAGGATATACACACACACACACACACACAAATACACAAAGATAGATAGATAGATATACTCAAAACGAGAAGAATCTGTTGTCCACTTAGCTGGTCAGGTCATCTGTGCAGCTATGGTTTTTCGATATACTTCAAGTGCTATCGAGTAATCTAGAAGTCTGGTTCGAGATAAATTTTGGAAAAAGAGAGAGTTAAGTGATGGAGTCATTCAGAAAGCGCGGGAAATAAAATGGCGAACATATGTGAAATCGAGGCTGTCATTATGTGCTTGGCGTTAATTATCCGAACAGCATCGCGTGATGCCCAGCACTTCCTGTTTTCGAGCAAAACGTTGCAAAAGGAACTCCAAACAATGATTTGCGCATTTCGCCTACTCCATCATCTTGCTCCCCTCGACAACAGCTTTGGCACAGTGATAAACCGACAGAAAAAAACATTCGGCATTCGCGAGGATTTGAGGATTTTCATTTATTTATCTTCAATACCCCCCGCTTACCATTCATTTCATTTATTTAGTTCAACTGTTGTTCATCTCTATCTTCACCCACTTCCTCCGTCTCAGTCATTATTAGTGTCTATCTAAACCTGTCAATATCCATCTATTCATATCTATCTATCTATCTATCTATCTATGTCTGTTCATATATATCTATATATGTGTACCTACAAAAGTAATTACACATACACAGATGTGTGTAGGTAGATGTGTTGGCACGTTTCTTTGTAACTATATTTATTACATGTACACAGACCAGCACATGCACACACATGTACACATGCAAACAATTTAATCGGAATTAACAATATTTTCGTGAGAAGTTTCTCTCTTTAACAAATAAGTTCAATTGAAAATCATTTTGCTCACGGACCACATCTCTCTCCATTGTTTAACCCTCTCGGTGTTGTTATATATAAAAGTGAACGTTTTTGCAACCGAATTTCCTATAGGCCTACGTTGGATATTCAGGAAGGCTGGAGTAAAAGTTATTTATTAATTCCCTGTTGGAAACTAATCTTTAAAAAAATCAAAGATTGGTTGGCATTACTAAGTAAACATACAATTCTCTGAATACTTGTAATTATAGGTACCACATGCCCAATTACATAAACACACACACGCACTTGTGTCCTTATTCTAGACTAATCTAATCTTAACTACACACAAGCAAACACAAATACACACACATATATACTTATATATTTGTAGTCTGAAATGCTTTGCAGCCCTGAGAACTAACAGTCCTGATGCAGAAAATAAAATCCACTTACTTGTTTATGTATTGATTTATGCATGTGCGCCAAAAAATTATCAAATAAGAAATAATATCAAAAAATGAAAGAAAGGCGTTTAAAAGGTCGATATGTTTTACAAGTAGAATTTTCCTAAGGGAATAATCAGTTGTTTACCATGGAACAGTTTCGAATATATATATATATATATATATATATATATATATATATATATATATATATATATATATGTGTGTGTGTGTGTGTGTGTGTGTATATATATATATGTGTGTGTGTGTGTATGTGTGTGTGTGTGTGTATGCGCATGTGTGTGTGTTTAGTTGAGTTTTAATTGTTCTGGAATAAGGCCATAAGTGTTGGACAGCCAATGTTAATGAAACTCGCTAAGATCAATTGTGATGATTTTTTTAAATGTTTCGAATATGAGAATGAATTCGAGGTTTGAAAAATTAAAAAATCAAATTGCTACAGGCAACCCTACTGCTAACCATTGCTGTATGCCAGGCAGCTCATTCTAGAGATATTTTTTTTACAGAAATAAAGATATCATAAAGAGCAATATAACTCCTAGCTCAATCCGGTTGAACCCTCGACATCGTCAATCAAGTTATGAATATCTGTGAACTTCAAAGAATTCCTAATAGATCAACTCCCTTTGACAAAAAAGTCAGCCACGGTATCTTATCACAGAACTCAGGAGCTTGAAAAAAAGGTATTAAGGCAAGATAAGTAGTATAACAGTTCTTTCTCTTTCTCGCTCAGTTAACTAAATCTTATGAAGGCACTGAAAGCGTTACAATTTGTTCAAGGAGGGGAGCGTGCGCTTCCACTTGGCATTTCTAGGTGCACGAGTTAATTTGCCCGTGTTTTTCTATACTCTAGCTGTCAAAGCTGATTTAGAGTCTTGTTCATTTTTTGACTCTTGTACAAAAGGTCTGAGGTTTTTACCATGCCTAATACAACCCCATCTCCGGCCTTGTCACGTCATTGTCAGTTTGGTTTGACTTATCTTCAGCGCAATGATACCATTTTCATTTTTGTTTTTGGTTTAATAAATGTCTCAGACATATTAACAGTTCTGTCAGTTTTTATTAGGAATCTCATAACTATTTTCTCATATCTGCTCAGGATCTATTGCTGTTAAGTTATCAGGTCAATTCTTTACCGTGTTGTTTTTGAGAAGACGAAAGTATTTCTACTCCGACATACTGTGCAAATTTATTTGTTCAAGATTTTTTTTTTCAAATCCATAATTGCACTCTCCTTTTTGAGCTAGAAATATGAGCATCATCCAACAGTAATTGATATGTTCAATGATTAATTTCTTTCCCCTTTGTGGTTGCCACTCCAAATAATATCATCTATTTTTGGTGGTGTAGTGGTTGGGTAGTCATCTTTGAAAAACATCACTCTCGCCCAAAGCAAGTGATGTGGCTGGGCCTTTTGGGACCAATGACCCAGCGGGGGCAACTAGTATTATTGTGATTGTGTGAGCTTTCACCAAGCATTAGTGTCTGCAGAAGATCATTATAAAAGGTTTGGCTGAGTATTTAGTTTATTATATGTACGTGGGCGCTCGGGCACATATTGTAAATTGTTCATGGACTCATAACTAAATATATTCCTTTTATTGCAGGTCTTCTGACCTTGTTGGAATCTTGGGAAACTCACAATGATTCGTTAGACACACGGGAGCTAAAAATTGTAGCCTTAAGCAACAGTTCGCTTTGTTCTAAAGATATTTATAACCACGAAGTCAAGTCTTAAATTTACTGTAAAATATATTCCTTCTTTTGATATCTTGTTTAAACCGACTTAATTTGATTTTATTTGTTTCAATTGCCAGCTACATATTTCAAACTAAGTGTCTATTGCTTGAGTTGCAAAATCAAATACATTGAGTGACAAAAATATCTTTCTCCGGTACATATATTTATTGTGAATAATAGTCGTTGTCGTTATTATAATAATAATAATAATAATAATAATAATAATAATAATAGTAGTAGTAGTAGTAGTAGTAGGTAAAAGGGATTACAACAACTATTTTGAAAAAAAAGCCCACTTTGTTTGAATTTTTGATATTTTGCTTTAGCACTCAAAGATATTCTTCCTACCAAGATGCATAAATCCAAGGAAACTTTTAGGAATTTTAGGAATTAATTCAGTTGGATACAATGAGCGGATATTCAACTTGACCCCGATCTGTTATATATATATATATATATATATATATATATATATATATATATATATATATATATATATATATATATATATATATATACATATATATATATGTATGTATATATATATATATATATATATATATATATATATATATATATATATATATGTATGTGTGTGTGTGTGTGTGTGTATATATATATATGTATAAATATATATGTATAATATTATAATAATAATTAAATACACACACACGCACATATATATATATATATGATATACGTGTGTATATATATATATATATATATATATATATATATATATATATGTGTGTGTGTATATATATATATATATATATATATATATATATATATATATATATATATATATATATATCATGAAGTATATCATATGTTCTAAAAAGATTAGTAGTAACATAAAAGAGAAAAATTAATGTCATCATCTTTAGAATGCACTTTTATTCCTGCCATTAATCAATGAAAGAAACAGTGTATAGTGGTTAGTGCTTTGTCAATACACCGAGAAGAATACTTCGTTTCGTCTTATCTACATTCCCATTTCACCAGCCTGTCAGACAGGCTTTTATGGAGTTTGAACATCTGACCCCCACTTCAGCGAAACAAATGTCATGTATAACAAACATCTTTGGGACGAAGACACGACGATCGAAATCGAAAATACAGAGTTGGAGAAAGTAAATTACTACATCCACCTAGTAGAGCTAGTTTCCATGAAGTCATCAAAAGAAGAAGAAATAAAGCAAAGAATCACACTAGGTTGGAAAGCATTTGGTAGAGCAATCTTGACTTTCAAGAACACACAAATCCCACTCGTCCTTAAAACAAGGGTATACAACCAATGTATCCTACTGATAGTCACCTATGAAAGCTAACTAAAAGATTGACCCTCAAGCTGAGAACCATGCAACCAACACAAGACAGAATCATACTCAACCACTCATGGAGAGATCGTAAGACAGAACAGTGTATTAGATAAAAAGACAGAACTCCAACATATCATAGAAACAGTTAGAAAACTCAAATGGCAACGGACCAGATATGATGTAATAATTTCAGACAACGGCTGGATATCACGGCTCACAACGTGGATCCCAAGAGATCACATGAGTATGATAGAATGACGAGCTAGATTAATTCAGCAAGTGCTGGCTCCGCAAGGCTCATGATAGAGAGGTGTGACAAATTTTGGGGAAGGCTTGACGACAGATGCTAATAGGCTGATGATCATGAACATTTCTTCCAATCTGATCCCTTTTATTCAATGGCAGTTCAAGAACCTGATTCAACTTTCAAGAACCAGATGATCCCAATAATCCCTAAAAGAAGAGTATACAACCAATGCATTCTTCCGATTGTCACTTATGGAGCTGAAACATGGAACCTAACCAAAAGACAGGCCTGCAAACTGAGAAGTATGCAATGTGCATATGAGAGAATCATGCCCAACCTTACATGGAGAGATCATAAGACAGCACAGTACATAAGGAATAAAACAGGTGTTCGTGACATCATCGAAACTATTAAAAAAACTCAAATGGCAATGGGCAGGCCATGTTGCAAGAATAAAAGACAACCGATGGACATCACGTCTCACAACGTGGATCCCTAGTGATCACATAAGAAACCGAGGCCGACAGAACACCAGATGGAGAGATGAGCTTGACAGATTCAGGAATTACTGGCTCCGAGATGTACATGATAGGGAATTGTGGCGAATCCTGGGGAAGGTCTATGTCCAACGACGGACGTTAAAAGACTGATGATGATGATGATGATGATGAGTTGATCTTGTGTCTGGATAAATTCTCTTACAAAGAAAGATGTATGGGGGCCAATGACTCATTAATATGCGTGCGTGTCCGTGTCCTCCTATTTACTAAGAATGCACAAAGCCATCCTTAAACTCCAACAAAACAAATTCTACTCAACAGACTCCAGTTATTACGAATAGATCTATAGCTTTATTGTACGAAGAGAGGAAGCTCAATATTTTTAAACTAGAGAGTAAATGGCGATTTTATAAATGTTTTACAAAGAACGAATTTAGTACCTACGACCTGCATTTAGTTCCAGGAAACTACAAATAGTTTGTTTTTCAACCCAGAATATTCCGGAAATTAATGCAGTGGACACAATCGGAATAAAAACAATCTTAAGAGATGAAGTAATTTTCCCAACGGGTGTAATTTGTGTTTTATTCTTTAAAAAGCATGAATCTCTGACAAAAAAAACTAGTACACGTTTGTAAACTCATATTGATTTATTTGAAACTGTGAATAATGTGATCCCTTTCTTTTCTATTATTATCATCATCATTATCATTATTATTATTATTATTATTATTATTATTAGTAGTAGTAGTAGTAGTAGTAGTAGTAGTATTTGCATTTCCCCATCAGTTGCCTGAGTGACAGCAAGTCTCTAAACCTGCTTTTTACACTCTCACAGTCCACAGCAGTGCTGTGATTTGTATCGCCTCCACCATGCTTTTTTTTGACTGTCCGACCATTGCTACCAGCTGGGGGTCGTAGGTCTCATATTTCCAGTACTCTACACAGTATTCGTGTGCTCCCCAGTAGTACTGTGGTCTGTATAGTCTCGGTTCTTCTTCTAATCCCCTGTTACTCCAATCTCGTTTTCAGTATCTTTTGTACAGTTCCGGGTGCACCCACTATTACTGGTACCAACCTGACTTTCATGATTGTTATTGTTGTTATTGTTGTTGTTATTGGGGTTTCGTTATAACAATGAATGAATTTCAGATATAGATGCATTTCCAAATGGCAAATTGTTCACAGAATCTCAATGATTCATACGAGAATGAAATAGGTTCAATTTGTAAAATATACGGACTTTTATAGCACTATTTATTCTTTACTGACTCCAGTATTTCTAGAGCTTCCATCAAACCAACCCAAAGGGAAATAAATCTTGATGATAAATAGTCTAATGCTCCATCGGCTATTCTCACTCTGTGAAACCATTGAAGTGGATGATTAAATTCTTTCTTCGATGCATATGTTTGTTATTATTCATTGACAATTCTCACGCCTTCAATATATTTTTATTCACCAGCAAATAAAGTCTTTCGAAAATATTTCCCATCCTGTCTACAATATTTTATTACTTATCAATAACAATGATTTTGCCACTTATATATATGTTTTTTTCCAACATTAATGGTATTATATTCTTTTTTCCAACACTTATGATATCGATGGAACAATTTAACTTTTTATAGGGCATCCCTAAAAAGAACAATCTTTTTGTATGTTAACTTAGACCTAATTACAAATTATTTTCTGGCGCAAGTTTCCATTACCTTTTTTAACGGGAGCAAGCCCCCCCTTAACTGATCATATATAGTGCCTCAGCCCCCAAAATGACCTAAAATGCAAATATTTTTTGGTCCGATAATGGACGTTCCTAATGGGGTGTGGGATGCTTCAAAAAGTGTTTGTTAACATTCAAAAACAAGTAAACATTGCAAAGCAATTTGAGTAATTTGTTAGAGGATTTCCCAGAAGTTACGCGATGGGAGGTGGAACAAACCATCAAACAAACAAAAGAAGTAATGTTCCCAAGGACCAGATAACATCACCATCAGGCTACTTAAAAAAGCTGGTAACGTCATCATCAAGAAACTAGCCATTCTATTCAACTCATTCTGCAACGATCAAAATCAAAAAATGCAACCTTGGAGAAAGTAGGTAACAACATCAACCTAAGATAACGCATCTCCGTAAACATGGAAGAATCATACTCAACACCACATGGAGAGATCCCAAGACAATATATCATGAGGAAAAACAGGAATCCAAACCATCATGGGATCCATCTAAAAAATCAGATTGCAATGGACTCGTCATGTTGCAAGTATGAGACAGCCGCTGGATACCACGACTCAAAATATGAATCCCGAGAAATCACATGCGAAACTTAGGCTGGCAGATATAAGATGGCCAGGCGAACTATACAAGTTCAGAAAGTATTGGTTCTGCGACGCCCATAATAGATGGGTCTTGCAAATCCTGAGAAAGGTCTATATCCATCGATGTACGATAAGAGACTGATGATGATTGTGTTCATGATGTTTTGAAGATTCCCAAAATAAATTGTTTTCCTAATCTAGAGAAATTTTAACGGAAATACATAGTGAATCCGACTAATAAAGAAAAATGTGCATTTCATAATAGACATGTTGAAAATTCCAAATAGCCGCCCTACGGGTGTCTGTTAATCGATTTTAGGATTCTCCTTGCTCTAAAGATTCCAAAAATGTATAGTTCTACTAATCCCAAAAAACTTTACACAAAAATACACAGTGAATCTGACTAAATTCTTCACACCACCATCTTCAAATTAATCATCAGCATTGCTGTTCACGGAGTTAACAGGTCGTAAGTCTATCTGCACGTCCTTTATCTGAATTTCAGCTCTTTGGTGTCAAATAAAAAATCATGAACACCGAATGCTCAGCTTAACTCTGCCATCCGTAAGAAATTAAACACGTACTTCCTTCTGTTTACATTGAGTATAGCACCCCACACTAATTTCACTCAGGATTTTGTACTAACAAATATATACAAAAACTAAATAAAAATATTATGCAGATATATTTCAATTTATTCCATTTAATAATACACGATTCCCGATTTTCACTCAAATTTAGATACGCAATTTCTTTTGATATGAACCAAGAAACACAGTAAATAAATAGAAATATAATAAATATGTATCATATCATTTATGTATTAACTTAAAGAGACTTGTATGAGATTTTACCACTCATGGCAGGACGTTCCAAGTAACTAAATATGAACTGGAAAAGAGGGACAACAATTACAGGAGCTAGAGCGTATGATCAAATATCATCATTATATTTTTGCCAACTTATTTTACGTTCTAAAAGTTTTCAACCAAGTAACCAAGCGAATGGAAACACACAGAAAGCTAATATAAATCTTTCGGCAATGAAAAAAAGACAATACAGCCCGTGTATTATACAGCGTCGGAGATCATTAACATTGATTGCTCTTTTTAAATCATTATTTTTCAACTACATTATACCATCGTATTCTCTGTCTATTCTGTCTTTTGGATAGAAATATACGACATTTTCTATCTGATTTCCGATATAATGGCCGTAATCATCATAATACGCCGATTTATTTGTTCTGTTATTCTCATCTTGTTCCGTCTAATCCAGATATTTCAAGCGTTGTAACCTCCAACCTTTATCAAATGCGGTTCGTATCTGATAATATTCTGGGAATTCCAAGCCAAGCCTTTAATTCAATCCACATAGCTTTCAGGTTGTCTTAAATTCAATCCTTGATTTCGGAAGCGAATTTCATTTACTTCGGTTTTGTGGAAAACAAATGCGAAGATCAAATACGAAAATCAACTGATACTGAATGTTCTCTATCAGGAATAGAATGTCGAAATCAGAATGAGAATTTTTCCCATGGGTTGAATGAAGAGTTTACTTTGAAATTCCCTGAAGGTTATAAAATACGACAGAAAAAGACTGGAGGTTAAAATGGCAAGAACTTTGTGATAATACCAACCAAGATGAGGACACCAGTTGCCATGAATAAGTGTATAATAAAGACATGCGACACTAGCCATTAACTGAATCACCGTATTATGCTCGGTAGCGCTGATACAATCATGCAAGTTTAAAAAATCATATTTGATTTTATTTCTATTATTATTATCTGAACCATTGTTGTTGAACATGGTTGTTTCTCATACGACTTTTCAGCTGTTGTACTCTACGGCCTTCATCAGGTATCATCTGGAAGTAACGAACCGAACACTTTATTAAACCGCCGGGGATATATAAACTGCACTCCCCTCTTAGCATTAGTAGTATTATTATTGTTTCACACTGGGATTGAACCTAGAATCATCAGATTACTTGCAGTAATTTTGTCTGATTTTGTAACCACTATGCTACGCGTCCATGTGCCCAGAGATGTACTATATTTGTTTTTCGCCAAAATCATTTAAATGAGTTATTTTCCTAGCAACGAGTCTGCTTTCCTTCATAGCAGATATACCGAACGAGTCATTTGATGTATAGGGGAAACACAATTGACACGCAGCATTCATACTAATTTTTTCAACGACCACCCAATCCCAATAAAGATATACAAGACCGATGCGCCGATAAAAGATGATAAGCGTCTAAAAAATGTTACCCCATTAAAATGTTGTTTTTTTAGATTTTAGCGGAGAATTCCAGCGTCTTTGTAAAGTTTTAGACCAACCAAATGTACGTCCAGTAGCGCTGACACAAAAAACAACTGGGTGAAAAAGGAAGAATTACTCACTTGTTGGCAGGTTGCTCAGTTAAATGCGTAATCGTGGCTCAGAACCGTCTCATAAATTCCGATATGCATAATAGATATCTGTCTGAGAAAGAGCAATTGGAAAAGAATATCTCACTTTTGTAAGACTATCTAACAATGTGGGTAAACTTTTTTCTCCAAATCAATTCATCAACAGACTAAATTAACAAAATCAAACAATCTATTACGATCAAAGCATTTCTGAATGAAAAACGTTTTATAATTCCCATATACTTTATCTTACCTGAATCAATATGGAAGTAGGAATATGATTATTAGTTTACAACGTTTAAAATATAACTGTTTGAATGAAGCTTTCCTGTTATACAAAGAATAATCAGGTGGTCTTATGAATCATCCAATTAGACTAAATGCAATCGATAGGAATTCGAAAAAATAAACAAAATTTCAAAGCAAAACAGATAGTTATAAGTTTCTATCGCATATCAGAAAGTTTAAAATGAGAAACTGTTCCTATTATTTGCTGCCAAGTAAAGAAAATTGAACCTTGATGCTACCACTTGAAAAAAAGATATTCAAATGAATTATTAAATAAGCAAACAGATGAATGGAAAAGCAAAAGTGATTACTCATTTGCTTATTTTCATGATATCTTTATCTTTACTAAAAGCACTCGGATGAATTCTTGATTTCGTCTGTACCAAAGAAAGGTGGCATCTTCAGAACGGGAGAAATGACAGGAGGAGAGTATGCTATACGTGGTGAGACCAAAAATAAGTTTTATGATTCGAATGGTAACCAATTAATATATATATTTTATAATTCTTATCAAAATGATGTATATAACAAGCGTAAGAAAAGGCTCAAGTAAAATATCAATCATCTTCACTTGCCGTAAACATTATATATTCGATTAGCCCAGGGTATATACATATATGTTTAAGGAATTTGTGCTGACAATATGATTGATTTCAGCCTGATAAATACAAGAAAAAAATTCCAAATTCCATGAAGTACCAGTTATCCTTAGTAAATAAGTATAGTTTAAATATATATATAAATACACACACACACACACACACACACACACACACATATATATATATATATATATATATATATATATATATATATATATATATATATATACAATAAATACATTTATATTTGTATATATATATTATTGTGTCATCCACAGACAGCTGTTTCGATGTTGTATATCTCTTCAGTGTGGCTATAGACTTTCCATAATCCCATCCAGTACTGCGAGGTAGGATTTATATATATATATATATATATATATATATATATATATATATATATATATATATATATATATATATATATATATGTCCATTGTTAGCTTATGCAATGCTCTTCCATTGGAATAGAGACTCTGGTGGATGGGGAGTTATAGCTAAATAAATATATTGCTCAAATTGAACTTTACTTTAAGGTTTCAATCCTGCGTCATGGTACTGGATGGAATAGTGGATTGTCTATAGTCACACCGAAAAGTTGTAATACAACAAAACAGCTGTCTATGGATGACACGATATATATATATGTATATATGTATATATATATATATATATATATATATATATATATATATATGAAGACTGCATTCAATATGTACGAAAAAAATTAAAATCTACTGCGGCAATACGTGGTTTTAACCACCGACATATATTCTAGCTATTTACCTAATGTGATAGCGAGATAATATCATGTGACCTACCAAATAAGTAATTCTAAAAATACGATGTAAACCTTTTTTTTCTACTGATTTCCAATTCTCCTATTTTTTTGTTATTCATAATTCCTTCTTTTCTGTAACGTCTTGATTTCAGCATTTTAATTTTTCACTACGTCCTCTTCCTCTCTTATTTTTTTCTGTTACTTGTTCACTTCTATTTTTTTTTATTTCGTTCTTTTCCCTTCTACTTTCAATGTTCACTGTAAGGTATTGCGGGGAGTCAGAGACGGGGGTCGATGGCTCAATGGGTCAGCGTAGAACGTGAATGTTACTGCCACGCCCTCAATCCAACGCCTGCAGGGTCGTTCCGTTACCAGGACGCCTGAACTTGAAAGTGGTTGGTCGGTTGCCATTCTTGTCAGGTGTCTGAACTATTTTATTCTCTAGAGCTGGGTGTATTTGTGGACTGGCAATGTTCCGACAATTTCTCTGATCTTCTCTTTCCCAATCAAGTTCCGCTTAGCTTTCTTTTTTTTCTCTCTTTTTTCCCTATTAGCTCTCTATCTTTTTCTGCACTCTCTTATGAACAGCTCTTTTTTTTCTCTTCTTCATTAGTTTTTCTTTTTCTTTTCTTTCCTCCCTTCGTATTTTTCATGTTAACTCATCCGCCGGCTGTTAATAAAGATCGATCTTACCCTCAACATCTAATTTTTACATCTCTCCGGTCCTCACCCAATCTTCCTTTCTTCCTGTCACCTCCAAAACGAAATTTCTCACTTTCAGTCCTTTATCAATCAAATAATCACAATGAGTCCTTCAACAACGACAGATTAGACATTTATTTGGCATCAATCACAAACATAGTCCGGGCGTTCGTCCTGGTCCTCAGCAAAATAGATGACACAAAAGACACGTGATGTTGACTAGAGCTTCCTACACGACTGTCTTCCTGTATAAAATCAGCTTCAGAGACAACTTCAATCTGGCTTCTCTCATAAATGACGTACCATCAGTAAGAAGTAAATCTGACCGGATTAACAAAACCAGCCAAGCCTAAGAAACAGATCGCACAGGGGATATATATTTCAATAGAGTTAATCCCCGCCAGACAGAGTCTGGAAAGAAATATGTCGAACGAAAGCGTACTGAACGAAAAAGGTGGCTAGGAAAGTCGTATACTTGTATTGTTTGACCAATTGTTTGAACGGATGGATCATTTCTTGGAGTTATGACTTATTAACATAAAGGCCGGAGAGTAAAGAAAGGGGAAAAAAATCACAAGACGTGAAAATACTTTGCTCGGAAATTAAGTGAACGTAGTTCTGCGTTAAACATATTTCACCAAATAAATCACATCCATTGTGTACCATAGTGACACGACTGTAGAAATTTATACTGTGCACTCTATTCTTGTACTAATGCTCATCGAAAATACACGATTCTCACTTCTTCATCTCTTTTCAAAGGGATAAAGTTGTTCGAACCCCTCAGTCTATGAGGCAGTTCATCTTGAGCATTGCACTTACACCCTTGACCGGTAAAACCCACAATTGCTAGAAACCATGGTTGGATCTCAATGGATAATTCGAGAAATGGAGATACAATCATTGCATTATGAGTCTCCAGACACGGGGCAACTAGGGTCAATGGTAATGGTTCGTAAGCTTGTCTTGCAGATTTTCACGAGTGAATAATGAGTTCAAACTAAATAACTATAGAGATATTAAGCTTGATATTTACAGACTAAATTCACCTTAGTTTTAGTCATAACCATAGGAGATTCAATTTGAATCAACCCCAAAACAAGTAATCTAGGAGACAAACCTGTTGACAATTAACTATGATGAAACACTCATATACTGTGCCTAAAAGACTGATCGCTCATGGACATATGGTTAATTGAAGAGCTTCTTCATATTAGGTAGATGCTGTGTGCAACAGGATGATCTGATTTTTAATTTCAACAAACAATATAAGTGTGACATATCTTGGTTAATTCAAGCTGAATATTATACGTTATAGTTGTTCGACTGCATGAGTCTCGTGGATTTTAAAAGTATATGAAGAGTATTGGGGATTCTTGGCGGATTTATTAAAAATGGTGGAATGCGATTTATGAGATTTTTGCAAAAAATATTTAAGAAAAGTGTAAGATCAGATCTTCTTACAGACGCAAAACGATTTAATCAATATAATATTGCTTTTTTTTTTTCAAGTTTTTCAAAAGCATTCCTAAACTTTGGAGCTGGTTGACTTTTGGGGTCATCCGCCGAAATTGATGTTTGGAAAGATTTGCGCCTAGAAACTGCAAATGCGTAGGTGGGTTAATTTGGTATGGAATATGCTGCCTCCAAGGTGCATGATGGATGAGCTAGACGAGAATCATTTGATTAGTCGACGTTATCACATGGGACTGATGGAAACACCTCAACTGCAGGATAGATATTTGTTCTATGGATTCCCCAAATCCCTTCTCCGTTCTAAAGAAAGGTACAAATAAAAGCAAAGTAGCTCAAGAGAGTAACAAAGAGGGAAGCAGAGCAAGAGTTAGTGTTCAGTGGTCGGTTGGGAGTTGTCTGGATCAGGCAAGCGGTCACTGGTCACGGTGAACGCAGTAAGACCCATATATTTTCTATCTCATGCCTTGGACTCACTTCCTGTTCCAATGACTCGACCAAAGAGATGTCTTGATTGTCTATCCGTACTTGAATCTCCAAGAAAGTCTAAGACAGAGTTTGGTAAATTAACCTTGGAGCATGCATTATCTTGCTGTTAGTCTGCCACGGGTGAGCATAAAAGATTTTATGATCAACTCCTCCAAATAATAAATCATTTAATATCAAGAATTTTACCACGGGTCTTTGATTTCGTTATTCCATTCTATCTTCGATTGTAACGTATATTCCGTTGCTAGACGTGTTTACAGCAACAGTGGAATAAATTTATTCAAAGTAGAACCTGAACCTGATGTGAGGTGGATAACTGACTGTGGGTTGCACAGCCACAATTTCGATATTTGTTGAATGTTGCAAAACTATATGAATAAAAGGACTTTTGAACCGATTGTACCTATCTAAAGTTATTGTCTTCATGCTTTTAATCTTGGAATTAAGCATAGTTGTAAAAGTATTCAAATATGTTAGAGAGATCATTACAATCTGTCCGTGGAAACCCTCACTAAACCTGTCAAAATCGGTTTCTACAGTTTTCAAGTTTGTCCAGTTGGCTGCCTGGCTGATTGGCTGGTCGTTCATCACGCGTATAGATCATACCAATAGAATTAGAAGGCTGAAAATTTCAACATAAGGAGTAAATATATTATAATTCATATCTATAAAAACGTTTTTGTTTTCCAAAAAGTATCCCCCAGAAAGGTTTTTAGTGTATGTGTGTGGAGGAGATCAATTTGAAATGTATGCTCAATTGTCCGAGCAGTTTTTAAGTTTTGTTTTTCATTTAAAGCAGACTCTTTTTAGTAATCACTACCTAACAATAAGTTGGAAGCGTAACTCACCTATTTTTTAATTGATCAGCCTTAACACTGCATGCTACCTAGAGATTTTGGTCATATAGTTGTTTTCTATCAGCTGACTAACCAGACCTGTTGCCAATTAATGTTTGGTTATTTTACTGATATTTCTTTAATCTTATATTTATTTTCATTGTAACTTCCAGGTCATCATTTTAAGTAAACGGTACGAATTGGAATCAGAGAATATGCTTAGGGCAAGATTTGAACGTGCATTCATTATCCTGAAGGGCTGGCCTTATGTGTTAGCATTGTAACGATTCGGCTACGAGACCATAGGCAGTCATCCCAATTTAGCCATTTACCTACATGTTTAACTTCTCCAAATGCCTCACATGGTCATCTAGTATTTCAAAATTTTATTTTGTGTTTATCATTACTAAATATTCTGGACAGTTCACAAAACAATGGAACTATGATCTTCATCGTAACGAATATGTTTTGAATTCTGAGAATCTTATTCTAGCATTCATGAATAACAATTTTCAAAATTCTTTTAATGTCTGATAAGAAAATAATATTTCTTAAAAAGATGGAATTTTTTGAATCTAGCGTTAGAAATTTTAATATCAATCAATCAATAATTACAAAATAAATGAGCGAATTCTAGGTTCTCATTAGCATTCGTTAAGACAGCTGAGTTAATTTCAAGAACCAATGGCTTTTCAAATTAGCCAAATCAGCAATAAAGTATGAATAATTTATTTTCCATGGATAACATCAATATTACCAATTCACGACCGACAGTCAAAAGAATGGAACAGAATATACTTTCACATTGGATGGGCGCAGGCAATTTTTATTCAAAATAGAAGTTATTTATCGCTGTTGCAAAGGGTTTTCCTAATGACCCGACCCCTCTAAACGTTGGAAAACAAAGTAGTTATTTGGTGCAAACAGATGGAATCTTGGGTGAGTAATGAAGGTGGAAATGAAGGTAAATTGAAGTGCTAAATGAAGAGACATACTTTTATTCTTGACAGGTCAATATACAAAAGCTTTTTGTTTTGAGCTTCACAGCGAATTGGATTGAGAATGGAAACGAGAGAGCTAAGGAAAATGATGCAGGAGGGATGAGATAAGGGCTACTTGTAGCACTGGACGCCATTTGAAAAAGAATAGTATAGACGTTTCCAGGCTATTCGAAACTAGAGCGTTCCAATGAAAAAAGTTTTCGTGCACCGAAAAAGTGTAAAGCAAAGAAGCAAATACCATCTGCTTAAGAGGAAAAGGATTTTTGGGTGTTACCAGACAACCAAAATGATGATGATGGTATATTAGGCTGAGATGTCAGAATCCTACATACGTCAGTACGTAAAATATCTAGATAAATACTTCACAAACCTTGGCAAATACTATCATACAGCAGTACATCAATGCAACATGCAACTTTATAGATAGTATGAAACCGTACAATAATACAGGTTCGACTGGTATGTATTCTGTATGCAGACAACTATGCCCAGATAAGACATACTATTCAAGCAATACTGTTTTAGATACATTGCATACCTACATACACTTTTTAAGCAAGCATAATTTCATGTTTGTAAAATACATTTGATCAAAATACTATTTTCCTCATTGTACACTTGACGATATTATCGGTTATCGTATCCACAAGCTCATTACACGAACACGTACACACACACACACACACACACACACACACACACGGGCACACACACACACACACACACACACACATATATATATATATATATATATATATATATATATATATATATATATATATATAATGTGTTCAATAAGAAGTGAGACAGACTCGGGAATAAAAGTGTATGGAAACTTCGTTTATGGATTAGTTGATCCATAAATGAAATAATTGGTGTGCTGAACATGTTTCGAGAGGTATTCTCATCTTCAGTAGCGTGTTTTGTGTGTGTGTGTGTGTGTGTGTGTGTATGTATGTAAGTATTCATGTGTGTGTGCGTGTGTGTGTGTGCGTACCTTTCAGCGGTTAAAAATTTCTGTAGAAAAAAAATTAACTATCAGATGCTTTGCCTCGGGAGCAAAAATTGGAGGCAAATCTGTTAGGGTCAATCCAATGTCTGAGGCTTGGTTCTGTCTGTGATGAAGTCTGTGCTTGTATGTGACAAGATGTGATAGTAACAGCATCTGTGATATATATATATATATATATATATATATATATATATATATATATATATATATATTCTTGCAATAATTGGTATGTTTTGGTTATTTTATAATCTGAGTGGACTGAAGATTATAAATATTAATGAAAGCTTTTGAAATTATGACAAGTGGATAACATATATGACGGTAGGGAAATCTATTGTCCTATTTGTTACTGCTCTGGCCATGAAATATTTAATTGTATCTGAAGAAATTAGGACTTCACTGCATCCAATCTGATTCCAGACATACATAGATTAAAAATTAAATATATTCCTTATCACACGGCTGAAACCCTCTCACATGTATTGAAATTACGCATCGTAGAATCTGTCCAGTCGTATAGGCTTCAATCCCTCGATAATTAATTGACACAGGGATTGAGGAACATTTTCCGAATATCAACCAATATTTATTTGTATTGAATGATATTACCCCCACCAATCTGGCTTAAAAGTTAGCAAAAACAAGTTGATTTGTCTCATAATGAATGATAAACTCCTTGCAATATCAAGAATTGTTGAATTTCAAAGAAAAACTATGGCGCAAAAAACTGAAAAGTATGATTCAGATGACTTTTTCAAACGATGCATTCAATTACTTCAAGGTGAAGGAAGAAGTAATGTCGTTGGATAGCGATTCATATGGAGTAAAACTATCTTCTAGGCAGCTTTCTATCACACGATTAGGATGTTTAGTGGCTTTACAGAATTCCCTCCTGTATTTTTAATTTTTTTTCCTTCATATTTCTAGATTAAATGAAAATATCTTTTTCGGTTCAAAGATATAATTTTTTCAAATGTTTCCCTTGGCAAAAAATCCAAATTGTCGAATAATTGACCGAACCGATACATATAATTCCAAGGACAATGTATTTTGCATCGTCCCAAGTGTGTAATCACCAATTATTGAAAGTAATTCACTTCAAAGGATACGAGGCATTGTTAGATTTGGACGTGAAAATTCCGTCGGTGGAATTATTTTGGGAATGAAAATTGTCATTTTATAAAATTCCCAGCGGACGTAAAACTCATCTTTTAACAACAAACATTTAATTTCAAAAGACTAGACATAATTCATTATCAATTACGGTTTTTTCGGCGACATCTGCATCATTTATCTTATCATGACGTTTGGAAACCTCGTATATGTTGGGGTTACTCTAGTCCTATTCGGATCCTGTATCTGCTGATCTTGGTTTTAAGAAATAAAACGTTCTGAGTATTGCTGTATGTCTTGTAAGCCGCAGTCCAAATCACACTGATATTTAAGTTATTGTACCAGACATAGCTGAGTCAAAATTAATTTCTAATGCCCGGTATTCAATAACGGACTGAAGTTTACAACCCATTACTTAAGTTTGGTGAAGCAACGCGAATCAGCTTTTCAACTCAGTTTAGACCACAAATACGGCGTAGATAACATTTGAGTGGTGAAGGTTAGGCTGAAGAATTGACATTATAAATCGGATTTGTGCATGTTTATCCTGAAAGGAAAAGTTAGAACAAACATAAAACAGACGCTGGGCGAAATGGCGCCAGGGCTATTACGCAGTCGAGTGAGCGCGTGCAGTTCCCCGGATGGAGTGAGCGCGGGAACCACGGGTGATTGAAGCAATTTTTCTGGTGTCGGGTGTCGAGGCCGGTGTCACATCCCATTGGTGAAGTAAAAGGATCAGAGAATCAAGCACATGAATCCGTTTGTACTCCAGTCTGATCGAATTGATTCGAATGCAAGTGCACGGACTGTAAGCATGCTTTGCTTGTCATACTACGTGGGCAATCGAAGGCTTACATCGTGCATGGCAGAGGCATGAATATTGATGTCTATGCTTACCAAGACATCTATCTGTCTAGCTATCTAGAGAAAAGGGAGGGCTGAAGATAGATATTTCATGATTTAGGATCACATCTCACGAATTCTCCTCACAAAATATTGACGTTGAATTCATTATTTTCCAATTACCTCACACAGATCATATGCGTACCGAAAGAACAATACGCTTTGTACACACGTATCTATCTATTTCGGGATTTATTGTTCAGTCAAATTACAAAAATCGTACATTATTCGAAAAAATACCTACATATTAACTTTTATATACTTATGGATATCTTTACGCTTTGTAAACACATATCTATCTACTCTTAGGTTTATTGTTCTGTCAAATTACAAAACACGTACATTATTCGAAAGTATGCCCACATATTAACTTACTTATACTTATAAATATTTTTACGTTTTGTATGCTCGTATCTATCTACATCTGGATTTATTGTCCATTACTCGTTCGTATACCTACATTTTAACTTAAATATATTTATAGATATTTTCACAAGGCATACATACGCATGCACGCATACACAAACACACAAGCATATATATATGTGTATATATATATATATATATATATATATATATATATATATATATATAGAGAGAGAGAGAGAGAGAAGGCGAGATTGGGAGAAAGATTTCTCAACCAGTCAATCAAATTGCAAAATATTTAGAAAACTTTGCTTTGCACAATACCAAATGAAGTACCTTTATGGATCGTAGACTATGTTGCACCAATCTTCTTAAGAGAGATCATGCATACTTTGAAAATCAGCTTTCAAGAGACTGATATTTTTCAAGACTCAAATACGGTACACTATTTTGGTAGAGATCACTCAACTTTGTAACACCTTGCATATGCCAATATATATACATATATATATTATTTTTTCGAAAAACTCGACGTCTTTCTTTATTCAATTAACTTATGTATATCCATATAGACATATATACATACAATACTATGCAAGTCTAAATTTGCACGTAAGGATATATCAGGGGCCTAATAATTGGCTTATTAGTAGAAGATTGACTTTTTATCCGTGCATGATGTTATCTTATTAAGATATAACATTTCAAGTATATTGTTTGTGGGCCTTGCACGCAAGCAAACGTGTGCAAAATCAACTGTGAGCACACTCATCCACAGACATCCCCGTCTGTTTATTTATATTTGATTAAGTCTATATCGATGACCGTGCACGTTTTTACAAACACATATGGGCGTCTATTTACAGAGCTTCTACGTATAACTCAAGTTTTCCTAATGGGGTTTTGAATTCTGGTGATTGAATGCCAAGGTGAACCTTGGGATAAATCCTTTTGTTCCTGTTGGTCTTAGTAGCCTTCTTCATAGAGTTGGTCCCTCAACGGAGTGTCGACAAGAGTGTGCATTTTTTAATATCAAACACGGACGTGCAAAAAAATATAAGAAATCTTCAGGATGTCAGATTTTTGGAAAATAAGGAAGCCGCACCCGAACCTGACATTACATATCTGTGGAGAGAGGAACTCTTTAACCTTCCTTGGGCGAGCTCTAAAAGTTAGATAGGGAGTATTTCTCAGAGAGTTAGGAAATTGAAAGTAGTTGTTTACATTAAATATCACTTAAGGAGTATCGTTACAGAGTGAAGAAAATTGATAGAAGTTTCATACATTGAATATTAGAAAGGGAATATCGTTAGGGAGTAGGAAAATTGAAAGAAGCTACATACATTGAATATTAGGGTTGAAAGAAGTTGCTCACAATTAATATTAGATAGGGAAAATTGTTTGAGAGTAGGAAAATTGGAAATAGTTGCTTGCATTAAATATTACATAGAGAGTATCGTTAGAGAGTAAAGAAAATTGGTAAAAGTTGCATACATTGAATATTAGAAAGAGAATATTGTCAGAGAGTAGGAAAATTTAAAGAAGCTGCATACATTGAATATTAGATAGGGGTGAAGGAAGTTGCTCACAGTTTATATTAGATAGGGAATATCGTTTGAGAGTTAAAAAATTGAAATGAGCTCGTCTGAGACAGAATAAATACAGACTGGGTTGCTGAAAATGGAATATTATATTAATTTAAAATACAACTGTGATTATGGTTCCCTCTTAAGCCTACCATTAAAATTTGCTGTGTCACAATATATGCAATGACTCAAGGTGAATAAATCTTTTGTTGTATTTGTCTTGAAAATCCTGCCCTCGATATGGCGGGTCATATAATGCTAGTAGGGGAAAAATAAAAAGTAAAAGAGAAAGTAAATTCGCCATGCCAGCGACATCTGTTAGTTCATTTTTGGCAATTTCCTTTAGATACTATGTATAAATCTATTGCAGCACCGTCCACAGCTTTCATTTTCTTAAAGCTATTTTGCTCACTCTGTATTCAACACACAACACACAAGCTGCGAATGTTATTACGTTGTCAAAAATACCAGAAAAAGAGAAGAAATCGGCAGAAATGTAAAAGAAAGTACTGTTTGTATTTACATCACTTACCAATATATGTTGTGTTTTCCCTGTCTGGCATAGTTTATAGTTTTTAACATCTGTACTGGGATGGCGAGCTCAGGTCCCACAGGGAAGTTAGGAAAAGCAAAATTCGATTCGCCCTGGTAATTAAAACAACGCGGTTGCATTCCCTCGTCAGGCTTAAACAAACCTAACTTAACTAGGAACCAAGATGTCGGCAAATGTACCAGATAAAAGGACCGCAAGCAGACTATTAGCGTATGTTTGGTATGCCGACAGGTCCTAGGAGGGCTGGTATGGCGACGGGTTATTATATGGTTCATGGGAATTACGTAGCAAAGGTCCTTCCTCATTACGAAACCTGAGACCCTGACTTGAAGGTACATGGTTAGTATCACACAAGGGAAAATTATTATTATTATCATTATTGATTCAACGTAGCCGCTAACATAGACCTGGCTGACCAACCAGCCAGGCAGCCAACCCGCCGAATGGGAAAGTATTTTCCCTTTTTCACTTGGTTTTTTCCTTGTGTCAGGTCTGCTGGACACAGTAACTGGTCAAGAATATTGAAAATCGGTATGAATACTCCAGTAGTCACACATTTTTCAGAATTGGAGAATTTTATTTTGCATTCGTTTTAAGGGTCTCTTGGGGCTTTTCAAATCTTGTGATAACGTTGGTTCTACCAGACACATTTTTTGATTTAGAGCCTTGCTAATCTGCTTAGATTTTTGAAAATTCTTTTCTTATTTTGGTCGTCTTTGAGGACTCTTATTATCTTGTTTATGCAAAATGATTCAGCAAATTCCAGGTTACTTCGTAAAGATTAAAAATAATTTCTTGCGTTTCTGAAATCATATTCTTGCAACGAACTTCTGGGGATTCAATTCAGCGAGCCTTTTAGTTTATTATTATATTTTTGGTAACATTTTTGTTGAATTTTAGAATATTTCAGTTATCTTTTGCATATAATTGATCCAGATTGGAGACCTTTTACTTCCGCCATTAGCTCTTGTTAGACTACGCTTACTTTTTTTCGTTTCCTCATAATGGGAAATATCAGTGATAAATGTGCATATTTACAAACTTCGACTGAGAATTCTAGACAACATCCCATTTTTTTTTCACTTTGGTACGGTTTAAAATAATGATTTCTAAAAGGGGGCGCCACAGTCACCTTGTCGGTACTGGTTCTTGAAGGGGTGCTGGAAAACAAGGGAGCCCAGAATTTGTAAAGGAGTCCTGGGGCAAAATATGGAAATTAATTTTTCCTATGACGTATCGCTGATCATCTGATTTTAATTAATTTCTATTTGAATTGATCGAATAACTTGATATGCATACGGGCAAATATCATTTGGTTATAAAATAAAAGCCCTAACTAAAAGAAAAATCAATTTTAGTGTATATTTTTGGCTAACTTACATGCTGCATCGATTAAATGTATGCTTTAAAAGGGATTAGTGGTCCAAAATAGTTTTGGAAACACTGGTAAGAAGACTAATAAACAATTTGGATGAAATGCCTTTGATAAAGTAAGCTCAATTATGAGGGACAGGAAAAACCAACAAATCCCCAAAAGAAGATATCATTTATATTTATGTTGTCTAGTTCAAATGATACACTAACCATGTAATAACGGGTGATCATTTCAAATATAGTTTCAATGTGATATTACCCAATCAATAATCACATATATATATATATATATATATATATATATATATATATATATATATATATGTATATATATGTATGTATGTATATATATATATATATATATATATATATATATATATATATATATATATATATAAAGAAAATGATACATAATCTGACTGAAATAATTATGAATTGCATTATATTATTTCCTAACTCTATTTGGAAGCAGCCCAATTTTCTTTAATTGTCCATTCGATTTACTCTGTTTGGGCCAGATGATATATTCCTGTGTAATAATGTGTGTGTATACGAAAATACATTTGTGTTCATATGTTGGTACATCATGGTAATATAGACAACGGAATATATTTCCGACTGCTTTAACTTCAAATAAAAACTTGCTTCCAGAATGAAAGAGATGCGCAATTGATAGCCAAGCGCCGTGGGTACGGAAGATAAACTTGCAAGACAGAGAAAAAACTCCCTTGCATTAGAAGTTACCTTCCACTTTATCTTGATAGAATTTCAAAGCAGAAGAAGTTCCGAGTGATTCTCTTATGAAGGTTGATGTTGATCAGATAAATTCCCAAGCACTTAAAATAGTTCCTTTCAATATCAACTTTGACGATGATTATAATGACATTAGAAAATAAAGTACATGAGTAATTGCTTCAAGTGCTAAACTCAAGGAAGATGTTCCTTGAGATAAATCTTTTGAGCTTGAGCTAGGATTTTTCAGAAGTTTCCTCACTTCAAGAAAAAAAAAGAACTTCTGCTGTCAAATGGTCTGCGGCAATAACCATTAGATTTTTCTGGTATGCAGTTGCCATAACAAATATTTACCAGGTATATTTTAGCCTGCAATCAGAAACTATCAACCAAAACGATTAACAAAGGTTTCTTCAGCTTTTAAATTTGTCTGGCTATCCAGCTGGTTATCTATGCACTGCGACTACAGACTGCGTCAATGAAGATGCGGTGCTGACTATTAACACATTTACTCCTAATTATATCAAGAAACACTGGTTTTTTCTTGTGTTTTGAAAATCTCACCTAAGTTTGTTTTAAGAGGGAAGGAATTCAATTTATAATGTAAATGTACGCTAAACTAGTCAATTAATTTGAATAAATCACTTATTCATAGATCACCTTGTCTTCTCCCAACCACAGAATGCTGTCAGAAGATGTTGGTTACAGTATAGCTTCTATTGGTCTGTTGTATAATATTTTAGTCGGATATTATAATTATTCCAATCCTTTTTCTATTTTTTCTCTCCAATCTTCGGATGACAACAACAGTGTCAGTATTATTGGCATTTGACATATATTATCGGCAAACAGCTGAACACCCTAATGATCTTAATTGTAGACAGTAATTTTTGTGTAAAATACTTTAAGTACTCGTTATTTGTATATAATCAGATTTGGATAAGGGGGACCATAAAGTGCGTAAATGAGAGATGGCAATGGTTGATAGAGAATGATTTACAGGAGAGGCAGTGGGTAAGTCTTTTTCCTTGCATTTTTATTTATCAGTTTCAATACCTTTCCTAAAGGGCAGATAATTTGCCCCACCCACACCGCAAGATAAAAAGAAAGAGCAGGTGGAAATTAGAGAGACTTAATTCTAATTCGTTTTTTTAGATTGATTTGATACCACTTTTTTTACATTGTTTTACAGAAAGGTGTTTTGGATGATCTTTTTATTGAATAAAGGATCACAGGGGTTAAGGGTTCAAAGAAGGGCGTTAATATGACAACAAGAAGAAAGGACTAACGTAAAATAGGAGGAACTGACATTAAAAAGGGTAAATAAATTGAAAGGAGCGGTTTGATATCCAAAATGGGGGTGTCTCAAATAATTGGGTGACTATTAAAAAAGTAAAGAGCGAGGGCTGTGTTACAAACAGAGTCACTAATATCTAAAAATGTGGAAAAAACAACAACCCCAAAACGATCTTTTTTCAACCTCTAAAAGTTAAAAAATTATTTCTCGATTTTGAACCCAGAGAGAGGACAAAATCTCCCTTCTAAGAATAAAAAAAATTCCGATCAATTTTCACAAGATGTTTGAGATGAAAGTTTCAATTCAATGTTCTACCCCAAAACTGAAAACCAAAACTGAAAAAAACCCACTGTTTTTGGCACAGAATGGAAAAAGATCACACTCCTCGATTTTGAACATAACGAAGGAAGAAAAATCTTCTCTCAATTTTGACCTCTTAGAATTTAAACAAAAAATTGATTTTGTTCTTTCTCTATCTTTGACTTCAAATAAGTATTTCAAAATGTCTCATTTACTTTAGTCCTCTGGGATTTTACTCGCTACGTCTGTGAATCGTAGAATCCTTTTTTATGAACAAGTCGTCAGTGAGATGAATAATGTAACTTTTGACTCAATGAGAATTTTATCTTATTTTCGAGGCTTGGACTAATGCCATTGTTATAGGATAAATGCCTGTACTTAATAATTAATAGCAACAATTTTTATCATTATTGTTATTATTTCATTAGAAACCTCTATTTATTTACTATGAAAGTCTTTATGAAAAGCAATAATGGCTTCGTATCGTCGTTCAAAATAATGGAAAGTTCTTTTCGTCAGCAACTTGTTTAGTCATATAAAACCTTGCCTAATTCTGCACACATATTTGCAATGTTCTACTAAACTTGTAAAACATTACCCAACATCAGGGCACACATCATCGAATATGTTTGTTCCTTGTCTTTAAGGACTGTTACCTCAATGCAAACTTATTACCCATATTAACCATAAATGGCTTTTGTGAAAGTAATACACACACACAAATACACGCACATACACACACAGAGGCACACACTATTTTTGAATGATATGAGAAATCATTCTAATTGTGACATGAATAACGGTTAATCTTTAGTAAATAAAAACTGCTTGTTCAGGTATTAAAATACAATATACATGAAGGGTGTCTCTTCGGTTTCGATTTTTAAGCTACTATTGGGAATAAATTCGAAGTTATCAACTGAAGCTATTCAGCAAGGATTTAGTTTTTTTCTGCGTCTTTTATACAAGATTTGGGATTTAGTTGATCCTTTTCGTGAAATGTTTTCCCAGAAAATTACTCGCCAACTGCTTAGAGAAGCGGGTAAAACGTCTGCGTAATTTTGTTCGAAAGCTGAACCAGTATCATCGCCCTTCTCTTTCAAAGCAATTTATTTGAATTAACAAGCAATCTGATCCCTCATTTCATATCTCTTAATGCAACATTTCTTCATTTAAATAGTATTTTTTTTTCTCATGAAACCTTAATTCATTTCAATTTCGGAAAGAAATTTGCGAAATGATCACTTTTAAGGTTTCTTGGATTCTCGAAATACGAAGCAGATGGATCTATGAACGTTATCAGAAACCGTCAACGAAAACTGGCACCAAAACTGTCATCAGAGATTTCTTCAAATTTTCATGCTTGCCCAGTTAGTTACGTATGTATGTATTGCGTGTAGGGACGTACCGATGGAGCTAGAGGGTTTAAAATTTAGACGTTTACTCTTTATATTTCGAAAAGTTTTGGGCTGTTGCCAACACGGATACATAGTTCCAAACACACACACACACACACTCACTCACACACACTCTCACACACACATACACACACATGTATTTATAGATACTCATCCTATAGACACTAACACACATGTATACTTATATATTCACATCTAGTCAAACACACATATTTCTTTATACATAACTGTTGCATCAACAGAAACAAATAGACCAAAAATAGACAGGAGAATTCGTTCTTATACAGAAGGTTTTTCTAGGCATAATTGAAGAACATTGGTTATCGTAAGAGAATTAAAGTAATCTACAATATTTGATGAATGACTATTACACAGAAATAATCTATAATATCTATGAGAAAGGCTTGTTAAGTCTAAAACCATAAAACTCAGATAAATCAAGGATCTACTTCAGTTACAAATTAGAAAAAAACAAACTTTGTTTTTCAAAGAAGATTTATGAAAGCTCACACAGCAAACAAACAAATTGACATAAATAAAGTAAAAACAGTGGATAAAAAGAATTGAAAAAAAAATTTCCAAAGACTGTTAATATATCCAAACCATAAATAAGATGATTTAACAGAGATACAAAGATAAAAGTCCATGTGCAAAAGGAAATGATATATACTAGATCAAAGGAAGAAGTATGGAAGCAAAATTAGGCTGAAAGTCACGTACATTTTGTTTTTATTCGAACAAAGAGATAATGAACATTGAAATGTTAAATGTATGTGTATATATATATATATATATATATATATATATATATATATATATATATATATATATATATATATATACATATATATATCAACATTCCATACGTGTCCCAACATCGTGGGTCTCACGTTGTAAGGTACACACGTACAATTCTTAGTAAGACCTACTTCTGGCTTGCAAGGCCGGTCCAAACTTTGTTCTGCTTACGGCACCTGGTATTCCCCAATGATCATTCATTTAGGTACTGACCAAGCTAGATATTGCTTAACTCTGTTGATCTTACAAAAACTGCTGTATCCCAAATAATCCAACCGTACCCCTTTGCGTCATGATTAGGCTCATCAAAGTCCTTCTAAATCATTGTCTTTGGTATCATTTGGTAGTGGTTCCAATCACGGCCTACAGAACCGTATGCAAGCACCTACCATTGATCAATGCTGTTTGATGGGGAATACTTGAACCGGTGAAGATGGTTAATGATATGGAACAAAACAAAGGGGGAATTGAAATGAAAAAATTGAAACCAACTGTGTGTTGACAGGCAAAAAAGATATAGTAGGAATATGAGGAGAGAAGAGCCGTGAGAACGGGAAGAAATATGAATTTGACAGCGACCTCAAAGAAATTAACCTAAAAAGAGAAGACACACTACACAGACATGTGCACGCACAGGGGATCAAAAGATAGAAAAAAAAAGTCTGGGTAGTTAGTCAATAGAAACTGTCATGTGTCCAACGTCTTTTTGTAGCAATTTCTGTTGGGGGTGATCTATAGAAAAATAGAGAAAAAAGCGTGATCAATGAATAAGTTACTTCTCTTGCTTCTGGGGGATTAAAAAAAAATCATACTTTTCAGAAGAATGCTGCCGGGTGCAACTCAAGTCAGTTTAGTATAAACTTAAACTGTAAATTGAATCCCCACAAAGAGCCTGTTTCATGGGGAAATTTTCAAACAACGAATAAACTGTTTTTTTTTTTTGTAGACATAATGGGGAGTGATTTTGAAATATTCAGCCCCCTAGCTCAGTGGATATGGCCTTGATCATTAGACATACATAACCGACCGGACAGTCCGCAAGCCAGATAGACCATTTTAAAAACTGAACAATCTTATGTCGACAGTTTCTGTGACGGCCTTGGTTTACAGTTTCTAAAAGAGAAATACACGTCTATAAAATGTTTCAGTTGAAAAAAATTTCTAAGCGAATTTTAGAGAAAAAAAAAGATAAAATGAATCGATCAATAAACCAAAATAAAACTGAAGGAGAGAACAAGAAATAGAAATAAAATTATGGAAGGAAAGAAATGTCTGTTTGACATTTTTGAAGACATTTTTTAAATTGTCTTTCGATGTATTTTTACCATATGTTTAATTTCAATAATTATAATAATCATAACTCTTCTTTGCTGTGTGTCTGATATCAGATCGGAATTTACATTTTGGAAATAAACGCACACACACATACACACACACACATATATATATATATATATATATACATATATATAAATATATATATATATATGTAGAGAGAGAGAGGGGGGGAGATGACAATTGGGAAGACACTTGGATTGTCTGTAAAAATCTTAATACAGTAAATCTCCTATAATAATTTGATACACATTGAGTTCAACCTCATTTTGACGAAGCTCATTCTGGTTAAAACATTTTTATGAAATGAATTGTTCATTTCTAAAAACAATTCAAGTTTTTTCCCACATTGTTATTTCAAATATCATCCTATCAGATAATTCTTATCGAAACACTGGTCTTATGTAACGTTGCATAAGCAGGAATTAAGTAAAACAAGTAAGCATTAATCATTAATTCAGATTCATACTCCATTTTTTGAAAGGAAGGTTTTAAGAAATTTTTGTGACTGCAAAGGAATGCATGATAGAAAAATGTGCAAGGTGAAGCGGTGAAGTATTCTGTCGTATTTCAAGCTTTCAGTATCAGCATCAGCTACAGCCGACGACGAAGATCAACTTTTGATATCGAAGCAGGCTGATTTTTCCATTTCCTCATCGTTTCTTTCCGTCAATATATTTACTACTTCTCGTTTATCATCCTTTTCCCCCTCATTCTTTCACTCAGTTCTTCTTCTTCTTCTTCTTCTTCTTCTTCTTCTTCTTCTTCTTCTTCTTCTTCTTCTTCTTCTTCTTCTTCTTCTTCTTCTTCTTCTTCTTCTTCTTCTTCATCATCTTTTTCTACTTTTTTCCTTCTTCTTCTTCTTTTTCTTCTTCTTCTTTTTCTTCTTCTTCTTTTTCTTCATGTTTTCCTTCTTCTTCTTCTTCATCTTTTTCTACTTTTTTCCTTCTTCTTCTTCTTTTTTTTCGTCTTTTCCTTATTGTTCTTCTTTTCTTTCGTCTTTTCCTTGTTCTAGTTCTTCTTCTTCTGAATCTTTTCCTACTTTTTTCCTTCTTCTTCTTCTCCTTCTTTTTCTTCTTCTTCTTTTTCTTCTTCTTCTTCGTCTTCTTCTTCTTCTTTCGCATCTTTTTTTGTCCCTCAACATTTTCATCCGTTGACCCATACTTTGAACATGGAAATGAATTCACGTCCGAACAAAGGACCTCCACGCCACGACTAATGTCGAACGTTTCCTGGCGAAAATAGCCGAACAAGAAAGTAAATCTAACGCACGTGACCTCAACAGGCTCCACAGATCCTCCCTTAAGATTTTTCCAGAATCTGCATTGAGTTCAGAGTCAATAAGAAAAGGAAGGTCGAAGAGGATAAAGAAGTACCTATTGTTGTTGGATATTATTGTCATGAGGGAGTTTTTATCATTCTTTCCCCAGATATTTTTGAGTATTCGTCAGTTTAGTTGACCTCTCTTCACTGAAGGCTGTTTATCAATCGTTCAGAAACCTTCAGAATAGATGTTTCTTTAAAGAAGTCCAAGATGTGCTGTACACATGATATGAGCATTTCAATTTACGAACACACTTTCCATTTTCTCCTTTCAATACCAACATTGTAAACAGCAATCTATGTGAGAATGCATACGATGAAAACTTCAAAAGGACCATAAAATCATGTCTTTGAGTATAATGACCTAATTTCCTAATATTTAGATAATAAAGAAACACGTGATTCCTGTTTGGTATCAATTTTTCCATATTCCTGTGTGAAGAGTAGAATTGATGTTCTATCAAGATAGTAGGAGATTTATAAACGGATTTCTGCGTATAGTAGTCAACGATCCAATCTTCAGCAGCAAATTCTTGATATTGTGTCATTCCAGATTCTCACTGCTGATTCTAAAACAGATTTATTTTTACTGATCTCTAAATCCGTTACCTACCTTTGAAGATCTAGTGGGAACTAGCATTGTCCTGTAAATGGATATATTTTTGGCCTTACATATCAAGCTACTAGACTTTCGCATATCTTTTAATCGTCCATTTATTTATATCAAGTAGCCATTTTTGCTAAAATCCTTTAAAATTTCTTGGTTTCCCCTCCCATAAGTTTTCTTATCCCGAGATATTAACATGCCCAGCCAATATGAAAAACGCTACCCAGGAGTCAGTTTTCAGCCTATGTTTGAAGCATGATAAGTGATAATTTAATTATAACAAGATAGGGTACATTCTATGTTTGAGGGTCATGTTATCTATGCTTGAAAAGTTTCATCAAAATCAGTCCTGCCGTTTAGGCGTGCACGAAATGGTAACAAACGCGCTGAAATGGGGATATTTTCATAAAGATAGGTGATGAATCGTGTGGCAAAATTTATATCCAAGCTCTGATCGAGTCACGTGCCCAACCTGGTTAAAGAGACGCAGCCCATAAAAAAGAAAGCAGTAATAAACGAGGGATAAAATGAGAATAAATTTGAAATAGATAAAAAAAATGGGGTGAGTCAACTAGAGAGAAGAAACAGAAGTAATAAAGAAAAGAAAAACAACACAGCTCGCTTTGTGGCTATGATAGTTGCGTGTTATGGATCGGTACCGAAGTTCGTTGCTGGAGTCGATGTAAAATGCAGATTTTTCTCCACAGACAGAGACTCTGCATTTGAAAGATAGGCGTAACACTCTATTCATGACCCTATTTAACTCGCTTTCGGCTTTGTGTCGTACAAAGTTAAGCTGCTTAAATGTAAGTAGAGAGAAAGGAAGACAGAAAGAGTGACAATGAAGATTGACGATTTCACCTAATTGCATTGATAGATAAATTTACTGAGTCATACATCCACGCATACATACATCCAGGTAGTTACACGGATATATTTTGACAGCCCAAGTAAATAAAAGTAAATTGCAAAAATGCATATGTAAATAAATGGATAGACCGTTGGAGTAGGACTTAAAGTGATTGAAACACATACACAGACACAATCATGGATGGCACATAAACATACGTGATATATATATATATATATATATATATATATATATATATATATATATATATATATATATATATATATATATATATATATACATACATATATATATATATATATATATATATATATATATAAAGAGTAAAAGGGAGAGAGAGTGATAAATAGATGGACTGATGTGTGTGTATCTCTTTAGAGAAACACAGCGTTGATGGAATATATGCATATATATATATTTATATATATATAAAGATAGATATATAGATGTGTATGCGTGTATCTGCTTAGGAAAATCATTGCATTGATGAAATATATGTGTGTGCGTGTGCGTATATATATATATATATATATATATATATATATATATATATGTGCGTATTTGTATATTTGATATAAATGGGTGACATATAAATCCTTGTCAAATTAGGGGAAGTGGTGAAATAGTTGAAAAAATTTGATGTCCCTCATTTTCAGTCTCTCTTTTATCAGCAAGAATACCGCAAGAAGGCAAAACAAATTGACTATAAAAAAAAGCCAATCTCACTTTACTGATTTGTCTGGGGAGAAGAAATCTTCCAAGTGTCTAGGGGAATCAATATCAGTCACAATAGGATGCAAAGCAATAACAGAAAAGTAAGGGCTTAATGTAGGCGTCTTATCGTTTCTGTTAACTATCCTCCATTGTATTAGTTGTGTGCAAAAGTTCCCAGCACTGTTTTTTGGGAAACTAGAGACTGGATACAAAGTTAGGTACGGGTCTATTCCTAAAAAACATTATATATACCAATAGATCAGTTTCTGTATTTTGATATCGAATATTTTTACCTTATTGTTGATGATGAAGGTGATGATCAAAATGAAGTCCATGCTAGTGAGGAGGAAAAAGGATGATGACAATGAGGATGATTACAGAGAGATAGCTGAGAAGATGAGGGAATATTCTTCAGAGGACAAAAAAATGTAGGGACTTCAATTTCAAATACATTACCGAATTAAGACTAGGAGATCAAATCTCTTCATCGAAATCAATAAACATATAAAATGAATACATAATCAAAATTACGTTAAGTAACAATTTGGAAAACCTCTTAATAAACTTTAAACGATCACTAAAAGCTGAAGATAACTAAAAAAATGTTGATTAATCCGGAAAACAAACATTACTAAACTCGGTAAGATTACTGGGGGTATGTACAACATTGAAATGTTCTGTTGGACTTCGGTGGCGAGAGCAAACCGTCTTAATTGGTGTTTCAAGCGGAAATAATATTTTGGTAAGCTGCCCAGTCGAAAATATTTGGCAATGAAATCCATGCTATATTTTTCAAGGTTTTTGTCGGGAAAATTCCAGAATTTATGGATAAGGGAAACAAAGAGAAGAACATGCGTCGTAGAAAGGGAAATAAGGCCTTAAAATACACATCATCAATTACGACAGTTTTTGGAGGTTTTGTGTCGGATATTCTAATCACGTTAGTAGAGGTGGAAGGGTCATGAGACTCAGCTATAAATCAAACTTTCAATTCTCTCAGAAAAAGTGCACTAATGTTATTAGATTTTTTTTACATTACTGATGCTTGGAATAATTAGAAAACATCCCGTTGAGGATATTCATGTGGATTCAGGGCTTCTTCTTGCCCAGAGTCAGCACAAATAATTTCTTGAAAAAGGATGCAGTTTTAAAACTTCTATAACTCCGAATTTAAATATTGCACAGAGTAAAAGGATAAATATTATCCATTTAAGCATGCATTCTCATTGCTATCTTTCAGAATTTCTGTTCAGGGATGTTAGCGACCTCCATATCTTTTTGTGAGCAGACCATCAAAAGTCAAAATGTTTCATTCTGCTGAAAGCAAAGAAATAACAGGAGCATTGGGAAATAAACCCTGCATATTTAATTGTAAAACACAGTTGTCTAATTTATAGATGAGCATGTGAAATAACTAAGCTTGGTTCTCCCTTGAAATGTTCGAGAAGGTCTTATAAGCTTATAAATTTGTGCTGAGTAAAAATGGTACTCGTTAATTGCAATGATACTATCATAAGCCGGGTTCAAGTCTTAATTTTGACGGGCAGTCAACTCAAAAATCTTATAGTATCATGAGCCAATGACATACACACACATAGGAACATACACACATATACTTATTCATACACACTTAGTCCTACGCCCAATATATATATATATATATATATATATATATATATATATATATATATATGCTCACATATATATATATATATATACTCAATCAAAACAGTTGGACGACAGCATATGTGTAGTTTAAAGAAAGAGACACAAACAAACGGAATTTTGGAGAGAAAAAAACGTGTTTTATTTTGGTTTGCGAAGAAACTACTCGTAAAGCAACTCTAAAACACAAACTCCCGGAATTTCGTGAACCATCAGATGCTCTTAAGAGAAAAAGACAAGCATGTGCAGATGGTTGTACTGACACAAGGAAGGAAGAGTAAAATGAGAAAACAAAACACTGAGTCTCGACCTTTTGCAAATGATGATGCAAAACACAATCGAAAGCCACGATTCAGTGTTGTGGTCCAATGAATTGGCATGATTCTAAACATGCTGATGTACGCACCAAATACATCCGACTGGAATGTTCATCCGCTTGCAATCAGAACGTTCACCTAGTATTTTCGCCCATGACAAGTCAGGCAAGGCTTGGATGATTTCCGCTAACATTGCATAGATGACCCACCTTTAGGAGACAGATATGAGGAGGTATCGAAAGGGCTGAAAACAAAAATATGCACACATCTTTCTGTGTCCTCGGTGCTAACCATACTCTGGAGCACCTGAACTGTGTTAAAGAAAGTTGCTATGGTCATGCGGATATAACAATCAAAATGCTCGAACTATTTTCTTCCTTATTTCACCAACGTTAGCAAAACTTAGCAAGAGGCTAAGAACATGGCGAGACTTTCACTTGATCTTCAGTTCATTCATCATGTCCTTTCTCCCTCCCTTGTCTAGACACAGGATAAATTGGTGGATGACTAGCACCTAACTCGGTAGACTTTCAGTAACACTTTCAATCATGTAAGTGAGAATCATTTCGGTTTAATTACGAAGGCAATTATCACTCAGAAGATCTACGTCGACAATCATTCAGTGGTCTGTTTGATGATTTGGTTAGAAACAAACAGCACCAGTGAATGAGTCTCAATGAAAAAAAATGTTTACTACAAACATGGGAAACGTGTGGCAAGAAAAATGTCACTCTAAGCTGATGAGAAAGTCCTCGACATCCAAGGAATACGCTCATTGTTTGCTCGTATGTTAGTAATTTCCAACTCTAAAAAATATATTAGTTTAGGAGAGGCAATTAGTAAGTAATGTAAAGGTCACTTTTTGTTGCTGTTGGAAATTATCATTATATCAGAGAAAAAGCCAACTCATTGTTTATCCTGGAGAATTTGCAAATCGTCCATGATCAAGAACAGGCAGTACCTTAGAAAGCTGTCTTCGTATTTGGAATGGCAGAGGTTCCATCTCTATGCAAATATGATTGGATCAAAATTGTGCTGAACTGGCTGAACACTTTACAGGTCTTATCAAAAGAAAATATTATTGAATATGTACAGTATTTGACAGATATGATATTGAAACAACATTGAAGTCGGATACAGAAAACAGAAATCATTAAAACCAGTGACCCATCGCGTATTATATCACAAATTCTACCAGCCTAAAGAGGCTAATGTCAATATACAACACCTAGAAAAAAACTGACCAGCACCTTTCTTGAAAGAATCTCTAGCACGCTAAGGAGGCATAAAATAGCGTTGTCCTAGCCCAGAGCGATAAATGTAAGCTAATTCACGAAGACATGAGCCATTTTGAGAGCACCCAGGAGGAAGCCGACGAAATGTTGATATTGCATGCAGCAAATAATACTGAGAATGGTGTCTCGTTTTACATGCTTCTGACTGACATATTTATACTTGCTGTGCTTCACTATCCTGATACTTGTAGGGTTATGTCATTCATGACAGGGAAATATATGTCAAGCCATTTCAGTTGATCGTTTTTATGGTGCCTTGTAATCTTATAGAGCTGCAGCATAGTTAAAGTCCCATGCTTTGAGTTAGAATGACAACAAAACGTACTGAGTGAACAAACATAGTTTCTTAAAAACTTCGTGGGATGCAGACGCAGATGCCATTAGTGCCTTGGCTAGTCACAGAACTGCATCTGAAATTGATGACTTCACAAATTTGGAAAAATACACCAGAAGAGTAAAAAAAAACGAAATGGTGGTTGTTCATTAAAAAAAAGCAGTGTCTTGGAAGTTGCCGTTTACATTTGGTGCCCGGTACCAATCGCTTTTGAGAAATCATCACCAGTCCACTGTTTAGAACCTTGCCACTTTTACAAGTCCTACGATCTCATTCCAAGAACATTATGGATGGAAATTGGAAGGCAATGCAAAGATGCCCATTATAAAAGTAGAGAGACCTACCATCTTCCATGATACTATCGAAGAAATGTGAATTGAAGATGTAAAACAATACGCCAAACAAAGAGATGTTCGTATCGGAAATCTTTGCAATAGAACAAATGATGACAAATTTCGCGTCGGAATTTAAAGTAGGTTACCGTTGCAGATGTTGATTATAAGCAAGATGAAGAAGCTGAATCAAATATTTTCGATTTGTAATCGATGAAAACAAGCTCAAGTCCTCCTGGACCTACAAATAAGCTCATTATGTAGTCATTTAGTAATTTATTTTCTGAGCGTAATCTTAGTACGGCTTAAGGCTCTAAAACTAAGTTTGATTTAACTTGTTTGTTATGTACATAATGAACATATCACTGTTGATCATCCACTGTGTCATTCAGCACCTTTAAGGGTTTTGCAACAGCGCTTTTTATTGATCCTCATATTTGTTCCTCGATATTTGTGATTACCTACCGTTGTTTTATTGTATGAGCCTCAATGGAATATTAATGTTATGTGTTAGTTTTAACTAAAACTGTGAACCGAAAACTGTGAAAAATCAAAATTTGTTCTTCGTATCCGGATGATCAGGATGACAACTAAATGCAATCGTGTAAGCTTAATGCTACACTTTTATATCCTAACAAATATTCTAAAGTCATGTGCAAGAGTTATATTTCGTATTGATACTGTCTAGTACAAAGTACCAGTGAATTACACCCTTTTCTATACTGTATGCTTGTATTCCAACTGTTTATGTCAGACTACGATCGCCTTTTTGTTTTGCAATTTTGTGACGCTCAGTGAGCTGACTATGCCATTTTCATTACCTCGTCAGCAAGAACTGAACAAGATGCCAGATTGTCAACATGCATTTTAAGTACTCTAGAGTCCCTTTTATCAAACTGCACTAGTGCTTTATTTCGCAACCGAGAGTCCCTTGGGATTTGCACAAGCTCCTTGACTATGGGTAGAATGTTAGAGTGTTGAGGAAACTTGCTGTGATTCAATCTCCAACAAAAGCCACCTGATATCATTGTTTCAAAAGCTCAGCTAGCACAAATAATAATAACAACAATGTCCATTATAATGGAAGTAAACTTAGAAAGCAAGTCGAAAAAAAAGATCGAGGCCAGCCCCGTAAAGGAACAAGAACTGCCCCGAGACACACAAGCACGCACGTGCATATACAGTCCATGCATTCCTGAACTACCAATACACATGTTATCAAGTTCCAATCCCACTTGGAAATTGAATTTGTTTTCCCCCGTAACAAAAAGAGGAACAATTCTCATTAAGTTTAAAAAGGATTAAACTCTGGACTGGTCGCCGGTCCCGTCGCGTTAAACCAAACCAATACTTAACATTAACATTTCCCCACAGTGATTTGAAATCTCAACCAAGTGATCACAAGACATCTCTCTTACCAGCAACGAGCCAAACAGACGAGTCCTATATAATTGCAAATTGGTGTGGAGTTTGTCCCTAAAACAACCACGTGGGTATATATAATTATGGTCTAAGTCACCTCAGCAGTGAGAATTATTCTGCAAGCATGTCTAATATACAATTAGTGCAGCGAATTTGATCATCTTCAGATACCTCATACTTGTCAACCTTGTGCCAGACTACGATGAATCTTGTAAATGCCCATAATTATGCTCGATCCTTTTGTTTTTCGATATTCTCAGCGGATGAAAATGCAATAAAGGTTAGATTTTCACACGTAGTCCCAATGGGTTCGATTTCCGGCCATTCCCATCTCTGCATGAATGACTCCATCACATTTAAACGACAATACCTCAATCCGGCCACGCCCTGATTCTATCGGAAGCCAACATCAACCAACGTTAAGTTCAGGACACCAGAGAAAGAGAGAGAGAGAGAGACAGAGACAGAGACAGAGACAGAGAGAGAGAGAGAGAAGTAAAAAGAAAAAAGAGAAAGAGAGAGAGATTGAGATAGATAGATAGGAGAGAGAGAGAAAGAAAAAGCAAGAGAAGTAAAAAGAAAGAGAGACAGAGAGAGAGAGAGATAGAGGTAGAGATAGATAGAGAGAGAGGATGAAAGAGAGAGAGACAAAGAAAAAGCAAGAGAAGTAAAAAGAAAAAGAGAGAGAAAGAGAGAGATAGATAGAGGGAGGGAGGATGGAAGAGAGAGAGAGAGGGGAGGGCAAAGAGGAGATACTAAAATAGAGAAATAGCAACACACGAAAATAATACAACTAGGAAAAATCAATGCATTAGATATTCGAGTCAGGCTGAATCATCTACCTACCAATGCATTGATACACTGAGTGATCAATTGATGGATAAATACAACCAAAGTGTCTTTGTGTTCGTATTCTTGTAAAATCGTAAATTCTTGCTCATTTTATCCGGTCAAAAGGGTTTCCAAATAGGGAATAGGCGCTGCACCATCGTTTCACTCCGGTATATTAACAACAATGAATAAATTCCTGACCTAGTAAATCTGATTTGGTTATAGGGTTTAATCATCGGAGTAACAGTCTGCCATTTCAGACATTTTCAAATTTTTTGATTCCTCCTTTTCCTTGTGTCTATTATTCTATTGATATAACATTGCCAAAGTACTCGAATTTATATCTGAATGAATCCGTGTGTATGCGGCTTTATATAACTCTAATACGTGTTCTCCACATACAAATACACACTTACGTGTATTCATGTATGAATATATACATGGGTGTGTGTATGAACTATCCTGGTTGAATTATGTTACGGTCAGATTTAAAATAAGACGCTCCCGGGCGATTGAGTTATTGAGTCATTGCAAAACTGGGACTGGGCTGTTTGGTGTCTGAAGTACTTGTTTATTTCCCATCGCCACCCATTGTTAATTGTGAAGCCCACCATGAAGCCAGTCGGATAGTCAATCATAGACCACTCTGCACGTATATACAATAGAAAAGCTCAAATAGTTATATAAAATATATACATACATATAAGTTTCACATCACAAATTTAATTCCTAATAAGACAAGGAATATTAAGAAACTTCTCAATTGTATTTATTGGTAAGTATTCAATGTTATTGAATCCTGAAGCTATAATGAAGCGGAAAAGAACCCCAGTTCAAAGCTGAAATTAGGACAACAGGAAATGTTTTGATAATGATACTGCAATGATTTAACAGAAAAAAAACAACAAAAAATAGTTTACCTATACCTTGTCTTTGCATATAAGACCAAGAGATATTCTTGGCTATTTTTTTTTTGTAAATGCCATCAAATATGATTCATGCACAACTATTTATATAAATCACACACGCAAACACAACATCAAGAACGGCTGCGTGTAGAGAGGCTAATGACCAGTATCCTTTGCTGTACTCACTGTTTTTGATTAAGTTGAGCAAACGGAATGAACACCTTTTAATACAATTACTCTTCGGGCTTTTTTTGCATAATCTATAAATGCCAAAGAGAGGAATTGATTAACTGTATTGTTGTGGGCATATACTAATGATTTTCGTTGTTTCTTCGTCTTGGTGACGTGCAGTATTTTCTTACATGTGGCTCTACCGTGTTGGAGAGGCTTATTAGCAGTCAATATATATATATATATATATATATATATATATATATATATATATATATATATATAAATATGTAGGAAAATGCGGTATGCACTTTGAGACTTCGCGCCTTTGTTAAGAGGGTGTCAGTATCATAAACCCTTTATAAGAAATAAACAGCGGCAAAAATCATTTACAAAATATAAAATTACTCAAAAACACCAATACATAACACGACTCCAAGAACAGAATTATTCATAAAGAGCAATCTGTCATATTTCTCCACTTCGTACCGAGCGCTGACGAACGTATAGACGGAAATAAAAGATCGTGAAATATCACCGATTTCACAAACAAAGCTCCTATGTGGAAAGTCTTCTAAAAATATCACCCAAAATTGTCAGAATAGTTTTTGTTTCAGTTTTTAAGTTGGTTTAGCTGTCTGATTTATTATGTATGTATCACATGTTCAATGTGAAACATAATTTTATGCTAAATAAGCCCTTCGGATTGTGTCCGGGTGCAACCATGCTTGTATTTTTAAATTCAGAATTTTTCTGAAATCATTGCTTAACACTTTCTTTTTCAATTTTTCAAATTATAACCCACTAAACATACTCCAAATAGTCACTTATGGAGCTGAAACATCGAACCTAACCAAGAGACAGACTCGCAAACTGAAAAGCATGCAACGTGCACATGAAAGAATTATGCTCAACCTCACATGGGGAGATTGCAAGACAGCACAGTATATAAGGAAGAGAACGGTAGTCAGAGACATCATAGAATCTATTACAAAACTTAAATGGCAATGGGCAGGCCATGTTGCAAGAATCACGAATCACAACATGGATGCCCAGAGATCGCATGCAAAACTGAGACCGAAAAAAATACGAGAAGGAGAGATGAACTGGACAAATTCTAAAAATACTGGCCCTGCGACGCCCACGGTAGAGAAGTGTAGCAAATCCTGGGGAAAGTTTATGTCCAGCGACGGACGTTAAAAGACTGATGATGATGATGATGATGATGATTCAGCAGGATGTCAGAAGACGTTGATCACTAAACGGTTGCTATTGAGTGACTAACAAGACCTGTTCATAATTCCAATTCAAATGCTGACATTAAACTAGACAATGTGATGATTTCAAACTTAATTCCTTCGTCTTATTCTCTCCAGTAACAGCAATATACCCGTAAATAGGTTCAAGAGCCTTCGCTACAAGAGCAGCACCTTGGGCCAAAGTCTGCAGCCTAAATTGTCTAATGTCACTAACTATGCTGCTGGGAGCAAATTATCTCTTATTGTGCAAAGTTAGTTTATATTCGAGTTAAAATCTCTGATAACACCATTTGTAGAGCAGTGATTGATATGCTAGTCTCGAAAGCTATCGTTACTGAATTTGTCCGTCATGTTTTGTGCCATGAATCTACACTTCGGAAAATGCTAATCTACGTTTTAGAACGTCACAGAGACTTTACATCAAATACTGAGTAAAATAAATCACGAATAACTCGGAAATATCGGAAAATTACCTTTCATACTTTTCAAAAACAGATAATTGAGGAGACATTGGGAGTTATTAGATTAAAAAAAAATTAACTCTACTGTAAATGTAAATCCATGGTACGTACAATGACCAACACCTCAACTACTATTACTACCCTACATACTAATCACGTTGCGTAAGCAAGTAGATATGTAAGAAGCGATTTAGATCCGTTATCAGAAAGCAGTCTTGTCATACTCCAGTCCCTATCAGAATTGACTTTATTCCACCCCCGTAAAAAAGAACAATCTTCACCAAATTTTGGGGAATAAACTGTTCATGTCTATCAACTCCTTGACGTTAAACCCAACTGATATATAAAATTTACACCCTTTATGGTTAGTAGAAAACCATGATCTAGAAATTTCTTGGTTGCTCTCTTTCTAGATAAGTCAATCTGATATGCCTTATATACCTACGAATCTATCTGAATGACCATCACCAGTTGGGAAAGCAGTCGAAGTAGAGTTTATCCCTGTGGCCGACAGCCTTGTTTGATGTATCATTACGGAGTGAACACGGACAACTTTAACTGAATTCGATAATTCTTTTTGGTTGTTATAGTTGCGAGATTCAAGCCATTGTATTTTGCTTGCCGTAATTGGTTATCTTGTAGAAACAGCTAATCGGACTCATTGATTTTATTAATTCGTGTTTGTTTTTTTTCGAAACTTAGGGCGATATCTGATAAAATAAATTCGTGAATTTTGATCTAGTCTGACAGGAGATCAATATCCTGATTCTTCTTTTTTTCAAATATTATTGGATACTTGCTTAGCACAAAGGAAGGATATGGCCAATTACTCCAATTTACAAAATCAGAACGCCAGGCTACGAGTGTGGGGCACCCAATCAAGTTCGGTCTTCCTACAGAAGCAATGGACTGCAAAACGAACGTTCTAACAAATACGCCATGACACAAAAGGTGATCATTTGAATGCAAGGATCTCGCAGGGAATACACATGCTGCTATAGAACAAATAAACATTTCTAAAAACAAAAGAGAAACATAAAAATCTTTCTCTTTCCCCAGGCTAATGATCTCAGTGGCTGGCAAATCGAGCCCAGAACAGAAATATTTCGCAAAAAGCAGTCAAATAAATCAAAGCGACATAATAACTTATTCAGTGAATCGCACAACTAATTGGACCAAATGATAAGATCTTATACTTTGTTCTTTGTTTTCTCGTTTGCCTAAAACTTGGGGCGACATCTGATAAAGTAAATCTGCTAAGTTTGATCCGGTCTGACTGGAGATCGATAACCTAATTGCTCTTGTGTATGATCAAAGTATATTTGCTGATCACATAGGAAGAATATGCCCGATTACTTCAATTCACAGACGCAAATCGACCTCAGATTTACCACATATTATATCAATCAGCAGTTCAGTGGATTCAAGTTTTACGAAGTAATGTTCGTTTCTTAGGGAAGAAAAAAAAACTTAGCATATCAGTACTTTCTGCTCGTTGATTCGAATTATAAACTGATTTATCTGTGCTGGACTCTCTCTCGGCTGCTGCACCTTGCCTGTTGTATTTGACAATCTTTTGAAAAACAATCTAACCGATCTCTTGCATTTCAAAGACCATGGTAGATGATATTTCGTATCAGTTCATCCTTATGATGCCGCTTACAAATTCCACTGTTTGACCAAGGGATTGAACTTATATATATATATATATATATATATATATATATATATATATATATATATATATATATATGCCAGCCTCTGGGTCTGAAGTGAAGGTTTTGATCCCACTTTGCAGTACTGGATAGGATATTGAATAGTCTATAGCCATTTTTCCTCTTTTTTAATGGATTGTTTAATAAAAAAAAATATTGAACTCCAGTCACAGTCCAGGGATGAATTTGATTTTCCACCAGCAAGAACAGGAAGAATCCTCACGAAAATGAACGGAGTAAACTCTTTACTGTTCACACTTCCGTCATGTTAAACCAAACCGATATTAGAATTACCCCCCCCCCTTACTGTAATTTGAAATCATGACCTATTGGTAAGCGGATATCTAACCGACTGAGCTAAAAAGACAAGTCTTGCATATCTACAAAAAATCTATGCATGAAATATGTCAGAGGCTATTTCATTTTGATAAATAGATACACTTATAATAAATATTTCCTAACCGTAATTTAAAATTATGGTCAAGCAACTAGTAGGCAACTCTATCACCAAAACTGACACGTCTCGCAAACGTAGAAAGATTTATCTTTAAGATATTCAAGTTATTTACTGATTTAAGAGACGTTATAATAACCCCATTTGAAAAAAAAGCGCAAAAAGAACTCCTACACCAGTTTGGACAGATATACATAAATGTATTATCTTTCTCATAGCCGTAATTTAATGTCCATGCCAAACCTTATCTTCCCACAAAGGAAAGTTGAGATATTTCACATGGTGTTAAATAGTTATTTACTAACTGCAGGTAGTGTATTTCTCTAAAGTCTGATCGTGAGCTTATATTCATATCAAAAACTGAAGATGAAATTGTTTAGGCTTTATTTGTGTGCTAAATATAAATCATATTATGCAATGATATGGTTTTGCTATAATCTATTCTCAAGGTAAAAGATGTCATAGAAAAAAAAACCTACGAAATGGAGATAGGTTGGGAACATAAGTAAAAAGGAAGAATAACAAATCATACAAAATGTTTGATGATTGGTAATCAAAGGGCAACTCACGCAGACTTGATACAGAGAGATTAGAAGAAATGGAATGCCTGTAAAACATGATATAGGTTAGCAAAGTCTCGGTTGGATGGAAAGGTCTTGGAAAGGTTTTATTTTTCCAGAAGTGGATTGTAATGGCTGCTACTGCTGATGATGATGACGATGTTCTTATTCATTTCAAATTACAATTAGGATAAGGTTGGCTGTTTAGAATTCAAACTCCATTAAACGTAACTATCTAATGCTCAACCTCACTTGGAAATATCACCATGCAGCGCAGTATATAAGGAAGGAAACATGAGTCACACACATCATAGAATGCGAAGCCTACACAAGAAAAGTGAGGTGAATCCTGGGGAAGGTCCAAGTCACACAACAGACGTTAAAAGATGATGATGACTTCAGCCACTGAGCTGAAAAAAAAACGACATAAGTATTTCCCTGACTAATTTGGGAGAGAGAGAGAGTGAAAGAGTGCACGTGTGTGTGTGCGTGTGTTTGTGTGTAAATGTATGTATGTGTATGTGTGTGTGTGTGTGTACTGAAACTTTCAAGTTTCCACTATTGGAAGTTATGGCAAGACAAAAAAGGAAAGGAATCAAATAATTATCGTGGAGATTTAAAAAACAAAGAAAAAATGACACCATATAATTCAATCTTGCACCAATATCCGTCAACTTTTATTTCTGCCTATTTCATTCTCTTCCATTCTCTCTCTCTCTCTCTCTCTCTCTCTTAGTTTGTTCTCTTCTTCCCTCTTTTTTCCTTCTTTTTACACTTAACTACAACTTTGAACGAGTCATTGTTGTTAGGTAAGGAAAATAAAGTCAACCCAGGAGTTTGCCAATAAGCTGTATGATGACGTCGTTGGTCGCCTTTGACTTATTATCCAACTCATGGAAAGAAATGCAGTAGGAAATGCTGACATATTCATTCCTGATTTATCTCACCTCTGAACGAATTGGAAACGAGCAGAGAATACTTATATTCCAACTGATATGATTGCTGCAACGTTTGTGTTGTGTGTAGAATAGACAAATTCGAAAAATATAAGACTTGTCAGTTTAGCTCAGTTGGTGAAAAAGACGTCTATCCATCACGTGCTTATGCTTTCAAATCTCGGTAAAGGATGCTAATTTCATATATATATATATGTTTACTTTCTTCAGACAACTTCAACCTTTGTTTGACAATAAAACAGCTTCATCGATGTAGATTTTTTCTTCTTTCTTTTGCACAAATAGCAGATAGGTTTGTTCAGTCCAGTGATCGCGTTGAAAACGGTGAAAATTGACCTTGGACTCAAGCTGTATGTTGGCTAGAATAGAAGTGAGGTGCTGAGTCACTCTTAATGGCACAAAATAATGCCATGAGCAAACCGATTTTGGATTCCGGATGACGCTGTCCATTTCCACTTTTCGTGAAGATCTTTTGGAAGTGTTCAACATATATATGCCAGTGCTATCCTCATGTGTCTGGATGAAATATATCTTTAATGGCATGTCACAATACTTGACGAAAATGATTGGTGAGTGTGGACTTTGGCAAAACAGTTGGTGGTACCTGCAAGGGTTGCTGTAACACAAACGTCTTTTAATTCTATAGTCTGCAATATTATGTTCTGATCGCATTTTTGATCGATAGTTTTTCCAACTTAATGGATGGCGTTAGGTTTGTAGATTTAAGAACAAAATCAATATTTAACATCCTTAAATGTGAAATGGGAAAGTTATACATCACTGATAAAGGGATATAAAAATAATAGATCTACAGTTAGAAACGTTTGTTCACGATTATCTTTAATGGCAACAGTGTTATATCTTAGGAATCGGTGTCTGTCGTAACAAATGAGTCGCAGGGAGATTTCTGTGTACGTTTTGTAAAAAGACCCATACCCCGGTAAATATTCCCAATCAACAAATGAACTATTCTGTATACTCTGTGTTTGATTAATTGCAGAGATTGCATACTTACTTTGCAAGGAGTGGGAAAGGTACAAATACCCTTAAAGTGTTCACGATCCCATCAAAATTAACGAACTTTGATTTCGTAGAATTTTTTCTCTGTTATCTTTTCTTCATCGTTTCCAGAAACGAGATATTAGCCCAAACTAAATGTATGAAGAAAAGTATTCAGTAACTTCAATATAAATTTAAAAAAAACAAAACAAATAAAGCTAAATACCAAATGAAATATAATTTACAAAGAAGAAATCATAAGAAAGAAACGAACGAAGTCGCAAACATTTTATAAAAGTTGCTGCAGGAGCTACAGGCATATTAGATTGTTATTCTTATTTTTCCATTTGTTCTGAAAAAATTTTTTTTCTGGGAAGTGTTTATTTTTTGGTCATTTTGTATGATAATCACACTGTTCTTATTACTTAATAGAAAATGTCAGATGACCAACGTCTTTTTGTATGATGTGTTGGGTTTGATCATTTAAACAAAATTGAAAAAAAAATGACCGATGAATAACGAATGTGCAAACGTTGCTAGACACAAACTTAGCGACGGATTTTGAACAAATTTGATTTGTGAACTGACTCCCCCCACCTCCACTAAAACCACATTTGAATGGGAATTTAGCAATGAACAAAAATAACAAATAGGGAGTAAATGGTTAAATTTTCATCCCTCTAGCTCCATCAGAGAGGCCTGTACGCACATGGCATATATGCATAGATGGCCAGCTAGCCAGACTCACTTGAAGACAGTATATAACTAGTTTTATAGTTTTTAAGACATTTGAATGACGGTTTCTAACGAAGTAATCAAAAGAATACAGTTTAAGTGTTAAATACTTCCTGTTTCTCGGCCTCTTTCAGATATAACATCAATAGGAAATAAACACCCCCACCCCGACTCTCTGTCTCTGTCTGTCTCTGTCTGTCTCTCTCTCTATCTATCTCTTTATATTTTCTTTCAATCTATTGAAAAAAAACCAAAAAAACTTTCTAAATAAAGTGCTAGAATTTCTGACTGGGATGGCTTATCGACTGGGATGGCGTAGGTAAAAAGCAACGCCGATTAATGTTAGCAATAAGCAATGAAATTTAAGAAAATCTTCAGTTCACTCAGGTATCTCAATCACCAAGCAGAAAACAATGTGAGAATGAGCAAGAGAACATGATGGTAATGGTTGATGATGGAGACTGAAAATCGGTCTGAACTGTTTTGCCGACCGATGATGTCTGCTAACCTGATTATGTCGACTGAAGTGAAAAGTTGTATCGAAGTGGACAGGGCCAAACAAAGCCGCCGGTTTTTCTCCCGGTCAAACGAGGAGCTTTTTCAACCATACCAGAAGCACGTGACCTGGCAATGAAAGTCCTGGTGGCTTCGAATCAAGAGCCGTCAGACATGGCCGACCGTCAATGTATCACCACTGAGAATAGAATGTGGAAAGTTAATTCAAGATGCTTGCTGCTTCACACTTGCATTTAATGCAAATCCGTTTTGACAGCAGATACGTGTGTCGACTTACTGTACCCTTTCATTAGCACTCCATACACATAAGCACGTTCACCTCCACCAATGAACAGAGTGGTTTCACGTTTGTGCATATATGTGTGAGTATGTGCATGAGTGAGTGAGTGTGTATGTGTGTGTGTGTGTGTGTGTGTGTGTTCAGGACTTATAAAACTAAGAAGCTTGAACGAATTATTTATTCTTTCTCATTTTCTCTGCTTTTCCTTTTTCTCTCTCTCTCCCTCTTCCACCTTTTGCTATTTTCTCTCTTTCTCCTTCTCTCTTTCTATCTATCTATCTATCTATCTATCTATCTATCTATCTAAATGCATGTGATGGTCTAGGAATTTGTTGGAAGAAGTATTGTCATTTATGATTAACATTTTTGCTGGTTGTTTTTTTCCAGCTTTTCAAGTTGATTTCAATCGCAACCCCACGGTCCCCAAGTGGATAAAAGAGCGACGTGAATGTTGCAATAAAGAGTACCGGAGATAAGATGAAATCATTATTAGTAAGAAAAATAAAATTATAGCAATTGAAAATGCATCCCGTGAGAAATTAAAAAAACTATTACATTTGATAATATCAAGGAGGCGTACTAACGATAGTAGAAGGTAACATATACCTATATGGCTTATTTGAACTACATTTATCGATGAAGTTTTTGTGGCCAAACTAATGGGACTCAGAGACAGGCAGTCAAAACGAGGGTGAGACTTATATCCAGCTGATTTCTTCACGGTTTTTAACATGATAACAAAACAGTTGGAATGTAATGTGATAGAAATAAGATGAAAAAATGGAAATAAAGAAATTATATATATATATATATATATATATATATATATATATATATATATATATATGAGTGCATGTGTGTGTGTGTGTGTTTGTGCGCGTGTGTGTGTGTGACAAGAAATGGATCTATATGATCTGACAGAATTGTTATAAATTGCATAATATTCTATAGAAACTCCCGTCATCAACCTTTAAAGTATCGCTTTGCCTACACAACTTAGATACAATAAGCAAGGGGAGAAAATGGAGCTGTTGCGGTTATACACACACAAACACACACACACATATATATATATATATATATATATATATATATATATATATATATATATGTATTCCAACATAATTCACTTCCCAGTAAATGCAGTAAATTGAGTGGTGGATATTGATCACACATATCGGGCATTATTCATTTGTATTTATGAGGCTAAACCAATATGTCTGACTGCTACGTGTTCTTGTTAGTTGAATTTTGATCTGAAATTTCCACCGTATAATGTTCAATCTATGTTATCCACGTGGAAGCATGGGGCTAAATGCAATGAATAGGGGGATGATTAAATGTGGAATAGGTATTGGTTGGTAGAAATAAATGCTTATACATATACATATATATACACCGTTTCTATGAACGTCTGCAAATATCAAGATGACTGAAACCCATCGAAATGCATCGAGACATGCCGACAGGATAATGAAAAAGAATGGAATATAACACTTACTTTCTCTTGAGATTTTCTCTTCACCTTCAAATTGTCACCTTCATCATTATTCTGTCTGATCAGTTCACATTCTCAATACAAGCATACACACTCAGACACACACACACACACACACACACACACACACACACGTATACATAGTGTATTCAACCATAGGTTTCCAGATGAGAGTTTGGAAATTTTGCACACATGCAATACATAGATAAACATAATGTATATGTACACATGATGATACATAATGAAAAAATGTTAAAGTAAAGATAAAAGGAAGTGATTATATTAAAGAGTTTGGTGGGAGGCACTGGCGTATACGTATGAATATTCATGTTATTTCACACGGATGTATACGCATGTAAAAATGTGCTCTGTTTAACTGAAATAAGTGGCAGGGTTCATGAGAATTCCTCTGGTTGCATGGGTTACATGCTGCTAGCGAGTTAAAATTGATAGACGATCGAAGGAGAATTCTACCTTTCATTTCTTCTTTGTGTGGTTGGATTGGCCCAATTAGAGTCAATATTCGTGTTTTGAATATCATAATTGTGCGTATAGAGGATTTTCTAAATTGAGATTACATTGACTTTTGCAGTGACGTTCTAATTCACTTTGATCTTGCCCTCCACAATTAGCTAAAACTTTCACAAAGAAATAAACAAAAAAAAATTGGGATTAAAATCGATCAATGAATAACTAAATAAAAAAAAATCTGTTTAAAAAGAAATTAAATGAAAAAAATAAAATGACACCAAGTACACATTTTATGATTTTTTTGTCAGATTCTAATCTTGACGGGTTTCTATTTTGAGTCGAGTTATTTTGATGCAACTTCCCGTTTCGACCGAATGTATTTCCACTTGGATCAGAGCTCGGATACGAAAACAGTCTGGGACAAAGACATGCACAAAAGCAAACTCAAATATGGCTTGAGATCCGTATGAAGAAGATATCAAAAATTCTCCAAAAGTTTTCTTTATGTTTTCAGTTAGCAAGGAAGATTTTATGCAGTGTGTCATAAGTTCTACTGTAGTCGATTGTGACTCCAAAGTTGACATTATTTATGTTATTATTATTCACTCAATAGAAACCACTGCGTGCCCCATGTCTTTTGGCAGCATGCTGTGTTGGATATGAACAAAAAAAAATGGAAAAAGGGTGATCAATAAAAAAAATCCCCTCTTACTGGGCAGTGATCACAAAAAAAATCTGAATAAAAAAAATGAAAAGATGTGAATACTACTGGGTACAAACTAGGGTATCAATTAAACTTACATTTTGAATTGATTAAACTTACGTTGTAAATTATATCCCTATCAATTCCATGGGGGATTTTCGATGAAGGAGAGAGATGTTCTCTCTTGAAATAATAAGGAGTGAATGTTTAAATTTTCAGCACTATAGTTCTATCGATACGGCTTACCCGACTCACTTAAAGACTGAAGAAAACTACGCTTACAGTTCCAAAGACAGTTTTGATTTTGATTGACAGTTTATTAAAAAGGAATCAAAACAAATTTTTAAAAATGCAGAGAAAGGGTTAGATGCTTTCTCTCTTTCCTTTTTTTGTTCTGACTATCATAATTAAGGGAAAAGATATTCCTTCCCCCCCCTCTCTCTCTCTTTCGCTGTCTGTCCGTCTGTCTGCTGTCTCTCTCTGTTTCTTTGTTTTTTTCTCTCTCTCCGTCTCTTTCTCTTTCTCTTTCTCTCTCTCTCTCTCTCTCTCTCCTTATCTATCTATTTCTCTTCCATAGGAATAGAACACTCCGGTGGATGAGGAATTTCTGCGTAAATGAATATATAGCTTAAATTCAGCCTTATTGACCACCCAGTTCCGTCGTCCAGAAGTAGGATATCGGCCTCCGGGTCCGATGTGAGCATTTAAATTCTGCCTCGCGGTACTGGATGTGATAAAGTCTATAGCCACACTGAAGAGATATAATACATCGAAACAGCTGTCTGTGGATGACACAAAAATATATGTATATATGATCTAGAAAGATTTACCGCCTTGAGCAGTAAACATTAAAAAAGCTTTTACGATAGATCTTTTTGTATCATTTCTGTCACCCATTTCCCAATATATTTCAATGCAATTTATGTGATTTTCTTCAGTGTTTTTCCCTGTTACATGCATACTTTGTTATTATGGTATCATGCATAAATAGTCTCATGTTGGGATCATCAGTTGTTTACCATGTAACCCTTCAGAGAACAAAACAGTTATATCAAGTTGATATCCCAACTGTGTTAATCAAACACCACTTCCTTTTCTTATCATGTAGTAAATGTTACACATGTAGTCTGTCATTTCATACAAGGTGCTATGTTTCATGCATATTGATATTATTCTATATTACATATTTTTCTTGAAACAGGGCATATTCACATAGTTTAACCCCAAAACGTTTTCAACGATGAGTTATTAGTAAGTATAACAACAGACATGATTTGCTGTTCGTGTCATTTGTATTGAATGTTCACCCATGTGAATATTAAGTACACTGTGTCGGTTTTAATCCCAGACTGCATGCAAATCAATTTATGATATGATCTTTAAAAATACTGATTACAGAGGAAAAAAACAGTTTTGAGTCCATTCCTCACCAATATATTCAACTGAAAGATTAGATATTTTTTTCCACTAACCTAAAAGTTGATTCTGCGTCGTATAAAATCTTGTTTCCGTCACTTCACTGTTCTTTCCAACATTTCTAATTATCAAATAAAGTATTTCTATATACATGGTTGGAACAAAACCACTTTCTAGCGGGCATTAACACTGTAATGGGCGATTCCATCAATAAACTTCGATATACTTACATTTTTTCACTCTTAAAAAAAGTTTTCGGATAAACAGCTCGACTTTCTAACTAGAATTGCCCACCGACCGGGATGGCAAAGATAAGAAGTAACGGTGAAATGTTTACAATAAGTAATGAAATCTAGCAAAATTTATGGCTTACTTTCATATCTCAATAATCCCACAAAAATCCTATTTGGAGCAGGACGATCTCTTAAGAACCCAAAAAATGTTTTTTAGACATAGAAAGGAGTAAATGTTCAAACTTTGAGCCTTCTTGCATCATTGGTGCAACCACTAGGCGTGATACATAGATGATCAGCCATCTTGTCATAAATGAGATCGCAGGTGACTTTCACCGAATAGAAAATCAAAGAAATAAAGAAGCTATATCACCAGAAATTAGAGAGAGAGAAGTGACAGTTCAGAGATGATTTCCGATAAAGCTGTTAGCTGTTGTTGCCAGAGGTTGCCAACAGTTGTTTTTTCTATTGATATTTAATAAGTTTTTGCGATCATTTTCAACCATTTTTTGACAAAGTCAACCAAACCTGTTATCAAACCTGTCAACGTATGTTCCTTCAGTTTTCAAGTTACTCTGGCTGGCTGACTTTATATATATGTATACTTTGCACATACAGGCCACAGCAATGAAGTTAAGGGCTGAAAAAATAAACAATGACAGCTCATATGGAATAATTTTTCCCTCAAAAATAATCTTTATCTTAACATAAAGGGATTTATCATGGCTTTTTGAAAACTACCTCCGTGAAAAGGTTTTTTGAGGTGGGGGGGTGAATTTGCAATGTTTGTTCTAATTGAATTGGCCCTTCATCATGTATCCAGCAGCATTCAAACTTTTTTTTCTCAAATTTTGAACTTTTTAATCACCATCATCATCATCATCATCATCATCATCATCATCATCATCATCATCATCATCATCATCAATAATCTTTCAAAGTCCATCGTTGGACGAAAGAACATCCCAATTATTCACCAAACCATTTTTTCAGGGCTGTTACGAGCCTATACCCTTTGAACTTGTGTAGTTCTTCGTGCTATCTTCTTTTTTGCCGGCCTGACTTTCACATATGATCTCTTGGGATCCACATCAAGCCTAACAGTTGTTCGACATCCTTGCAAGATGACCAGCACTTAGCCATTTGCATTTTCTAATAATTTTTAATAATTTTCTGATGCTTTCAATGATGTTTCTGACCTCTGTTTATTTTCATTGCTCAACAAAAGGTCAGAAAGATAACTCATTCATTGATCTTCCTTTTTTCCAATGACTTTAACTGATCACCCCCAAAAGAACATTCTGTCTAAAATTGTCGGTTTTGTGACGGTTTTGATTGGTAGACGGGCCAGACCTATCCACAATTAATTCTTGATTAGTATTTTTTCAATCTTAATTCAATTCTACGGTCATCAGTAAATTGAACAGATCAAAAAAAAATATTATAGTTTTTGTTTCGAACTGGATAAAATCAATGAGATTGCAAAAAAAAAAAATCACTTGGAAAAAAATTTAACAGTTTTGAATCAAAGATGCACTGAATACTGCTGGTTTCTGTGGTTAAGATTCTCCCTTCCAAGTGGATAAAGTGCCCTGTCACACACTTGAAAAAATCTCAGTTCTGAAATAACCAGACAGTCATTCTTTGAGATTTTTTAAGACTCTAGGACTGTTCACTTTTCTAACTATATTTCTGAATATAATCCTCACGTACTAAGATTTTCTTACTAAGAAAATGCGTTCCAATAAAAATGCATATGATATCGAAAATATATCACAATAATTATTATATAATAGCACATATATATATTCATTTGGATAGAAGAAAAGTGTTTCGACTATACAAGCATTACCAAAAGTTCAATATTCCAACAGTTTAATCCACTTATCATTAGTCTCAAACCTCTACCTTGTGGTTCAGAACCTCTACTCTAGTGGATGAACCAAATTTTTAGACGTACAACTTTTTCAATTTTTAAGAAGGATACAGACTTTTGGCATTATAAACGTGAGAGTCTTTGCAATCGTCATAAAAAGGGTAAAAGGAAATAGGAATTCTTCCGTGTTTGGATGAATTTTGATGTGACCGCGTAATCAAAACAATCTGACGATGTTTATCAAATTACAAAGTGCACTCAACGCTTGTTACAAATACACACTCCATCTATGAAAATATTGAACTGATTTGCTTATTTAGTCAACATTTAGGCTACCAAATAACTCAAGCATGTTTAAGCACATACTGATGGGCTGTTGTTATTTTTTTTTTCTCCCTTTACCCGATTCTCTGTTGTTTGTTCAAGAACATTTTGGACAACCAGGCCTTAAATCGTGTAGCGAAGTGTTCAGGACGAGGTCAGTACAAAGGCAGGGAGCCGAACTCTAATACGAGCAACCAGCCACGCGAGGGCTTCTCATGCACAACACCATTCTGGAATACAGCAGATGTACCACACACACACACGCACACGTATATTTAAGATTAATCTAATTAAATGCATCTGATGATTCTATTTTAAAAGATATATTCATGTAGCCAGTAATGTTTCCACTTTTTTTCATAATGTTTATACAAAAAAATAATAAAAAATGACTTCGAAGATTAAGAAGATAATTTGCATCGCATGTCACAGATAATGGCACTAATCAACAGCGGATTCTCTACAAGAGTAGCGAGATTTGCATTCGACAAGATTCAGCTGAGTCCGGTGCAGATTGGGAGGGAGGGTCGTCTCTTTTTTTTGTTCTGCCACATGTCTTTTTCAATTAATTTATCCTCAATGGGATTCTAGTTATTTAACTAGTTTGGCCTAGCCTGACACAAGGCTGCATCAGGGAGTAACAAACTAGCTTTCTAACTATCGAATAACAGTCGACGCCCATCTAAATATTATTATACGCTTGTACAGAAGAACATACTTACATGCATCTATTTATCTACACACATGAATTGCTTCCCATATGTTTATGGAATTCCTGCGTGAAAATAGAGATTACATGTAGAAAAGTATAACATCTAGTTTCCAACATCTCTTTGAGAGAACATTGACGAAGTTGTTAATCTATAAAATCCTGCGACCGGTGTCAGTAAAATAAATAGGAGATCCATCCTGTAAACTACATTTTGACATTCAAACTGAGATTAGAAGAAGGACAACACCAGGGATCAAGGGTCCAGATAAATGAAATCGAAAAAAAAAACCAAACCAACTAACAAATAATTTCAATACGTACATATTAAGAGTCAGTGGAGAGTATTAGTAAAGGAGCATAGATTATTTTGCATTTTAATTAGTTGAAAAATTTTTTAAAATGCAGTTACAAAGAAAAATGATTTTTTTTTCGACTAAAGTAAAGAATGACTGTGTAGGCGTCCATCAATGGAGCTTTGCAACTCTTCTGCTCTCAATTTTTACATCCACTCTTCCAAAATTGAAATCGCTCCAAAGGAAGTGTAAACATTTGTTTTGAAAACGATAAGGCGTAACTATAGTTTCTCTAATATGTCTATCTGTCTCAATATGTGTAAATAAATAGTGTAAAAGAAAATAGAACAGAGACGAAGATAAAGTACCAATATATATATATATATATATATATATATATATATATATATATATATATATATATATGGTAGTGATTTTATTTCCATTAAGTTTGCTATTCACTTGCTGGTTTTGCGTCCACTTTTCCCCGAAGCAATTTTCCTCGTTCTTCCATTAAAGACCAGCCAATATATCCGTTCCGTTACAACATCACATCAATTTTCATTGCAGACTCTGAAAATCAAAATATATTTATCACTTTTTGCGTTGGGGACACTCAATGCAAGAAGGAATTTCGCTGCAAATGTGTCAATGACGAGCATTTCTTCGATGTATATGGCATTCCTCAAATAGATATTCAAATACATAGCACTTAACGCATTCATGACAGACAGACATACACAGGCACACACACATACACACACACACACATACACACGCAAACACCACTACAAACATACACACACACACACACACACACACATATATATAATGATAGTAGACACAATGTGGAAGTTAAATTCAAAATAAGTTTTATTCTTATTATTGTGGCATATTCTACTTGATGGAGTAAGCTTCTTCGAACAAAGGAAATAGAATAAAAAAACAAAAAAAAATCACTGAAGAAGGGACGAAAGTAAACAAAGCGTATACCGTAAATCCATCAACAAAAGTGATCACCTAAGCTTCTACTCTCAAAACAAGAAGAAATCAAGCAGAGAACCACCCTAGGATGACAAGCCTTCGCTAGAGCGAGCTCAACCTTTAAAAAAATCAAATCCAAAATGATCCCATTAATCCTAAAAAGAAGGATATACACTCAATGCATTTCTAATATTAACTTATGGAGATAAAACATGGAACCTAACTAAGAGATAGATCTTCAAATTGAGAACCACACAACGAGCATATGAAAGAAATATACTAACCATCACATGGAGAGACCACAAGATAACACAAAACATCCAGAAGAAAACAGGAGTCAGGGACATCATAGAATCCATTAAAAATCTCAAATGGCAATGGGCTGGCCATATTGCGAGAATGGCGGACAACCGATAGACATCGTAACTCATGACCCTGATCCCAAGAGATCACACGTGTAACCGAGTTTGGTAGAGCATTAGATTGAGAAAGGAGCTAAACGGATTCAGAAAGTACTGGATCCGCGACGCGCTAGATAGAGAAGTACGGTCTATATCAAACAACAGACGTTGAGAGACTGATGATGATGATGATGATGATGATGATGGAACCTCCACTCACATCACAGTACTGAGATTAAATCAGGCGTTATTTTAAGCTTCTATCTGCGAGAGGCATAAGACTATGCAGCCCCGAGTTCTTGGCAGATTAAGACATTGACATCTTTAAAACACATTCTGCACTTCATATACAACATCAGAATGAGAACGCATGAAATCCACAACAAAAAAACCCAGCACCAGCAACAATAACTATGTTCCAGTCAACAATAACACAGATAGATACATCATCAAATTCAGCGAAAACTGAGCTGCGAAAACAATTCAAACCAGGCTTATAGACCGAATCCAAAACATCCCAAAACCCCATGTGGAAATGAGTACGAAACCATGAGGCAACACGACCTCTAAGGCGCATGTTTACTAAATAAACCTACCCAAAAATATATATCAGAGAAATTTCAAGAAGACTCCTATAAAAAAAAAGGCTTCATCAACACCGACAGGCTCTGTTAATCGACCACCATCGAAATGTTTTAGTCTCTCATTGTAGCGGAATCGGTCAAGCATATTCGCCCTCAAATGACGCGTCAGGTCATCAATGGTGAATACGATGCAGCTAGAACCAGGATGTTACAACATTTCAATACACTTAGTAAGACTAATAGCAAAACAACATCACTGCTTACCCAATCAATGCAAGTTAGTACAAACATTATATTCACAACCGGGAAACGCACATGGGCATGAATCACGCAATGATTAAGCACAAACGCTTACTTCAATACAAACCCAGCGAAACACAAACACAACTACGTTATCCACACTTATTCAAATGAAGATACACATATAAATACATATACAAATACCATCTCAATGACATACAATCGCTCATTCACACACACATACATACGTACATACTGTTTGGTTTCCCCTCAGGCAATGACCATAAATATCTTCCCCCTCCTTCCACCCTTTACCAAGCCTGCAGCTATTTCCACACAGGTAAGTCAACTCCCTTTTCATCTCCCCGATATTCACCTGACTTCCTTGCATTCTCACTTGTCCTAGAAAGCCTAGGAAATTTAGAACGTAAAATCTAGTATATTTTAAATATACCCATATATCAGGACCCTCCCAAAAAGCTCATATTGTTTCATATCTTTATTTATACTCGATCGAACAACAGTGGTTTTCAATGGCTGTTCTAATTCGGTACTAAAAACTTGGGCACGGCGATAGGCATATAGATGTAACGACAATGTAATAAACTGATTTTTTGAATTCTTTAATATTTTTTTCAATTCGTTCACTTGTTTTTATTCTCTGTGACTTTTTTCACCGTCATCAGCCTTCAAGCGTCCGGTGTTGGACATATACTTTCGCCAAGATTCGCCTGCCCTCTCTATAGTGGGCGCTTCAGTGATTATTCTTTGGAAAAAAACATGGAGATTTGTTAACTTAAGCAGATGTAGTGATATACTTTCACCAGCTCTTCATTTTCTATTCTGATAGTTTTATCTTTTTCTCTCCGTGTTTGTAATACATGGCATTTGTTTTGCTGAAGTTCAAGTGGAGGCCTACTCTTTTGCTTTGTCCATTCAAATCCTCACCATTCTTTGCAGTTCATAAGAGTTATCAGCAAAAAGGACAATGCAGTTAGCAAATCTGAGGTTACTTATGGATTCACTGTCTGTTTTGATTCCTTTATGTTCCCAGTCTTGTTTGAGAGGATCATCTCAAAGTAGGCTGCAAAGAGTTTGGGTGAGTTATTATCGCTTTTTTGCCACCCTTTTTAGCTGAAAACGGCTCAGAGTCTTTATATGATATGAAGGAACTGTTGTATTGGCAGATATGCTGCGAGACTGATATACAGATTTAGGCCTTTGTTTATCATATCATCATTGTGGATTTCTACTGAGTCGAAGGCGTTCTTCAAGTCAACAAATGCTAAGCAAGTGGTATTTTATATTGTGCTGCTGTCTCTTTCAGTAGATTCACCGAATGGAAATGGGCAATGATAAAATAGACTTTTCTGAATCCATCACATTCACTCGGTTGATCCACATCTTGTGTCTTTGTGATTCGGTTACTGACGACTATTGAATAGGCTTATTAGCCTAACATTTTTGGGTCCCGTAAAGAGGCCAACTCAGCTTTGTTTTTCTATTTCTTTTTCTTTGTAGAAAATGCTTGCTATTTAGTTCATTCAGTTGTTCTCCGTCTTTTCATTTCGCTATTACCGATTATATCCCACTGACGTCTTAAATTTCATTTTAAAGGCCAGTTTGGTGCATATCTGTTGAAACTGTTCCGTCGTTGTCGGCGCAAATAGATAAGAGAAGACAACTTACAAACTTTGTTTTTTTTTCTCCTCTTCTTTATCCCCTCTCTCTTTCCTTACTATTTGAAATCTTCTTTCTAATCGATTTTTCTGGAATTAAGTGTTTTTCCTGGAACTACAACAATTGGCACTCATCCTTTCTAGGACGGAATGGCATTTCAGTGGGATTGAAAATGTCTTGAATTTCGTCTGTGACTGAAGACTGTTTGACCAAAGCCGTGAACTCAAGTCGTTCAATCATTATGCAATCCGTCGGTTAGTTTTTCCATATCTCGAAATTGAAAATTTTGAAATCCGCTTTGGAGTCCTCTCTTTTAAGTACATCACTTCTCATAATGCCTCCTTGTCTGTGTGTATTTCTGATACTTATGTGCTGAGCCACGCTTGTTCCTTAACTGTCACGGCAGATGACTGCTGTATTTCTCTTCTCGGTTGGTGTCCCTCGCGGTTATATTTGCTGTCATATTTCAAAAATCGCTTCATGACTTTTCGAATTTTTTTTTTCACATTTTTTCAAATACATCGAACCTAAATCCAACTTCTCTTGAAATAAGTCACAATGAGTGAGCAATGTCTCCCGACATAATATTTTCAGATCGTTTTACTATCGATGACATAGATATCCAGGAAGTACTTTCTTTCTTCTGAGTTCCATAGAGATCGGAAACTTTCCTCTGCTCTTTAATCTTCCGCTTGGATTTCTGATATTACAAGTCGCTCACTTCAGAGTAAGACTGCTTGAACGTTCTAACGTTCATCACATTAATATTTGCTCTCAGTATTCAGTATAGATCTTAGATTTATTTGGCGTTCTACGGATCTCTACTTTTGTACACCATGCGTTAGTCTTTCTCTTTCCGTCCTTTCTTATTTAGAATCCTAAAAAAAGAAAAAATGAGCATGTTCTCCATCTCTTCCCACTAAGTGCACCTTTTTGATTTCTTATCTGCTGGCCACTACAAAATGTTCTTTTTATTGCACTTTGTGCAGGTCCTCCCTCTCACTCGATAGATAATAAATCCTTGTTGTTTATTACGTCGTCCATATGTAAAATTCCCGGATTTCTTGCGTCTTCTTTAATTCAATCAGATTTCATCGACGTCAACCTTTTTTTAAATTTTTTCTTTTATCTCTTCCATTTAAGATCTAACTTGTTCCCGGCTTCTCACCAATTCAATTGCCTTTCCCAATTTGATGACCGGTATTAGCAGCATCTTTTCTGACAATTTCTTGCTTTTCAAACCATTTGCCAAGCAATCTCCTATTCGAATGTTCTTGTTTCAAAATCTGCAATGTTCTGCTAATTCAGAAAAGCCCCTTACTGAAATTTTAATAGTCTGAGTTCTCAATTTAAACTTGGCTCATTCATGAATTATATTTTTCTCCAGCGTCAAATATTCCTTGGATTTTGTCTAAATCGTACAGTAATCACTTCCAGTCTCTTTCCTCGAGAAAGAAAATGTCTTGAAGATGTTCTCAGATTCGATCCCATTTTTGTATATCAAAGTATTTGTGCTTGTCTCTGTCACACAATTTTGATGCTTGCTGATATCTCCAAAATTGTTAGTGTCACTGTATCCACAAACATTTTTGGTGAGCATTGACTCGTAGAAAGTTTGTGAAGAAATACATCGCTTTTGTTCAGAAGCGTCCCTTGTTTAAACAATGCGTTCAAACTCCATTCTTGATATCATGTCCAACTAGGGTTTTTCATTCAGATGAAATGACTGGGTTGCAATGGCCGTAATAATTAGGCATCCAAGATACGTGTGTTTCACTCGATGATTGTAACAATTGAATTCCAGATGATCATTATGAAGAGGGGCTCTTCACCCAAGGACTGATAACTCTTGAACACTGATAATGATGAGCATAGTTACATACTGCTTAATTCTTTTCACAATTATCCAACAAATCTAGATATTAGTTTTTCACTCTTTTAAATAAACTTGGTGGACTGCTGGAATAGCAACATCAAAAATTGCCAGGACTTCTTTGCACTATTTGTGTTCACTATATGAATCTTTCTATATATCTGGGTGTCTTTGAATATCATTTTCTTTTCCATTTCCCTTTATATATATATATATATATATATATATATATATATATATATATATATATATATATACGTGTGTGTGTATGTGTGTGTTTGAAAAGATAATATCTGCTCAATTCATCTCTGCATCAGTCTGTCTCCCTCCGTCTCTATCTTTGTTTCTCTCTCTCTCTCTCTCCCTCTCTCTCTCTATCTATCTACCTATCAATGGAAAGCAAAAATGTAGGCTCAAAGATGGATCCGATAAAGAAAAATGTATTGTTAGCTGTTGAAGTCCCCCAGCAGACCAACAAACCATATACATTGAGGGAGAAATTCTTAAAGAGGTTGACCAATACGGTTACCTAGATAATAAACTTGCAGAAATACCATGAAAGCTAACTAAATCATCACATAACTATCGACTAGAAACCATTTGGTATGAATATTGATGTACTAAAGAGTACCTTGCCATTGTTTCCAAAGCGTTGGATACACAATGCTTAATACCAGCCATGACCAACGGGTGCAAAACATGAAAACAAAAAACAAAAACAAACTAAGAACTAACTTAGAGTCACAAAAAGAGCCATGGGAAGAGCAATGCTAGAAATAACTCCAAGAAATGGAAAAAATCAATATCAGTGAGAGAGATGACTATCTTGAAGAATGTTATATAAATAATTAAGCAGGGAACGGAGATGGGCTAGACACTGAGCAAGAACAGATAGCAACAGGTGAATCACGAGGCTTACAGATTTATACCCATGGGATAGTAAACGCACTTGGAAATAACAATGCGCAAGATGGAGGAAGGACACAGGAAGACCAGCCGGGAAGAAATGGCAATTGCAGAAATCACAGAAGGAAATTGGAAAGGCTTTTATCCAGCAGCAGACCTATTACAGCGGATTATATATATATATATATATATATATATATATATATATATATATATATATATATATAAGTATAATCAGCTGTCATAGGTCTACTGCAATGCAATGCTCTTTCAATTCTGGAATAGAGCACCTTGGTGGATGGGGAATCATGCATAAGTAAATAAATCGCTTAAATTCAACCTTCATGAAGGTTTTGATCCTTCGTGGTACTGGTACTGGATGATGGACAGTCTATAGCTACACTGAAGAGTTGGAATACAACAAAACAGCTGTCTGTGGATGACAATTATTTAATCATTATATATATGCATATATACATATATATATATATATATATATATATATATATATATATATATATATATGTATATATATATATATAGAGAGAGAGAGAGAGAGAGAGAGTGAGAGAGAGATACGGATCGATAAATATATATACAAAGAAATCAATATATTACTAGAGATCGATGAATAGGTTGGTAAGTAGAGTTATTTCAGTGTAAGCATAAACACACAAATATGTATGTATGTATTTGTTTGTGAGTGGATATTTGTGTGGATGTGCACACATAAGCTTACGTTATTCCCATCTATATGTTCAGGCGGAGTCGCAGATTCAGCCGATGAGAACATTTTTGAAGTGACGAATCAAATGATTACAGAGGAAGATACTTTCTCTCTCTCTCTCTCTCTCTCTCTCTCTCTCTCTCTCTTGCCAGATCATTCTAATCAAATTTAACTTATAATCTTCCTAATTGATGCGAGTTTCTGGGTTAATTTTCAAATCGGCTTCGGCTATCAGACATTCAGAGATCGATTTCCTCTTTCTTCCGCTCAATCGATATTGCCCATCACATCCCTCATTCGATTATCTTAATCAGTTTATCGGGAAGGCTCTTTCTAACTTCAGCTTATTTCTCCGAGCTGAATCGATTTATCGGCCCGGGAGCAGTTTCCTACCAACGATTTGTTAGTGAGAGAAAGTGATAACGCACTGCTCTCCCGCTACTTCCAAGAAACAGACTGGAAGGTAAACAATTTCGAGCCGCAAGCACTTCTGAGAGATTCCATCAAGCGACAGAGAATGGAAACTTGTTGAACGACTGAAAAGTTAACTGTCTCTGTCTTGTTTTCGATAGCGGCACGAATTAATGCATATGGTCAGCGTGGACGGAGTGTCAGTGATAAAAAGTTGAGTTTGTTCTGTTGATTGAATAGTTGGAAAAATAAAGATACATTGACCGAAGCTCAATGAATTCTGTCTTTCTCGCTTGATAGGTACTGAGCTCTCGTAGGAAGACTGTAAAAACAGTTTGTTTCTTCGCATTGCTTTTATACAATTTTCCTCCGCTACGATACGTCGGAAGTACGCAGGACTTTATAGGATTTCCAAGATAATTACAATTGAACCAAGAAGTAAAGTAAATCCAAGGGAAACATAGGATAATACTTTTACTAGGACACTAGCGTTGAATAGTATATTGTATATCTTCACTGGACGCCAGTAGTTGGTATTCAAAGCTTGTTGAAGTCAATATTTTCAATGTTACTTCTCGAAATAGACGTGCTTATTTCATTCGAAAGAGCTGATGCAACGGAATCCTCCTTACGGTAGAAGGCATTTCTTCAAGTTTCACATCATATTCACAGCAATTGGAAATGATGAATGGTCTATATGACTTAATTCTCTTGTTTTATGTTCTATTTTCGTTCTAGACTGCTTTATAGGAAGATCTCTCAAAACGTTAGTGATAATTCCAGTTGATGAATTGCCTCAAACATTATCTTCCGTCACTGGCAACTATGTGCGTATATCTTTTTTTGGTTATAATCTGCAATTCACTCGCTGACCTATGATTATATTATAAAGGAATGGATGCATAATTAAGGTAATCATAAATGCGTTTTTCTTCTATTTGAAACCCTACGTTAAATGGCATATCCATGGGATGTCGGTTCATAAAAATGACAGTAATGCTTTTATAATCGACCTATAACTCTCTGATGATTAGTTCGCCTGTTGCACATCTGATCGAGATTAGGTAAAATGATGGGAAATACTATTCATGTATATAGTTTATTTAAAAAATGCCTACATCTTAGTCGAACTCAAGTTAAACTTTGTTTCTCCCCAACCCGTAATAAGGACAAGAACAATTCTCACCTCATTTAGGAGCATGAACTTTCGACTGTTTCTCTATCCCATCACGTTAAACCAAACCAATAAATAAAATTAACATTTCCCTGCCTTCATTTGATATCTCAACCATCTGGCTGCTACGCGGCTCTCTTGCCAACTGAGCCAAGTCTCATAGGTCTGCGAATCTATTTATCATACGTACGATACAAAAGTTTGCAGCAGTTATCTCCAGCTAACGTTTTGTTTTCATGCCCTTCATATCCATCGCCACCTGATTTATTTCGAATGTTTTACAATTCGACATCTCCTAATCAATTCTCTTGGGAAAGGGCTCTATCTGCAATTAGAAAAATACAGGAATGATGAGATATTCTGTGACATTTTAGAAATGACGCAAATATAACACCAATCTCGTCTCTGATGATTTCGAATAGAATTGAGAGAGAGAGAGAGAGAGAGAGAGAGAGAAGAAATATTTCTCACGATGAGTGAAAGGAAGATAATTGAAGCTTGTAAAACAACGATATGCAAAGTTCTTTTTTTCAATTTACAAGTATAAACGTCTTTCCTCATGGAAAGTGCATGTCTTTTGAAAAGAACAACTCAATTTTCAGATGAGGTATTTTCAACTGGACACAATGATAGACTTTCTAGAATTTGCCTTAAAATCCTTTACACAAACAATATGTTTCTAGATGAAAAAAAGCATTTTTCAAGACAGGTCCTACATATCTAAATGTCATTTCATCAAAACGACGTTTTGCAAAAATAACCGCCGTTAAAAGCGTTGTTATGAGATAACAATCGCTGCTTTTACCTTCAAAATTGTCATTTGGTTGAGAAAACATTTTCTGTGACACCTAAGATAGAAGTTTATTTGTAGTTTTCTTTAAATTAACACTATGCATTCCATTTTGCGCCTATGACTTCAAAAGAATGATATCTTATGTTTTAAGATGAACCTTGAATTGAGTGACTTTAATGTAGCGTTGGTAATAATTCAAAAATGATCCAGCTACTTTTATTTTATAAGAACAACGCTTTGTATCCTTTAATGACCGGCTCCATGACGTCATTAAGGTACTTATGCATATTGTATATTGTTGCTTCTTGCAGACCAGTCGTTTACATGCATCTACTTTATTTGTATGCAACAAGTGCATATCTGCTTGTGCAGCTTTACGTTGAGTCACATTCTTAGCTATGTATACGCTGTACGATCCCTCATGGGACCTGTAAACGATGATAATGATCTGATTTCCATGAGTCTATCCAACAAAAACGAAATCTTCGATTCCACTTGTATATATATGACTTCTAAATAATCAGAATATTGCATAGTAGCCGATGTAACATAATCAAGATAAAATTGAGAAAGCATATTCAATATCTCATTGAAACCATAAGCTCCATTTAGGCCTTCTACATGAATTAACTAGAATTCCCAACCGTAGGGAGTGTTTTTTACATAAAAATTAACTGTAGTACATAAGATCTATCTGTCAGTCCATTTATCTCTCTGTCGTTGTTATATCTCAACACTGATGTTAAATTTTCCTTTATAACCAAAATACTGACACGCAGCCAGGTACTAAATGCCCTTATTGAGGCTATCAGTAAGTACTGTGAATAGACTAATAGAAATGCCTTAAATTTGTCGAATAAATTTTCACATGGTTTTCAATGATTTTACACACCATTAGCAGAACCATAGCGACCAATTTCAATGAAACCCTACTGGGTATAGTTTTATTTATTATAATGAAACATTGTTATCCTGACGAAACGGCTAATGTTAATTATTTACATTCAGCAAAGAATATGATTTAGAAAAAAACAACAAAAAAAAAAAGGAATCTGCTCCCTCTAAAAATTGTATAGTTCAGTCGAGATTCCATAATGTTTCTTTCAATTTTTTTTTCGGGCTTTTTCTCGGCGTTAGTACTTCTGATGTGTATCAGTTAAAATAGTCGTGAAACGTTGTTAAGGAAGATGTTTTTTGTCACCTCAAAATCAGGCAGATAATGAATCCTTTTTGAAATATAAGGCCATCCGAAATAACATTGAATCGGGAATTGATTAACGAGTGAATATAGTTGGTACCGTTAAAAAGCCTCTCTATGTAGATTATAATACATAAATCCTCACTTCTAAGATTTTGGGAGAAAAAAGTAGTGAGCGTTTGCACAGGATAGAGTTTAAGGAAAAAATTTGCTGTTTTTGGTATCTCGACACTTCATTTTAGCTAATAGGAATTTTAACAAAGCTCACATGTTAGAATCTGACGTACGTACCCAACAAGACGGTATTTCCCTTACCAAACATCCAACTATTTGCTGAATTCTTTAGATGACAGTTGATTTAGATACGCTATTATTACCAGCTGTATTTTCGTATTTAAGTATTAACTTCTCCGAACATAAAAGCATATTTGTGACCACATGGGATACTGCTTATAGTCAACCAATCCTTACTCTGCTCACACTGATATTTCTCTCTACATTTTCAAAGAATGTTGAGAGAAAAGGAAATTGTATTTTTTGTAGTTTTTGTTAAACGTTTATCAATAAGGTTTTATAGAATGCAAGGCCCTTTAAGAGGTAAAACAAACATGTTATGAATCCAAAGAATATGAAGACACCCATTCAATACCAGATATTTCCAAATATTTTAATGCTATAACCCGAAGCAAGTCTTCAATCATACATATATACATACATACATACATATATATATATATATATATATATATATATATATATATATATATATATATATATATATATATATATATATATATATATATATATATATATCTTTAGGCCAGAACACTCAACATCGCATATATATATATATATATATATATATATATATATATATATATATATGTGTGTGTGTGTGTGTGTGTGTGTGTGTGTGTGTGTAGGAATAGAGCACTGGTGGATGAGGATTTTCTGCGTAAATGGATATATCGCTTAAATTCAGCCATACTGACCATCCAGTTCCGTAGTCCAGAGGTAGGATATCGGCCTCCGGGTTTCAATTCTGCCTAGCGGTACTGGATGGGTTAAAGTCCATAGCCACACTGAAGAGATGTAATACATCGAAACAGCTGTCTTTGGATAACCCAATAATATATATATATATATATATATATATATATATATATATATATATATATATAGCAAACTTTAAAACTCTCTATCATCAGCTGCCTGCTTTTATCGGCATAATATTTGGATTATGTGTGTTGCTGCTTGGTTCTCATCGCATCGAGAGTTTCTGCACCATAAATACTCCTATCAGTGGGATTTACATTGGTAGCTGATCCTGGTGGTGTAAATGAGCCATCTGCAATAGCTTAATTTCCCGCAACAAACTGTTCATAGCAAATGATTTCATCTGGACCAATACCGACTTCCAATCTGTGCAGTACAGTCATCAACCACTTTGAGCCCAACGTGATGTCTAATTCAACTCAAAGCCCACACAAAATGGGGCATAATGATAGTGTAGGAGTGGCATTCATCATAATTTGTCCTATACCAGGTTGTTTGAGTAGGGATTCATTGACTATTGCAAAATGACGAGGTAAGCAGTCAAACCCTTGTTCATTACTCTTGATTTCTCCATCATCGGGGAAGCTGTCACAATCACATGCTGCTGCTATAATATTTCGAGGTTAAAGTTCATCAGTTTGATATCAATGCTTTTAGCTTTATCTTCTGCTCTTCTTTTCTTATCCACATTCAAGGTGTCTTTTACCAAATCAGAAATTTTCTTGGAATATCTGATCTGCAGATAATTTCTGCAATAAAAATTGAATACTCATATCTATATCATATTTTCAATCACTGTGGTCCAAAAACATCTTTCTCATCTGAAACTTCAGTCGACCTCTTGTGAACTTCAACTAGCGAGTACAACTCAGCTTCAGATCATATCCATTCACAGGCACAGTTGAGATTATTTAATCTCTCTCCGTCTCTCCGTCTCTGTCGGTCTCTCTTTATATATATACATATATATATATATGTGTGTGTGTGTGTGTGTGTGATGTGTGTGTGTGTTGTAATGCTGAAAAAGAACAACTTCTTTAGTCAATTTTTGCATACAGTCATATCTACTCGATAATTCTTCATTTGTTTCAAAGTTTAAAATCTTCTTTTGTCATTATTTTGTTAGTATGGATTTATGTAAATGTAAAATAATGTTTCATGTATTCATTTTATGTGTGTAATGTATGAACCAAGTTTAAAATTGAGTTATTTTTCTCATCTGGTTCTATAACAGTATAGAATACTTCTTTTATGAAATATCTGGTTTTCCAGTCAATATTTGGGTCAAGTCTGGTTATTAATTATTTAATCTTAGATGAACTGGCATGACTTAATTGCAGAGGCAACGTCTGTCAACGAACTTGATGACAGGCATATTCTCTTTGTCGGATCAATTGGCTCGTTTGGCCACACGATATCTCTGAAAGTACTGCATGAATTTCGATTGGACATCGTATAATGGGTAGGGGTTTGTATGGAGTAAGATAGAGGTGATAAAATCTCTTGTTGTATCCAGTATTTTTCCCCCTCATTGAGAGATTTTTTTTCTTTTTTTTTCAAATGTATTCTTGTATACGCTCATTACTGCCCACACGATATCTAAAAATCCTCAAATTTCAATGAAATTCTTTTGAAGGTTGGACAAAAGGCCTCGGCAGATTAGATGAATCTCAGGGAAATTCCATCCACAATTATCCTCCATTTGTCGTAGCTATATGCCCAGACCACACAATATTGCCATCATTCAAGTTGTCGACAAGATATCACTGAATTCTTACGATATTTCGTGGACGGATGGACAATATGCTATGAAGGAAGTGGTCTAATTTTGGAGAGGATCCATGCTCAATCAACTTCCTTACGTTGAAGTTTTATGTGAAAATCATATATTGCCGATTTTTTCCTGTTCACAAAATATCGCCCAAGGTTCTCAATAAATTTCAATTATATTCTGTGGAAGGGAGAACAGTAAACTATGGAGCAAATGATCATATTTAGCTGTGCATCCTTGCAAAATGATCTCTCCCACGTCGTTACTTCATGTCCAAACACCATGATATCGAAAGGGTTTTGTGTCTGTCCATACGGCATTTCCGAAAGCATGGAATGAATGTCTAAAAAATTTTGTACTAGCACGAACAATGGGGTAAGATAGATATGGTGACATTGTAGAGTCCTCCAGGAATTAATTCTGATCTACAGATAATTTTACGTTTAAAAAAATGTATACTTTAATGTATACATTCATGATTTGTACATCCAAAAGTATTTCTCTAAATTTCAATGGCATTTTGTAGGCGGTTGAATAACAGGCTATAGGCGCACTGATTAAATTTTGGAGCTATTCCATCAACAATTTTTCCTTTTCATAAGAATTATATATCTAAACTATATAATATAGCCAAATTTCATGTTTGTCCACATACTATATCCAAAAGCTATCATCATCATATCATCATCATCATCATTGGTCTTGTACTGTCATTCGTTGGACATAGACCATCCTGAGGATTCGCCACATCTCTCTATCGAGCCAATACTTAGTAAACTGTCCAGTTTGTCTCGCCATCTCATATTCTCGCCATGGTTCTGTATTTGATCTTTGAGGGTCCACGTTGTGTGTTGTGGTGTCCAGTTGTTGTCCATCATTCCTGCAACGTGACCAGCCCATTGCCATTTGTATTTCCTAATTGATTCTATGATGTCTCGATATTTTCCCCCTACATACTTAGCTGTGATCCCTCCATGTGATGTTGATCATGATTTTCCAAAGTGCACGTTGCATGCTTCTCAGTTTGAAGGTTAGTCTCTTGGTTAAAAGCCATGATTCAGCTCCATAGGTGACTATCAGGAGGAAAGCATTCATGGTACACCGTTGTCTTTGGAGTGAAAAGATTTTGTTCTTGAGGGTTGAGCTTGTTCAGTCAAAAGCTTGCCATCCTAGAGTCATTCTTTGCTTAATTTCTTCTTTTTTTGAGGATTCCATGGATATCATTGTCCCAGGTAGATATAGTGGTCAACTTTCTCCAGCATTTTCTATTATGATTGTTACGTTTATTTCCGAAGTGATTGTTGTATATGACCCTTTTTTTCCACAAAAAGGTATTGGGAGGGGGGGCGTGGCAATATGCCACGGGAGATCTGATTAAATGGCGTTTCCAACCGTACCAAGTATGTTTAGTCTTTATTTGATCCCCTGTTGACTATAATTTTTAGCCTAACTCACCTGGAAATTATATATTTTTTCAGGCATCTGTACATAACTGCGAGGTGTCAGAACGTCTGCATGGGTGTTTGTCCATCCGTCTGTCTGTCTGTCTGTCTGTCTGTCTGTCTGTCACGCTATTGAAACTATTAGTACAACCGATCTATGGATAAGTTATCAAGTAAAAGGGTTTGTTGATAAAAATTCCAAGAGTTTCAAAAGAGTGTTTTATTTACAATTACACTATAATTCCAAAGTAATAAAAAAAGTGCGATATGTTTTTCATACTTTAAATATAATTCATTAAAAGGTCAAATATACATTGAAACTTTCCCTGTGAAGAGTCAAAATTGAAGAGAGCCAAAAGAAGTCAAAAGAAGGAGACTTTCAGCCCTTTAAAGGGTCTATAAAAGGTTATGGAGGATTTTTCGCCCCTGTTGAAGCGTCAAACTGTAAGGAAAATGCTCCCTTTGCAGGTATCGAAAGTGAAGGAAGAATGTTTGTCCCTTCAAAGTTCAAAGTAAACGGCAACAACTTCCTCTTTAAGGGGTCAAAAGTTCATGTAGACTTATCCCCCATTTAATGTCAATGATTTTTTTCCATCCAAGTGGTAGATAACAGATTGGAGAAGTTAAATGTTTCCGAACGTGGTCAGAAAATCAGATTTTGATCATTGGGCAAATTATGAAAGATCAAATTAAAACCATAATATGGAAAATAATAAACAAGGCATTCTATTGCCTCAACTAAGCCCCCCCCCCCCAGAATGATTATTCCTTACATCAGATTCGTAATTATTATATTCAGATTTATAATTATCACAAAGCAATTATGACAGGAAAAAATCTTCCTACAGTATTCACCAAGGATATCTATTAAAATGGCCTAACGTTGAATTAAAACAAATTTCCAGTTCCTAATTTCGAATTTTTTCTCTTTTATTATTTGCGCTCTTTTGTTAATAATCATATATTTTAGCGTGAAGTGAATGTACGCCGTCGAATAGTTTGGAACATTCATTTTGACGGTTGTAATGCAGGTTAATTAGTTTTTCTAAAGAAGCAGTTAATCATTTGATTAGTTTGTAATTAATTTCATGCATACGAAAACCGGGCTAATATAAAATTACGACATCAATGTTTAATGTAATTAATTCAATCTATGTACGCTTGAACTCACACAACATTTTATTTAGCCAGTGTCTCTCTCTCTTTCTCAAACACACACAAACACACACACACACACACACACACACACACATGTATATATGGACACACACATACACACACAATTACGCTAGCATACACACTGGCTAAAAAATCACTCAACCCCATAGAGGCAAGAATGAACGAATTAATCTATCTATCTATCTATCTATCTATCTATCTATCTATCTATCTATCTATCTATCTATCTATGTAGACTGCTACAGGTTTAGTATAAGCAAATTAACCTGCTACCTACCGCTACCGTGTTCTATTGTAAATGGTTTGTCTATTAGTGCAACTCAGTTAAGCATGATAAATAACTACGCTCATATATTTACACAAATATAAACATATCTAACGCTCTTTATCAATGGCTTCACGAAAGGAGATTTGGGAAGGTTTTCCATGTCTTTTTCAAGCCCTTGGAAGGTAACCAAAGCCTATGAAGGAAAAACAGGTCCTTCCTCACAAGTTGCAGGAGGAGGTCTGGTTGCCGGAGAGAGCTTCCACTTTACGATTCCGCTCTATCTTCTGTTCTTGCTGCTGATATGCATTTTAAAACTGAATGCTAAAACTCAATAAAGAGTTTTGTCAATTAAGGGAGTAAACAGCAACATATTAGCATATGTCAATATCAATAGAATAATTGAAATAAAGATGAAATACTTGTCGAAAAATTATTTAGTCAATCATATTCTCTTGTTCTTAATGAAGAATTTATTAACTACCAACGTGGTCTTGAAATTATTTGCATATTTCATGATGGAAAACATCTGCTTCCATGAAATGCAGAATCGAAAGTGTTCTGATCTCAGTTTCCCAATAATGAAATTCTGAAATGTAATTTTACGAACATGGCTCCCTTTGGAGATACTCTATTTTTCATTTAGGCAAATAACAGGCTAATCAACTGCTTTACACAAATTCAACGCAGGGCTAATGGTCCCACGTAGGAATAAATGCTTGCAATTAGAGCGACGATAATTGAGTCTTCTGAATTCAAAAATCAAGTATTGGCGAAGCATCGCTTGTATCAACTTGGCCATTGAAATTATTTTTTTATAATTAATTTTCTGATATAATATCAATATTTTTTTTTCATTCTATCGATCAATTTATTTGAAGCCTGATGCCAGGGAAGACCAACAGGTGGTTCTCTTGATAATTTGTTTTTCCGGTCAGTTTTCATTTTGAAGGTTCGTTAAAAATTAATTGAAGCATCAGCGTCATCAGCAAAAGACACGCCTTCATCCACATTGGTCTCTACAAGTAAACACTAGTAAAATGGTCACCTCAATTCTCAATTTCACACACTCATACCAACGCACACATTAAGAAAAGACTTAAAAGCAAAAAACAAAAGAAAAAAAAGAAAAGCATACGCCCGAGTAATTGCGTAAACGCGTTATTTTCGCATACAGTTGAGCAGAATCAGATGCAAGCACCTTAAAACGTACAGTGATACTTTGAATAGAATTTGTAGGGTTTTATGCAGTACGGCTTTGATTATTGTAGGTCTCGATGTAGTACAGTCAAGGTATTGCTGTACAAATTAATGTAACTAAGTATGAGCAAAAAGAAATAAAAACACATCACCTTATAATGAGTCTTGAATGGTGCTGTTATAAACTGTTCGGAGTATTTTGGATTACATTAACAGCTCTAGCCAAGGTGTACTTGTAGTCGCAAACATTACAAACAGCGAATTTTGATTGTTCACACAGCGAATACGCTTTCAAGGGCACCAGCTATACTTAAATAAGTTCAATGTAAGATTACTTTTCCGTTCACTTATATCAAACAACAAGAAAATATCATTGAGGTAGAGATGTACCAAAGTCAAGCTATTCACCTTGAATGAACAGGTCATGGGATAACAAATATAGAATTGGCAGATCTGAAACATACCGATTTTAGTGGGTAATGTTTTAAAAAAAAAACAACTCTTTCATGAGATATGTATGTGCATGTGTGTTTGTGTGTGTGTCTGAGAGAGAGAGAGGGGGGGAAGAGAGAGATCGAGAAAGAAAGAGCGTGTGTGTGAGGGTGTGTGCCTGTGAATGTGTGTGTGCGAATATGGGCTCATGTCTGTCAGTTAGGTGTCTACAAAATAACCAATTAATTTTTCAGAAGAAAAATCGTTGTTGTTTATCAAATTTAATCATTTTCTTTCGGGAATTTTTTAATCGGAAACAACAAGTAAAAATTAGGCAATCTGTATTTCCACTTCTTGTGGCAGAGTTAATGATATTTTTTTTCAAATGGACTGTAAACAAGCATATACACACAGATGAATTAGTTTTAGACAATGGGGTAATCTGTTGACCTCTCTAGAAATCGCAACCAGCTCCAATCAGAAGTACATACAAGTAATTTGTTTATGTATATATATGAGGATGTATGTATGTATGTATGTATGTATGTATGTATGTGCGTAATTGTGTATACATCTGAAGATGGTCGGAATGGGTGTGCATGTGATGATATGTGCGACATGACACACAGGTGCATTTATTAATCGGGACACACCTCAAGCTCTTGCAAGATAGAATGGTCATCAAGTCTGATTTCGTTAACTCAGGGTGGGTTCTTAAGCTGATTATTCTTTCTATGTCTCCCCCAGTTATATCAAAATAAGTTTTGGTCACATTACAATACTTGGCCAATTAAAATTGAGAATTCGGCGGACCGGTTGGGAAGAGTAAGAAAGGATAAACAGTGGAAAAATCGAAGCCCTCTAGGACCGGCTTTCCTTGGTGGGGTTAGTTAAATGGTCCGTTATTAGACGAGAAAAGAGAGAGAGACCCTGACTGCCGAGAAAAAAAAACGGTCGAATAGTGAATAGGATAAGGAAATTGTTCAGTTGTCAGGTTAGAAAGTCACCCTGGATTATTCAAGGAAATACTGTAGCAAAATAGAACTCTTCAATTTATTCACAATAGCACGTGTATATAAGATTATATTCTTCAGCAACTGTAATGCAACGGAGAACGCATACACAGATTTCTACCTTCTCATTTTTTCTTTGCTTCCTCTCCCTTCGTTTTCCAACAGGATACTTTTTCGAAATCCTCGCAGCATTTCGTTTTCTGTAGTTCTCTATTCTCTTCACGACATGCTTGGATCACAACGAACTTCTGATCGGGCCTTCACTACCTGCAATTGGTAATGCAATATGTGCTCATGATGGTGCCTTGGCTGAACGTCCATATTGTTATAATAAGCATGGATCAATTCAAACGTTATAAAGGGAAAACAAATAAAGAACTAGTAACGTGAATGTCGAACTGGAATGGAATCGAAGCATACCTAATTTCTATTTATAATAACACACACAAAATGAGATAGTGCAAAATATTAAAAACCACTTGAGAATGCATAAACAGATAATGGTTTATAATTGATAGCAAAGAAATAATCTTTTGGACACACACACACACACACACACATATATATATATATATATATATATATATATATATATATATATAATTGTTGTGTCATCCACAGATAGCTGTTTCGTTGAATCACAACTCTTCAGTGTGGCTATAGACTATCCATTATCCCAACCAGTACCACGAGGTGGGATCGAAACGTTCGCTTCGAACCTAGAGGCTAGCATCTAACCTCTGCCCCGCGCAAGACTGGACGGTAAGCAAAATTGAAAGCAATAGAGCTTCTTAGACTCTCATTCTCACTGTCTCTCCATATATATATATATATATATATATATATATATATATATATATATATATATATATATATATATATATATATATATATATATATATATATGTATTTGCATATGCATGCATAAACAGATATATGTACATGTCATACATCCATAAGTATGCCCAAGTATGCAGAAATATGTATATTCTCACATGTTATGGAAACTAACATTTGAAAATTTTATTTTCATGTTTGGAAGTGTCCGTTTTTGAGGGGATTATTTCAAACGATGCAGACATTGATAAATTACTTGATGTTGTTTATCAGGAAAGAAAAGAGACGCCGACTGTATTGGATGGGGCAGAAAACTCTACTGGGAATTTGAGATGGTAGATGTATTGATTTGTTGCTATCCTGGAATGGAAAAATCGAATCAGATAATGATGAGAAGAATGTTGAAGTGTATTGGAATCATCATGTGAAATAATAGTTTTATATTCAAATTCATATCATCATCATCATCATCATTATTATTTATAATAATGATAATGTTTATAAAAGCAGTAATGATAATGATAGTAATAATAATGATGATGATGATAAAAACGATAAAAATGACGATAATGATGATGATGATGGAAAAATACCAATATTGATAATTATGATGATGATTAGAACAATAACAATAATAACATTCATGATGATATTAATAATCATAATATTGATGATAATGAGACAAAGAAGAGGGAGAAGGAGTAGAAGTAGCAGGGGGGACAGTAAATCATTAGGGAGGGATGAAAATAGACAAAAAATAACGGGAAGAAGTATTAATGAAATCGTTGTTCATGCGAAAAAGGAAAACACAGAGAAAGTGGGGGAGCAAAGACGAAAAATTAAGTGACGAAATTGAAGGAGAAGGAAAAAAGAATGATTAAAACAGTAAATCGAAGTAAAGAGAGAAACAGGAAAAAAAAGTCGATCTGAAACGAATCGAAGGTTCACGAAAGCCGAGTGAGACAAGAAACAAGTGAAAAATTAAAAAACACACAAAAAAACATGCAAGGAAAAGGGGAGCCATGAAGAAGAAAGAACGAATATTGGTCAATCAATAGAAACCGTCACGTGACCAATATCGTTTGGCAGCATGCCATATTTGTGGTGATCAATTGAAGAAAACTCGAAAAAAAGGGTGATCAATGAATAAGACACTTCTCTCGCCTTTTGTAGGGCAATGATCAGTAAGAAAAAAGGATAAACGAGTGAGAATTCTGCCGGACACAAAACATGGACCAAATTAGCATATCGAATTGAACCCCTGCTAAAAATCTTTTTCGGCGGAGAAAAATAAATAAAAACAAAAATAAACGTTTTTCCCGGAAACATAGAGATAACGAGCAATAAACACAAAGATAAATAGCAAGTAGGCCAGACCATCTTAAAAACTGAAGGAACCTATGATAATTGCTCCAGTGACAGTTTTGGCTGACAGTTTCTAACATAAATAGGGAGAAACAAAGTGACCGAAATGGATTGAAAATAAAATGAAATAGCCAGACGAAAGTTTAGTAATGATTCTGAAACAAAGACGAGACTAAATTAACGTGGATAAGTAATGGGAAAGCGACAGTGATTGAAAATGGAGATGAATACAATAAAATAATATATTCAAGCAAAAGAAAAGTACAGAACAAAAATAACTGAAAGGGAAATGAAAAAAAGAATCAGGCAGTCTTATACAAACATGGAAAAAGCATGGCGAGACATTTTTTTCCCTATCAACATCCAATAGGGTCATCTGTCTGGTTGGATGGGACGACAGACGGCAGAAGTAATCGAGGATTGTCTTCACGAGTGAGCAACACATTTTAATGGTGATTCTATATGGCTGAGACATCTGATTACTGTAAACATCCACTAACATCTGACTCTCATCCCCAAGAAAATATAGGTAGATAAAAAAAGAATGGGGAAAGGAGCTATATTAGCATCAATAATTTGAACCGATAAGGGGAAAAAGGCGGACATTGGTTTTATTATCATTTTATTTTTATTATCATTATTGGTTCATTATTTATTATTATTTATTATTGTTTTCAGTTTTCTTCTACTTAGAAATATATTTTCATGATTTGTACGATTCCTTGTGATGATGAAAATGATCTTTTTGAAAATTTACATCTTGTCTGATCGCTGCAGTGTAAGACCGATTGTTTGATCGATATAGAAAGTTGGTCAGTAAGAGGGAAGCTTTTATTGAATTTCAATGATGTCATATAACATGTGGCCCCTGCCAGAAGAATCCGTCATATACAATGAGTTCTAATCGCAAAGGGCATCTCAAACAAACGCGTTTCTAATATCAATTTAGATTTTGGTAACAGTGATCTTTTTACGAGTTCATAATCGTTTTTTTTAATTACAAAAGTTCTTATTACATACACATCGTTTGGTCTGTTCTTTCGATGTATCTTCATTTGACAAACATTTGACCGAATGAAGAGAGGGATAAAAAAGAAGAATGGAAAGATGAAGATAAGAGAGAAAAATAGCTACTTATAAAAGAGTAACAGAAATTTCTACTGTTCCAGTGTCTCCCGATTTAATTCTCCCATACTGGTCCAGAAAGAGAACTGCTCACTAAATTTGGGGTAAAGATTCGTATTGTATTTGCTTTGAGCGTACTGTTGGGATTATGCACGCATATGGGAAGTACCTTATACGACGTATGTATATACTAAAATATCCACTGTACAATTACCGTGTGAACAGGTATACCCAATATGACATGAATTAGAAAAAAAGATCATTTGACACTTTTAAAGATATGTAAACCATACAAATACTAACTAATTTCTAGTAAGCCACTCTGATGCATACATCCTCTTACTAGGCAATTATCTGGTTATCACACCAGACCAATTAGTTGTGGTCTTCCTCAGGTTTATGAATGAATGAAAAGTATCATCGTAACATCAGCAGTCAAAAGTGAGATCTGATGACTAAGCAGTACATTTTACAGTTCTTAAATCTAAAGTTTGCTTTAGCAAGTTTCAACGTTCGATCTGTATCTTATCTACTGGAAATCAGAAGAATCAAAGCGTCACTGATAGGCAGAATAGGGTTAATATAGCTATAAGCATCAGACATTAAATGATATCGAGTGGGTTATTTTTGTTGAAAAATATATACGTCAAGGCTTCATTTTACAGTTGAACTTTTTAAAATAAATGGTAATAATTTTAAAAGGATAATTTGCGAGAATCATTCACTGTTGCATGAAGTTATTTTGCAAAACTGATGCTTGTTTATCTATCCACCCTCTATTGGTCTAGTTAGTTTTATTTTGACGCCTTTTCTCTCAATTATCACAATTACAAAACTCAATTATAATTCAGACAAAGGAAATTGAAATCTTTGCCAGAAACATTTCATCTCTGTTGTTAATTACCCTTGAGTGAACAGAGTTTGCCGTTGAGGAGAGACAAAACGTTTTCGATGGAATAAACATTTCTTTCAGCTCCGGTGGATGCAACGCCAATTATGTACCGAATTTTTATTCCCCTCAAATAATGCAGAATCTTTGGGAGTTTCTCTGACAAAAGCGAACATAACATACACAATAAAATACAGCAAGATAAAAAAAAAACATTGAAAGTAGATAGTGGTAAGCATTGTAGCCCAACATTCCAGAACGAGAGAATGCGATAGGTTTTTAAAAGAAGTTTACGACCAATGCATCTTCACAGTGGAGCTTAACCCAAAGATTGGTTCTCAGACTAAGAACCACTCAATATGCACAATAAAGAATCATGTCTATCAAGATTTAACTCTATGCAAGATTTCTTCATCCTGGATGCAATATTGTGACCAAGAACTTCGCTGCAACTGACCGGAAATGATGTATTTGAACGACCCAGTGGTCAAAATTACATTTCTAAATATTTTGAAGCGTAGGGAAACAACATCCGTGGAAAATTTCAGTTTTATAGGTGCAGATTAGTGGCCAACAACCTTGAATGATCAAAAATGCCTTCCTGTTACCTAAAATGATTTTTGGTCAATATTGCATTGCCTATATCTTATGGCCAGAGAAAAATACTTCACTGCCTAATTTCAGTTTCTTACGTGTAAAATTATTGCCAAAATTTGAAAAATTGAATAAGAATGATCAGGAAAAAATGCTGATCCTAAATGACTGTAAAGGTCAATGTAACATCTATAATCTTCGTCGTATCCATATGCTTCCACATCTTCAGTGCAAAATTGTGACTTAAAGCTTTGGATATTGGTTACGAATGACCAGAAGTTGACCTTTGATTACCTTGAATAACCTAGGTCTACCTCACATAGCCCATCTTTCCCCTGTGTACATGAAGAATAATTACTATTACTTTAATTTTAGCAGTGGATAGACACGAACAAACGAACAAATAAATAAAAAGCTTTAAAAATAGTATAAGAGTATATATATATATATATATATATATATATATATATATATATATTTATATATATATATATATATATATATATATGTATATATATATATATATATATATATATATATATATATATATATATATATATATATATATATATATATATATAGTTTTCGGTACATGATGTAACTAACATGCTTACATCGAATGTGGCTATGCCTGTTTTGAATTTCTGAGAACAACGGTGAAAGCAAATTCAAAATCGATCGATTAGTAAACTATTCAGTGGGTTAAACGCCGAGATATGAGCGGGAGGAGATAGGTATATAGATAGCTAGATAGCTAAATAGATTAGTGAACTCGGCAGATTCGTTTAAATGGTATTCAATTCGAGATCTACCATGTTTTAATTACATGAATAATGCAAATTAAGATTTAAAAAAAAAACCCCTCAGTAACTGCTTTCGATAGTGCATGCGATGCACATCTACCGGGTTTGAATTATCGCATCCAAGCAGGCACGACTAACTGATCAGAACGTCTAAAAGGTAAGGTAAACAGACTAAACGAGGTTTATGCCGAACGAATGACATCTTTCCAACGGATGTCGGCCCCCTGCGATACCCCGCCGCTCCGTACAGGGAGGCTTTGAAAGAAAGTGCTAATCGGGTTAACGGCACGAGCGAGTCGCGTGTTAACTTTGTTTACCGTCTTCCGCGGCCGCAGAGACGCTATCTGCGAAACCACAATGGAGGAAAAGCTGTGCTGGAATACGATGCTATTAGGAGCGAGCCGGGCACTTTTCCCTTTCTGACACGGTATAAATTCACTGAAAAATTGCTGATGACAGTTCATCCTGCCGGAGAGGATGCGTGCAATGACTGTATGCGATAAATGCCGTGGAAAAAAGCTATTTTTCCTAAACAAATGACGAGATAAGAGATGAAAAAATACAAAGATAATGGTTTAGACAGGTTAGAATAACACCTTAGCTGTATAGTGTAAGTGTTTAGTGTATGGGAATCATTACATGTTATGTTTTAAAGCCTGGCTTCACGTCTGACAGCGTAGTTCGCACAGAATGTCTCACTTCATATGAGTTTTCTATTTCTGAAGGCACGTTTGGAACTTCGGATCAGAAAATGTAATCATTTGCTGGAGCATTTTTTTCTGTTTTCTGTTTCTGTCGGTGTTACACAGTTGAGCAGCTGTTGTTAAAAAAATTTGGAAGTAACAATGAAATAAAAATACATTCAATCCATTAGCGATGCTTACAAAAATAGTATTTTGATACCATACAAACTTTCACGTTTGAAAGCAGCTGTATACGTGAAAACACGACAGTCGCCCAAAGAAAGCATGCCCGTAACATAGATATCTTCTGAGTGCTTATATGATATACATAAGTACTTGCAATAGTTTGCTACTTAGTCTCACTTGATCAGTTTTCTATCATAGCGAGTTCGAGCCTCGACGCTGGTAGACGCTGATATATCAAACTGAATTAGATATACTGGATTACTAACAAAAAATATACATTTTTTAAGAGAAAAAATGAAAGCACGCATTACGAAAGGAATTTTTAATCACCGCAACTTATGAATTTCTTTTTACATTTGATAAGGTGAACAGTAAAATCAACTTGCCTGGATGAAAATACTGCCAGTTTGTTTTGATCAATAAATGTCAGACATAATAAATGTCAGACACAAATCAAGGGTCCAATTAAACTAATTGTAAATAGAGCACCCGAAAAAGCGACATATTTTGAAAGGGAAGTTGGAAAAAAAAGTTTACCGTTAAGTACTGAATTGAGTATATGAGTGCAAATTTCAAAGTTTCTTTTATGAAGAGTAAGGTTTGGCAAAGTCCTGACCCGAAGATATACAGATACATATGAATGTCTGAATACATGAATTGACGGAACAATAGGAAGTTTTTCTATCTTTCAACGATTTGGTGTTGATTGTAGGGAATTATACGTGTACGATTATTAATCAGCATTGCCAGATAAATTACAAAATAGACCAGAGTGTAAATATAAAGAATCAGAAAACACCGAAAAGAATTATATAAATAGATGTAGGGGAATAATGGATTGCAAGTACATATTTTTTCTTGATATATTTAATGTTTAAAAGCTGTACATCTTTCTACTCTCTCTCTCTCTCTCTTTCTCTATCCGTCTCTCTCTCTCTCTCTCTATCTCTCTCTCTCTCTACACACACATATATATATATATATATATATATATATATATATATATATATATATGAATGAGTGAAGGATTGGGTACACAAATATATTTATGTTTCTGTTGTATTTGTGTAGCGAATCCTTTAGTTCATCATGTTTTAAGCACTACTCTAACTCAACTCAACGTTTAATGTTTAATGTATTGAGTACTCAATGAAATAAACACATGACACATCAGATATTGAATTATATTATATTATATTGTATTTCTGACTAGTATCATATATATATATATATATATATATATATACATATATATATATATATATATATATATACATATATATATATATATATATATATATATATATATATATATATATATATATATATATATATATATATATATATCAGGGTGTTAGCATACATGTATAAATACTTATCCCCCTTGCAATACATTATCCTCTAGTTATAGACTCGAATGTATAATCAAATAGATACTTTTTCATTCTTGCTCATATAATTCATACGAGAATACAAAAACAGAGACGGTGCATATTTCATGACATATTTTTATGATTTAACTCTAGGAAAACAAGTTTTATGATTTCCTCCGCTGGGACTGAGTGAAATACCCTTATGTCACTGAACAGAAACATTAAGTCACAACGATTTTGGAAAGAAAAAAATTATTGATAAATGAAGACAGCGAAAATTAGCCGTGCACATAAATCTTTTCTGTGTTCAACGATGGTGCCATAATGGAAATTTAAAATTGTATTGATTTTTGAATTGTTTTTATCAAAATATTTTCTTTCACTCGGAGTTTATTTGCCTTTGAAAAATGCAGAATAATGTGATTCTTGATAGTCTCAAACTTGGAAGTATTTAAGTAAGAGAATTCCAGCCAAATGATGAAAAAACTCCCGGAAGAAATATAAGTATTGGAGTATCATATCATCGCCGACGGGGACGGAATCAACGAGAACTATATAACAAGAATAAATAAACCAGAAGTATTCCGATACAGAAATGCTTTTAACGGTCTATTATCAGGTGAATAACATGACAGCAGTCAACTTGGTCTTAACAATTACGACAAAAACATTATGTATCGCAATGTGTCATTATAGATTAGATATATTTTACAGGTACAAGACCACGGATGGAAGGAGATTTAACTCTGCTTTGATTTTTGTTTGGCAAACCCATGTATTGTGATATGCAGGAAATGGTTATGTGAATCAATCCTTAATTGCATTTCAAAATCATTCTTTGTTTCCTTGCAAAATCAGTCCTCATATGATCTAAGGTAGTATGAAATGCTTCAGTCGTTATCTCAATAATATGAAACCTATTCAGTATGATATTGTTTTGTAAAACAATTGATACAATCAGATCTGGATTCTTATCGTTGACATCAGATTGAAGGCGAATAAGTCAAAACAATTCATTAGAAAGAATTATCTATATTTGACTCAGAGATATTAAATTGAACCCGTTTCAAAGATTTCTTCAACTATTGTAAAAGAATGATTGCATGATAGTTTAATATGCTCCGAGAATATATAATCTTGATTACAAATATGTGGCTAATTTGTACGATCATGAAACCATGGAAATAAATTAAAGTTCAGGATTAGTGTGGATTTGTAAAATAAGTGTGTATTACCATTATCTTAATGAGTATGGATTCTATGTTCAGTGTGATAAGCGATATTTATATGAAGGATAAGGCAAGTTCAGTAGTTACTCGGGATTACAAATGCTGAAATGTGATCTCTGCTTGAATTTCTGAGATGATGAATTATCATGGTTTTACACGGGTTTATTCAAAACATTTTCCTCATTTGATTATTACAATCACGCTGTCTCGGCTATTTACCCTTTGGTCATTATTCATACTGGACATTAGCCTAAAAGATATCAGTGTTTGTAAAGAAGTGTTGGGTAGCAAGACATAAAAAAAGAAGCCATTTTGAAATTCATTTGAATGCAATTGGCCTTTGGGATGGCTTACGGTCTGCTCTAATTATCCAAATCGTTTAGATAAGGGATATTCGAATGTTGACGGGAAAACTTGAGGATGCAACATAGAATTCAGCGGGTAACTCTCGGTTACAAAAGGTGAACCGGGTGGTGAGAAGAGCTGGTGGGCGTTTGCTTTTTCGGTTTTGGACTTCTAGGCCCGTTGCCGACGGGGTCCTGGAGAAAGAGAGAGGATATCAATGACAGTGCGAGAGGAATAAAGACAAATGGCAGTCAGGAAAAAGAGATTACAGCTAGAGCTTGGTTTGAGCATACTCGCAGTGAATAACTCAATTCTCTTTCCGACACAACTTTTACGAGTATCCTTCTGGGCGAATTTCGTTTTTTTGTCATGCATATTTTTCTCCGTCCAATAATTCCTTTGTCGATTTGAAGCCACCATCGATTTTCCAGAATATCAAAAGACTTTTAAATGCAGCGTCAATGCTACATTGATAAAGTGTATACAATTTATTGTCGTCGTGAGTTCAATCCCTAGGTCCAGCAGTGTGATCTATTTGCTTTGCTTCTGTGAAACGAGCGAAAGCAGCCTCAAAAGGACGAATTAACACAGAAGAATGAACATACGAAATATCACTGGCATGTACCAAGGAATGAAAACTATCTACCCCCATGGATTGAAAATAGTGTCCGGTTCGAAATTCCTGGGACGTTTGTGAAGAAGCTTGAATGATAAAACCAAAACTAAGAAAATTGTTCGAATAAAACATTGTATTATAGCTGATATGTAAATTGAAAAAGCGTCACGAAGTGAAACTTAGAAAAAAATCACAGTACTTTTTTACACATAAATTTAATCGTTCATCTCAAAGTGGGGATCATTATTCTGGGCCTCACATGGAGAGACCACAAAACAGCACAGCACATCCGGGAAAAGACAAGAGTTAGAGACATCATAGAATCCATAAAAAATCTCAAATGGCGATGGGCTGGCCATGTTTCAAGAATGGCTGACAATCGATGGACATCACGACTCACAACATGGATTCCCCGAGACCACATGCGCAACCGAGGCTGGCAAAATATTAGATGGAGAGACGAGCTAGACAAGTTCAGGAAGTACTGGCTCCGTGACGCCCATGATAGAGAAGTGTGGCAAATCCTGGGGAAGGTCTATGTTCAACGACGGACGCTAAAAGACTGATGATGATGATGATGATGATGATGACTTTTAGAAAAATTAAATAATTTGATTTTCCAAGTTGTTCCAAAGGTTCACATGTTTTCAGTATGAGCAGTAAATCCGTCTTACAGTTTTATCTTTCTTTCATTGATGAATCCTACGTATCCTCGTACATATTCCGCTCTTTGAAGTATTGATGATTTCACCTGTGTTTTGCACCCTAGGCAATGACTTTGCAAGTCAAAATTAATCGTGTAGATAACCCAGACTTCAAAACCCTCTCGAGATTAGTATCAAAAATTAGTCTCAACCGGGTGAGTAAATGAAGAGATGCTCTTGGCTGCAGCCTCAGTAGCAGCTAGTTATTCTACAATTCGAAGAGTAAATGATGATTAAATAATATCCGCTTGAATAGGTTCAACTTTAAAATCAGGAATTGTTTAAACCAGGATGAATAAGAATGACTATGCTTGTCACTGACCTGACGGTAGGGATAAAATAAAAAAACCTTGAACCTTTGTGGATGGTCGACAGCATAAGACATGTTAGCATGGATCAGCCGCCTGGCAATCATTAGGTTCAAAATTAGGAGGGAAATGTCGATCTTATAAATCGATCCAGCTCAACGAGATAGGATAGAAAAATAGTGTAGTGTTTACTGCGATGGATGGGTTGGGTTTCGTCCTTGCTCTTGTTACGGGTCGAAAAAAGTCAAACCCCACTTGGAATGGAGTTCGAAAAAGTGTATCCTTACTATTGACTTCATCACTGATAGCTAAAGCAGCGTAAACAGTATATACGTAGTCATTGACTTTTTAAACTTCGTCTTATTTCTATCATTTCTTAACCTGCTGATATCTGAATATTCATAATTTTACGCATGATGTATCAAATGAAAAAAAAAGACTTTTCAAACGTAAGCACCAGATGACTCTTTAAACCTCATTTTATATCTACGTTTCGTTTACCCAGTAATATCTGAAGACTCAAAATATTACAGGTAAGGTACCGAATTAAAAAATCATTTGAAATATATCACTGACTCGAGGAGAAGGGGTTTTCACAATCATTATTATTATTCAGCTTGCTGTTTTCAATTTTGTGAGTATTCAAACTACAATTTAACAGTGGGGTGGGGGTTGACAGTGTAAAACCCTTAAATATTGACACGTGCATATACAAAGGAAGTTGTTGTTTATATAAAAAAATGACAGGTAAGATGGCCCTGATCATTTGAGCGTTATTGATATAAAAGGTTTAACCCGCCCAAAAGACTTTGATCAACAATTTAAGAGGCATCTTATGGGAACAATTAAGTCGTAATGTCTATTTACTTTGGGTTTTGTCAAAACAAAGTCAGCTTGCACACACAGATGCGCATATGCAGGCTCTAACAATCTACATCTTCCCATAATATATAAATAATCATAGGCACAATATTAGTACTAGGGCACGAACATGTAAATCAACACATTGGATAAAGATGCCAGAAAACACATTTACCTACACACTCACATGTTTACACAGACACGTGCGTTGAGAGTAATATGTAAAAGAGTGCTCTTGAATTTTGATTTTGGGTTGTATCAACACAAGCCGCCGTACTTAGTTTTAATCTGAATATATACATATATATATATATATATATATATATATATATATATATATATATATATATATATATATATATATATATATATATATAGAGAGAGAGAGAGAGAGAGAGAGAGAGAGAGAGATAAATAGATGGATAGATAGATGGATGGATAGATACTGTCTCTATCTACTGAAAGCACACGTTTCAGGTCGAAAGAAGGAAAGGAATATTTTTTTGGCGTCCATGACAGAAAACGATTGTTCTAAAGTTTGTTTCGAGCAATATACAGAAATTGGTTGATAGATTTCTGTGTCCCCGATAGATTTCATATATATATATATATATATATATATATATATATATATATATATATATGCAAACATGCTATATATCCTATATATATATATATATATATATATATATATATATATATATATTTGGGGCTCTGTGAGAGGATTTTTTAAAATGTTTGCATATAGTGTAGTACATGGAAGAGAATTATGAGTATATTTGTTTTCATTTGGAGTTTTTTGAGATTAAATCTTTCCATATGAAATCTTGACCTGGAAATAAAAACTCGACTGACAGTTAAAGTAATTTTCGCAAAAATGAGAAAATAATTGCATACGATATTCGTTGGATTTTATTTTCCTAGAGTTCGTAAAAACATCCTACTGGGCCGTGCACCAATTAATATTTTCATATATAATTGTCAAGTGATGCTTGTTGTATTAAAGACAGCTGTCAAAAAGGCCGAAGATTATCACGATTTGCGGTGTAATCTGAGGAATTTTGACTTTCTTATTTCATTTCCTTCTTTAAAATTCTCCATTGCATTTATATCTCCGTCTTTTTTGATATGAAAAAATAAATAAATGAAAAATTTGTGACATATGTTCAAATGATTTCGAGCCAGCAATTAAAGAGGTTTTACTTTTTATCCTCTTACTCACAGAGAAAAAAATACGAGATGCAAATTAGTTTTGACATTTGTTATGAAAAATCTATTTAGATAGGATTCAAAACATAGCGGCCTTTTGTTATGTTTGCTTCATGAGATTGATGATAGCTGAATGTAGGTATGATTAGTTGTGGATGTTTAATTCTGATGTGTGAAGAATTAACTGAATTTCAAACGACTGGAGGACGTAGCATGGTTGTTAAGCACTGAACCAATAAAATGATTGATCTAGTCATCCATACATTACTGAAAAAAAAACAAGCCTTGCTCGACTTGCACAATGAATCATGTTTGCGTATGCTAGACAAATTCAGGGTTTGAAGATTAAAAACTATGACGCGCAAACCATCCGATGTATCAGAAACAGACGCCTCCGATCTGCTTAGAGGCATAGGCGTGACGGATTGGTTTCCGTAACATTACACGAACCGTGGAACATCTGCACCCGGGTAGAGGTTCCATAAACTGACAATTTCATGTTCAACTTGGTGCAAATTGACGGTCGTATCGGTGTTTGGAGACGTCCAATTGAAGTTTTTATGCCCAAACTGTGTCCCCAGAGAAATATTGGCTGCATTATGGTAAGAGCTGCTCAAGCTATGATGGGAAAATGGAGATCTTTGATGTGGACTGAACCAGATTATTGGGATGAGATTATCCTAAATCCCATCGTATCAGACACTCGAACTTCAACCTCATTCCAGTACAGGATTTTGGAGGTTCTGAGATGTCTAGGGGTACTGGTTGTGAACTGGTCAGCAAAATTATTCGATACACACACACACACACACACACACACACATATATATATATATATATATATATATATATATATATATGTATATTATATAGCGATAGGACTCAACATAATTTGACAATGTATTTTTTCCTACCGTTGGAAGAATGGTTCACTGGACTATTCACCAACTCATTATTTTCCACATCATCCTCGTGACATCTAAGCCATGAGACATTTTTGTCGAGATATCTTGCAATAAATACATCATGCCTTTCCCCGGAGAATGAAGACACCCAGCTGGAAATCAAAATCCATTCGCGAAATCTATTTTCTGCAACGATAACCATTTCGCTACTCTGCATGATTTTCAATATTATAACGATATATATATATATATATATATATATATATATATATATATATATATATATATATATATATATATATATATATATATCCAAGCAAGTGCCTATGGAAGCATACGCGTTCAATATCATAATTATAGTTGTGAATACGCTATAGTATACTTTCGGGCATATTGAGTAGGTGTGACGTGATAGCCGCCTTCAGTTATTCTAGACACGCAGTTTATTACACTCACTTGAGCCAAGTATCAATCCAAATAGCCCTGTGCCGAGAATATGATAAGGGGTCTGTCAAGAGTCATTACTTGAATATTTTTCATTGGATCAACGCATGCCCAGTGTGCTTATATCAGTGTCCTTGCAAGCTTCTACAGAGAAAGGAGGAGAATAATGAGATATAGTCTGCATGTACTAAGATAATTCATGTCTGGTACAAAGATTTTTTTCCAGAGTATTTTCTGAAATGGAAAGTACAAATTGGAATAGCTATTATTGCTTGAATGAATTATTATCTACGAATGCTGGAAGATACTTTCTATTGATGCACTTAATACAGACATTTTTTCCTTTCATATGCTTACTTATTCATGAATAGGTATTCTCTAATAATGACAGTAGAATCGGCTCCAGCTTTGATCAAAATCTAATGTATCTAATTAGGTTGTACAAATACATGACAATTAACAATTTCGTCTTAAGTTCTTTTTAAACAGCAAATTAGACGAACGTCTGTGTCTTCACTTGGTTATTGCGCTAACTCTGAATAATAGACAGATGGGAAAATATTTGAAATAGAAATTGTCAATTTGATTAGTAAAGAAAAATTATAAGGTATAACACACGGGACGATAATGATGCAATTAAAACCAATCTGCCTGGAATATCAGCATTTTAAATTTTGGCTTCTCGTCAGGTTTAAGCACTGTTGTGGACAGGCACATTGATTGCACTAACATACATATCTACTTTTTGTAATTCCAGTTGAATCAATATTCACACCCCCTCACAGATTACTTTGATAACAGACGGAAGTGGTGTCTGCGAATCAGTTTTACCATTAGGATTTCAAAAAACGGTAGCAAAAAAGAAAAAAAAAATATTGGTTACGCCTGGTCAAGATTAATAATGGTGATAACAGCTTTTATGCAAGATAAAAAGCAATGGAACAGAGACCAGAGAGAAGAGAATTCATATCTACTCTCAAGGTATTTGTAAGAAATGAAAATAAGGCGCTTGTTGATCTCACGACAATGTAATAAAATGCAAAAATCCAGTCCAGTATCTAAGAATAGAAAAATACAATGCAAATCGATGTACTGCAAGTGGGGGGTTTTGATTTATTCGGAAGTAACTTGGGCTGGGGAGAGCAGTCGAACAGAAAACAACGCTATCTGATTGAATCAATCAAGAGACGAGGGATATCCTGTGCCGAGAGGCCACAGGAATTAATAAGTAGATTTGAGAAGTAGGAAAAGATATGTGCCCAATTGCTGCGTGGAATGCTTATGATCGGCTTATATAATTAGGTGTGTGTTTGTATGTGTATGTGTATTCATGTCTGTTCAATAGCAATTGGCGAGTACGTAGTTGTCAATTTGATCACTTGTATTTGGGTTTCCCTCTCATAACGTCATGTTACTGAATACGGAAGAGATGATCTTTCATCTCATCATCTATAACCCTCATTAAACTCATAGGAACTTGATTCGAAGTTTCCCTTTTCAGTGCAGATATTTGTTCGTTTTTATTGACATACATCTATGTATATGTCTGTCCACATATTGTTGCCAAGTTTCCTCGGAGAAATCCAATGAAATTTTGTAGAAAGTTGACAATAGGGCCACCCATCACAGGTGTGCCTTGAGCAATATAGTCTGATGGGACAATCATGCTCTAGACTTACCCCGTACTACTCTGAGTATTTAACAGCATTGGATGCCATTCCAAAGTCTTAGGTATGACTCGGCCGGTGTTTGAACCCACTACCTACTGAGCAAATTATATATATATATATATATATATATATATATATATATATATATATATATATATATATATATATATGTCGTATTCTGTAACATCGATATATATGTATATATATGTGTGTGTGGTGCGTGTGTGTATGTGCAGGTGTGTGTCTGTGTCTGTGTACGAATTTATTCATTATATACACAATACAGAAGTTGCAGTAATCATAATGGGTTCCTAATTTTAGCGTTGTCTTCTTTCTTTGACGCTATATATCCTTATAGGAAATATCCTGTACATACGCCCGTACATTTGTTGAAAGTGCACTAGTTCTAGAAGTTATTGCACAGATGTTCTATTCTTCATCTCCCTATCGAAAATGGCTTATAAATCTATTTGAATAAAATGTGTGAATTTTCGACTCGTGTCTCTGACCGTATCACTAGACTATTTCACTTAAAAGTCTCTGACCGTATCACTAGACTATTTCACTTAAAAGTCTCTGACCGTATCACTAGACTATTTCACTTAAAAGTCTCTGACCGTATCACTAGACTATTTCACTTAAAAGTAACACTGTTGCTGATGAAAATATCTCATTGCCACTTCCTGAAACAATGAAACCCTCCACTCTCTGTGTGTATATATATATATATATATATATATATATATATATATATATATATATATATATATAAAAGAAATCATCCCCTGTATGTACAAATACGTTTGTGGATAATTTCAATAAATATATCATGATAGACTTGATCGTAACTTGTATGAGGAGAACAAAATATCTCTCAACAATTTCCTATAAATGGACAGTTTCAAGCCTGAAAGCAGTTGTCTTGGTCAATGAATGGGTATACCTAAAACTGTTTCAAAAAATGAGTGACCTCATCTCACTATATATAAAAGGGTGTCTTCAGCTTCACTCCAATGTATCTAAAGATCCGATACATGTACACTTTGCAACGCCTATGGTGTACGAGCCTTCGAAATGAAAATAAGAAGACAAGCATCATCATTTTTTTAGGCACAGTTGTCGTCCTTGGAGGAAAAGTGTTGACTCTCCATTATCTCCTAATGGATTACTTGCAGATATAGAGCATTGCTTTATTAGAAAGACTAAATAGAAAAAATCTGAATTGAAATTTTTCTGACATATTTTCCTTCGTTAGGCCTCGAGCACTTTTAATGTAAGTAAGATGCATTACAAACTAAGTGAGAAAAGAAGTGTCTAATTTTACTGGCCATGATGTAGGGGTTGGCGTCAGAAGATTTACGGTAAAGGGGAAATGTTTTCGTTTTTTTCTATATCAATTATTGATTTTACTTTTGTTTTTTTTTTTACTTCTCTTGAATTCGAGAAGGAAGAGAAAAGAACTTTTGCGTAATAGTCAAATGGTATGTATCTGCAGTTGTATGTTGAGCTTTCTTTTTCAATGAGAATCAGTTTGTATTTTCACAATGACCAAAAACTCCACTTGAAGAAATAGACTTTCCTCATACCATTTTTTTAAAAGAAGAATATTATCCTCATAGTTCACAGATTACTCGGGACAGACACTGGGTACCTTGCACGCTGTTGGGTATGATTGCATCCCTAGCTGAAAATTCACCAATCGGTATATTTGCACATGATGGTGTTTGAATGCAGTATAAATCCGATAATGGTGTCAGATTAAAGTCGTCTCTTAAACTATTCATTAGCAGTCCATATTTTCTTTTCCAATATAATCTGAACTTGTCTTGCATTCTGACAGCCTCTATTTTGCATGTGTTCTTTAGGGATCCATGTTGTAAGTTGTGATATCGAATGGTTATCTACTAATCCTTGTAACATGATCAGTTCATTGCTATTTGAGTTTTCTAATGAATTCTGTTATCTCGGATTCCTGTTTATATTTTGCTGTCCTGTGATGTTTCCATGTGAGGTTGAGCATGATTCTCTCATATTTGAGTTGCTTTGTTCTCAGTTTTAGAGCCAGTTTCTTGGTAAGGTTCCATATTTCAACTCCACTGGGAGGATGCATTGGTTGTACTCTTTTTTTTATTATGACTAGTGGAATTTCCTTGTTCTTCAAGGTTCAGCTTGCTTTGCCGAAAACTTGCTATCATAGAGTGATTCTCTACTCAATATCTTTTTTTTTTTTAAATTCCTCTTTTGATTCAAATACGACTATACTACTTCCAGCATTAGAAATAGTCCTACACTAAAGTGCTGTCCTCTCATCAAAATATGTCACCTAGTATAATAGGTTAAGTGTTTCCCCTCAAATATATTTTGATAAATATTTACGATAACATCGATGATATTCACACTGATATTAAATACAAGTTATATATGAGCAATTTTCATGGTGAAAATGGTGTTCAAAACTTGGAACCTTCATCTGAAGACGGCTTTAATTAACGATCATAGAATTACAATTCTGGTAGATGTGATGAAAAGCAACGGGAAAAAGAAGAAAGAATTACCAGTCCATAATTATTGATAATTGGAAATGCTTCATCTTCGAAGAGTGAATCTCATCGCATAGCAGAATAATATAGTATTTGCGTAATCTTAACGATATTAGTAGGAAGTTCGTAAGTGAAAGATGCCCCTACCGAAAAAAAAAACAACAAAAACAAACAAACAAACAAACAAAAACAAAAACAAAAAAAAACGCTTAAAATTCCTTTTTATGTGTAGATTCTTCTTACGGTGCAGTTGCCCCCAGGGATATGAGATGAAGCTTCAGTAATACATCTCGAATAAGTGTTTAATTTATGTGCATGTTGAAGGAGGTATCTGGATTGCTTCACTTGTCAGGCCCAGACTCTACCGATGAGATGATTGATTCGTCGACATACAAGAGTTCCTGGATATGGAATGTACGAGCATGTAAGTGAGTTCAAGTGCTCTCCGATGATAAATCGGACATTTTCATAAGTAGGCATCTACTTTAAAATTAAGGAGTAGTATACAGTTGCCCAAGTTAATGTAAATTCGTAAATATATCCCTACGGAGAAAGCTTGATTCTTTTATGTATCACGTTAGCGTTTAGTCATCATAAACTTTCTTATAAACCAGAGGCTTATTCTTCGTGTCCGATCAGTACTACATACTCTCTAGAAGTTGCGACGAAGAAGCAGCAGAAATAAAAATAAAAATAGCCGAATGTGTCTTCGTGCCTGATAATGCTGAACTTATCCGGTAATGTAATATATTCATGATCAAATAGGGTTATTTTGGGCGGTTCCAGAGTATACGCCTCTTATATTCGGTATAATCATCTCTTCACCCAGGACACGGCTGGTCGCTATGAAACCTGTTGTTTATTAAAATTTCAAGGATCAGTAAACTTTGGAATCTTAAAGGAAATGTTTTACTTGAACTAGAAAAAAAGAAGCTTTCAAAAGCCAGGAAATATTGACACAAATAGTTATCATCTTTACTGCTTCATTGCATTCAGCTTCAATGCTTTGACAGGCTGAAATAAGTTGGCATTTTTAGGCAAGTATAAGAATATTTTTCAATTCGAACAATTTTAGTTCAGTAAAAAAACTTGAATTGATCTTTGTTGGTTATATCTATAGAAGAGATTTATTTAATCAAAGAAACAAAATCACTGTCAGAATTTTTGTTAATGCAACAAACATTTAAGCAGACGTTGTAAACGGGTTAGAAGTGAATCGCAATGTTGTCAATCTCTGATCTCAAAAAAACAAAAAACAAAAACAGCAACAAGAACGACAACTAATCTTCACTTTATCAAAGGGAGTGAACTCCTCACTTTTTGTCAAACCTGTCACATTAAATCTTGAATATTTACCAATGTAATTATCATATGTCTCTGATTTAAAAGTTATAGCTATTATTTTCGGTCAGAGTAGAAGTAAGAGTAGAGTTCGACCCTGCAACAGTTACACATGTTACGTCTACACAGATACAAATAAAAATGTTAACTCTTAACAAAACTAAGTTTGAAGACAGAAAACCATGAATGGTAAAAAGAATCGTTAAAACTAGTATGCCACTGACCATATTTGAATGGTCAGCAAGATGGTCAAGCGAAGTATCCTCTGATGTATTGAGTTCCATCTTCACTGAGTGTCCAAAGATGCTGCTGTTGTGCTAATGTATCCCAAGTATAATTAACCTGTAATTAAAACTGGCTGTTATTATCAGCTTACTAGATGTGATGAAGATGGTCGTTTGAAACTTCAATCTGACAGCAGCAGAGAACACTTGAAAAGTCAATCTTGGGGAAAATATCAGTAAACAAACACGCGCATTTTCGTCAATCAACAGCCCCCGTTCCCAATGAAATCAGTTACATCATTGTGTGCAGACTTGAGGAATAAATAGATAATGGTGACTCAATTCTATAAATCCAGTTTATCCTTCGCTATGTTCACCATGATGGATGCTGTAATCTTACTTTTACCAAAATAATTTTGCAGAAATGTTTGATTTAGCTAGTTCAACCCACAGCGATTGTATCCAGTAGATTATTGTGTCCTAAGCTAAAGTTAGTACAGCTCAAACCTGCAAGGATAGAGAACCCTGCAAGCATCGAACTGATCATCACCATCCTCCCCGTCATAGAGCATTTTATGTCCGTTGTTGGACATACATCTTCCACCAAGATTCGCCAGAACTTCTTATCTTGGGCGCCGAGGAGCCAGTATTTTCTTAATCTGTCTAGCTCGTCACGCCATCTCATTTTCTGTCGGCCACAGTTTCGCATGTAATTTTGGGAGATCCATGTTCTGAGTCATGGTGTCCTCCGGTTGTCTGACATTCTTGCAATATGACCAGCCCGTTGCCATATGAGTTTTCTAATGGTTTCCCCGATGTTTCAGGATCTTGTCTTTTCTTTAATATACTGAGTTTTCTTTTGATATGTTCATATGAGATTGAACGTGCTTCTCAAATGTGCATGTTGCATGGTAAACAATATGAGGGTTATATAGGTTTCATGTTAAAGCTCCATAGGTGACTATAGGTGACTATTGGAGGGATGGATTGCTTATAGACTTTTCTTTTTAGAATAAGTGGAATTATCTTCTTTTTTCTTTAGTTTAGCTTGCTGACCATTGGAACACAGCATCAAGATTACTTAAGTATATTCTAAGCCCAGCTTAGTTTGAAACAATGTTACTAGTGTAAATGATCCCGTTTGTATCGAACCCATGGCAATAGTAATGGCCTGTTAGACTAGTTTGCAACTCATTATACAACAATGAAGTAACTTTCGTATGAATAAAACTAGCTTGTAATGACACGAAACCACATAAATAGGATCACAGTGAAGATCACATTACACGAGTGAATTACTCTGTGAGATAAGCTTGCCAACCATCGGACTAAAGTGGGTACCTCTGTCCTGGCCTCTGCTAGATTTATTGACCAACATGTTAGATAGTTTCGAATAAGGTGTTAAATATAGCCAATACGTAGTGATCAGAAAGCATGCTTATTATTTATAAGATTTCAGAATATGATTTTTTGTGTATAACTTGAGCTGCATTATTTATGACGGCCATTATTCAAAAGTTCAGAATGAGTGTCAAACAAATCTTTTACAGATTTTTACAGATTTGATTTAATCAATTGCTACGCATTTACTAATATAAAGGATAATCAAAACGTTGGATAATTTTTATTCAACCATTTTAAATACTGTCAGCTCTCACTCCTGACAGCCGTCAACTATTTCCGATCCGGGGAAGAAAAACTAAATCTATTTCGTTCACTACGTAAATAAACCTTTTGAAATACCTTCAGAGACTATACTGAAAAAGTCTTTCAGCTTTTGAAAATTTTATATCCGACAAAAATTGAAAGAGTCGATTTTATTCACTCATGATGACCCTTCTGAATTCTAATGCTAATAGCAGCACAGCTGAAATGATAAAACCATAGCTCACGTCAACTAGTAAACCAATTAAGGTCCGATGTATTTCGAAGCTTGATTAGTGATGCAAGCTATTTTGGTAGTGTTCACTTGAACTTGCTGGCAGGTTTTCAGCCAAGCCAAAAACAATGACAAGTTCTTCGGTCATGAATAAGAGAAGCTCATTTTGGAACAATTGGGTCATTTTCTGTCCTTTTTGAGACGAGAAATCCTAAAGGAGAAAGTAATCAGTAATGTTACCTCATTTCTAATCATAGATCGCGCCTACTTGCAAGTTTTCTGTTGAAAAAAATAATTGCATCTTTATCCAATTATAGAGAGTGAAGTTTATTATGGCCATTTGTTGGGGAGGTGGCTTCACCTCTTTTTACCTCAAAATACACAGGGCAGGGGTTAAAAGATCGAATACATTTCTCTTAATCCTTATGCGCTAAGATTTCACCCAAACACATTAGTTTGCTTGTAATCAAAGTTTCACACAGCGCCCTATATTACCAGAATATTGGTTTCACTACTACAATGTGATAAATATTGCTGTGAAAATATCGGTTTATCGAGAAATTTGAGCAAACTTTTTTTCTTTATCGGTTCAAGATAAAAGCTTGCAAAACCAGCTGCTTTAAACACAAAAGAAATTGAAAAGAAAAAAGTCTGAAATCTGCAGAAACCATCAATTGAAAAAAAGAATTTAAATCACTTTCCTGCTCATTTTCACGAGGAAACGAACATCGCGAAGAAAATATCAGATCCGATATTTTCGCATGAAGAAAACAAAAAATGAATCCGGCTTTTGTATTCTTTTGCATTGCTTGATAAAAATTGATCCTGAAAAAAAAAAATCATTAAAATCAGTACGTTCGTTTTTTTTTTTTTGTTCATTTATCCTGGTCAAAATCGATTTACATGATAGAAAATATAGAAGATCGAAAAACTTATCAGTTCATCACGATAAAATTATCTCGTAATGAGATTACTGCAATTTCATTTTCAGATAGTTAATCTTTCTTATACTGCGCTATTCACTGTAATAAATTGAATAGATCAAATTATATTGAACACCTGCACTGGTTTCACCCAGAAATATACCACTACCCCCCCCCCTTCTCACGTTCCATCTCTCCCCTCATTCAATCTCTCTTTCTCTCTTTATGTTTCAAGAAAGTCTTTTTGGATACGTGCTTACATGCGCGCGCACACACACATACACACGGAGATTATATATATATATATATATATATATATATATATATATATATATATATATATATATATATATATATATATATATATATATTTCTGAGGTTTCATCATATGGAGAACATATCTCTCTTTTAATCTATTGATATATATACACACACACGCATTCATATATACATATATATATATACATATATACATATATATATATATATACATATATATATATATATATATACATACATACATACATACATATATATATATATATATATATATATATGTATATATATATATGTATATATATATATGTATATATATATATGTGTATATATATATATATATATGTATATATATATATGTATATATATATATATATGTATATATATATATATACATATATATGTATATATATATATATATGTATATATGTATATATATATATATATATGTATATATGTATATATATATATATATATATATATATATATATATATCACAGACGACGAAAGAGGATTATTTCATCTACTTTTCAATTAATTTCTCCTGTGTACGTGCATGAAAACAGATACTTGAATAAAGCGTGCATTCTATTCTTCATTATGCACTGTCAGATTTTTTAATCCTATCCATCAATTTATCCATCTATCAACTTATTTTTGTCGAAAATTGTTTTAAATACGGTGTTAGCATACTACGCTAAGGTCAGCTGTAAATGAAAATCTCATGTATCTGCTGACAGAAGCGCATAGGAATTATGCAAAAAGAGTATGTTCCTCTCACTTATTTACCATGGCCTCTCTTGAGCAACTCCCTCCCCTCCAAAAAAAAAAGACTGAGTTGTTCAACACCTATTCAAGATTAAACCCAGCACACCCTTGAAGTGGCTTTCAAGATGAGCTATTATAAGTGCATAATATAGATAGATAAACATTGCCACTGTAGAGCTAAATTTAATTCCTACTTTTATTAATGAAAGATGTTTACCGTCACTTTTGTATTGTATACATATTGAATAAATTCGTTAAAATATGAAAGTTGTCAGTTTAGCTCGGTAAGAAAGCCCTTGTCAAATCACGGTCGGGAAATATTTATACATTGGTTCTGTTCGACTCGACGTGATTGACAGTGAAAAGTTTACTGCCCTCATTCATAATGGACTAGTTCGTGTTGCTGTTACGAGTGGGAAAAAGGTCAATACAGACTTGGAGAGGTGTTGGACCACAGATAGATTTTGATTTTCATCATGTATTTTTTTTTATTACTTTGTCATTTTTCAATCTTTAATCATATTTTCACTATAAATCACGTGATAAATTTAATAATATTGCCTTTGTTATATCAAGGAAAATGCAGTTCTCTTAAAAAAACCTTCCTTATTTGGTTCTTAGTGTGGAGTTCATTTTTCAATTTGAGTTAATGTTGAATTTATTACTAGTTGTCTGTCCGGCAGCATTCACTTTAAAAGAAAATCAGACACTCTCAGTGACCAATGACCAACAAAATGCGAGAGAAGTAAATTATTCATTGGTCACCTCCTTTTCCCAACTTTTTAAGTGATCATCTCGAACATTGCACGCTGACGTTGGTCAAGTGACAATTTTTATTGAGTGACTAGTTAGTTTGATTTTTAGGTGTCAAGAGGAGTGAATGAATAAAGAAAGACTTCGCTGCATCAGGCCACCAAGTATCGAGGGCTGTCTACGTAGGTCTTGAAAAATCAGTATTTGAAACCTATTTTTTTTCCAAGCACGCATACCAATCACTTAGTTTAACTATGTTTGGCCCCCGTGTATCTGAGCACTCAATGCATGATCAAATTCGTTTGCAAGGTGAGCTTGCTAATCATCGAATTATGGTGGGTGCTAACTTCTTCCACTTATTTCCTAAGCTTAGCCAAGTCTGGTCGGAGTAGCAGGGCTTACAATGAATTATCGAACTCACTGTACCGACGAATTGGTTTGCGAGACAAGATTATAAACAATCGCCCGATCGTAGCCATCCGCTGGTATATATTAAACACAATTGACACGACGAAGTTTTATACGTAGAGTGATGAAACAACCGCTAACATCACTTACATACATCAATACGTTTTGTATCAGTTTGGCCTTTATCTCCTCAAAAACAAGAAATAGTACACACAAATATTCATCATCATCAGTCTTTTAACGCCCGTCATTGGAAATAGAGCTTCCCCACGATTCACAAAACATCTCTATCATTGGCGTCGCGGAGCCAGTACTTCCTGAATTTGTGTAGCTCGTCTCTTCTTCTAATATTCTGCCGGCCTCAGTTGTGCATGTGATCTGGGGGGATCCATGTCGTGAGTTGCGATGTCTATTGGTTGTCTGTCATTCTTGCAATATGGCCAGCCCACTGCCATTTGAGAATTTTAATTGATTCTATGATGTCCCTGACTGTTGTCTTTTCCAAGATGTACTGTCCTGTCTTGTGGTCTCTCCATGTGAGGCCCTGTATAATTCTTTAATGTGCACGTTGCATGGTTCTCAATTTGCTGATCCGTCTCTTGGTTAGGTTCCATGTTTCAGTTCCATAAGTAACTATTGGAATGATACATTGGTTATGCACCCTTCTTTTTAGGAATAATGTTTGCATTAGTTTGGCTTTCATCACCTCAAAAACGAAGAATTGTGCAGATAAAAATCGAAAAAAAAAAGTGATTAAATCACGTGAAATGTGGTGAATTGATCTCAAAAGATGTCTTAGACGCCAGTGGCGGGCCCAGCAGAATTAAAAGAAAAAAAGAGAATGATTTATATGTTTTTTTCACATTATATTATTAAAAATGGTGTGAAATTTCTCCCCCATTTTTTAAAACCTGAAACGGGAAGTTTACAGAGTGTAATTTAATATATTCTACCTAATTAGAATAAACAACACAAGGAATTGAAGATGACTTTATCAGTATGCATGCATTTACGTACGTACGTATGTGAGGAAAATCAAAGATGCAGTCAGTAGGGGCTTCAGTTCTGTCGACTCGTTATTCTTTGGGTATGTCTGGGAGTTCTGATTCCATTGTCTATCGATCTTTTTGAGACATACCACAAGCCTACTTGTTGGGGTCACCAAATGGGAATCCGACCACAGAAGTAAGGTCCTGGTTGGCTACATCGCTAATCACTTCGTATTCAGGTTCGATGGTTCTCCCTAGCGGAAGTACCCATAGCACGGTTAATAAAAGCACAAAAGCATAAAATGAAATTGGCCGACTTGGTTCAATTACAACAGGAAAAGTTTATTATTTTTTAGAATTTTGATTTTATTTTCTTTCAATCAAAAATTTGCCAGTTTTGAGGGGAAAAAAAGTTAAAACATTCTAGGGGTATAATTTCACGATATAGCTATAATGCTAAACCAGATTATAATTTACCAGCCGACATAGGAAACAACACGTGTGGATTTCTATTTCTGTCAGTTCTTAAAAGACCCTGGTATGACATTTTTAAAAAAATTTAGCAAATCCCTTACCCTACCCGTAGCAATAACCCTAAACCAAACATGGAAATAAATCATGGGCACTTTGCCAAATTTGGGCACAAGATTTCTCAGGTTTGAGAAAGAACATTTTTTCTAAGTTTTAGGATGCTTGCATAAGGGTGCTGGCCTAACTAGGATAGAAATGTGTGGGAAAGTGCTCAGCTTCGTCTGTTATTTAGTTTTATGAAATCTATATAAAATATTTGCTTTCTTTTGTTATCAAATTTGAAACCCCCCTGGCTACACTAGGTATCTAAGCTAATACATACACACACACATGCATATATATATATATATATATATATATATATATATATATATATATATATATATATATATATATATATAAGGAGAGAGAGAGAGAGAGGGAAAGAGAGAGAGAGAGAGACAGAGAGAAAGAGAGAGAGACCCCGTATCTATCTATGGAAACAGCCTTTCCGTCACTAGTCCTCTGCGAACCCAATGTTTCTTTATGCCAAATAAATTTTGAGCTTCGATTATCATTTAAGAAAACAGCATTGATGTCATGTAGGGTTTATATGAACTTAAATAAAACCCAGTGATTTACACCTGTGGTTCAATATATTAACGAATTCAAATTCTAAATTAGACTCATGTTTCCGTTCACGCATGCTCCATTCACAAAATAAAAATGCCGATGCAAAAAAAAAAAAAAAGAAAAAATGACGAAACGCTCCTTCAATACCGTGGAACAACAATAATGCCAAAATGGACATTTAATTTCCGCCATCTTCACAGAAGTACAGAGGGAAATACGGCTTATTTGAATGATTTTCCCTTTAATATGACTTTGTTTTGTGGGAATTTTTTTTTTTTTTAAGCATCACCCGGCTCGCACTATTTTGGCATGTGGTCACATAAGCCGTATTTCCATGGAAATTGCAGAAATTGGTACTCAGTTTGGCATTTTGAAAAAAAGTTACTCACTGCATCTTTAAAATCAACGATTATGTATTTACGAGATCAAATAATGACAGAAAATGATGTTAACGATTTTCAAAGAGTAGTCAACAGCTTTCAAAAACCACCAAATCTGTTACTTGAAGCCCCATTCAGCAACACAAGCTTAGCTTACACAACGAATTTTGCGAAAACATTTAGAAAATGATTACACATTCCTAAGTTACATAATGCATATGATAATCCTTGCTTACACGGGTGTGAACTGATATTCACTGTATGATGTATCAAGTTCCCATAGTTTAGGTCCGTGAAAGTAAGAAAAAAGGAAAAACTAGAGACTACTTAGAGTTCATCTTCAATAGTTTCCAAGATGTGGGGCAGTTCTTTGTCCAGTACATTTGATAAGAGCGACCTCACTTTCTGCTCAGTTGCAATCAGACTTTGTTCAATTCTATCACAGTTTAAATATATTCACTGTACGAATTAAGCATAAATGAAAGATTGCTCGAATCTTGTCGTCAATCGATAATCACGCATTGATCTGTTGATTTTTTTCATTCTGTTTCAGAGATTTCTAACTTTTTTTCATTTGTACATCTTTTCTTCATTGGAAACCTAATTCAAGACCTCAAGGATTCATATCAGATTCTACTGAACTCATCGGATGTTGAGTTCACAAGATTTATAATCGTCACTCTCATAAAACTGATAAAATCGTAGACTTATAAAATCTCTCATCTACCCATTTCAATTCCTTTCTTTCTAATTCTCCCTAGCCTCGTTCAAAGTACTTGTTTTTCTTGTGTACTTTTCTCCTCCTCCCCCCTCTCTTCCCCCTTGATATTTTTGCTTTGTATGGCACGAGTTCAGATTGAGGAGGTGGAGACAAGTAAAGAGAATTTTCGAGAGAGCAAGGCAGAAAATGCAATGAATGATGCCTAAAAGAACCCTTTGAAAGTGGTCAATTCAGCAGAATTAGAAGGGGAAGAAATTGAAATGATTTCATTTTTAAATTACATCAATGAAAATAGCGCAAAATGTCTCCAGAATTTTTTAACCTGAAACGAGTTTACTAAGAGCAAAATAATATTTTCTGTTCAATGTTTGAAATGAACATGTATTGAATATGTTTCAAGCACACACTCACTCGTACACACACACACACACACACACACACACATACATATATATATATATATATATATATATATATATATATATATATATATATATATATATATATATATATATTAAAACCAGTTACATTGTTTGGACTGCTTGATTTTCCACATATTCCATTTTCTTTAATATACAATTATTCTATACTCAAATAATTATTATGAAACAAATCTCCACCATTGTAATTTTTCTTATCAGAATTTCTATATGAATGCTAAAATTCCAACGACTCGAAATTTCAGGAACAAGAAAAGATGAGTAGACTGTTCTATCGCAATACAATTGCGGATATTTAGAAGTGCAATGGATTGCTGTATAGTTTCTCTCCAATCCTGCTTGGTGCAGAAAAATCAAACATTTCGCCATTGTTGTCGAAACAGAATTCATCCGGCACATACACATTGTTCACATATCACTAAACTCTTCCTCTCTCAGAAAAATTGCTCTTATTTATTCTATACGTCAACACCTACTGTTTGGCAGTCATTTCGTTCTTTGTCAGTTGTGATCATGTTTAGTCTTTTCTTGTGAATAAAATCTTTTGCTTCTCAGAACTCTTTTTATATCCTCTTTCCCCCTCCCCTAAAGCATCTGGTGTGTATTATTTGCTGATTAAACTTTCTCTCTACGGCAGCCACTGCATCTCGTTCAGTAAATCTTGTTTAAATTGATTAATCGACACGTAGTTATCTTTGAGCGTTCTAAATTATTCTTAATTAAGAAACTGATGAGATTTTCAAGTCGAGTGACTGATTTCTCTAGGCATCGATTTTCCTGTCTTATTTTTTGTCAACTTTCACATTCGATTCGATTGGCAATTCATATCATAGCTGTTCGATATACGCAATCGACGCTCATTGCCTTCCATATTCATGTATCCACATCTGATACACAATACATACTCTTGTACGCTGGTAAACATTTACATAGGTACATATATTCATCTATATTTTAAACACGTACACTCTCTGTCTCTGTCTCTGTCTCTCTCTCTCTCACACATGAATATTTCTTTTATGGATGTGAAGTGATTGGACGGGATGAATGTGAATATCACTTGAGTTTTTCTTCTCACCTCCCAATTGTCATTTTCACATACACCTCCATATATATATATATATATATATATATATATATATATATATATATATATATATATATATATATATATATGAAGGGCTTCATGATAAGATGCATTACACGCCAAATTTGAAATAAATGAGTTACCTCACCAGAGACGCCGCTTCAGAGTGCGATCTATCGATATTTACCTTTGAATTAACGGAAAATACATTTCAAATCTTCCTACGGATCGAAAGATAATTGCATTTTGTTGACAAATGCATTAAAAAGAAATTACATTTTCCCCTTTTTCTCATTTAAAGAATCTTTGTTATAATTCACTTTGATATGAGAGTCTTTTCTGTACCTCTCTCTCTCTCTCTCTCTCTCTCTCTCTCTCTCTCTCTCTCTCTCTCTATATATATATATATATATATATATATATATATATATATATATATATATATATATATATATGATGACTTCTAGTTAGAATGGATAGCAAGATGGGTGTTTGAGGGACTAAATAATATAAGTATTTTTCATGTTTCTGGATCTTCGCATTGAGGAGTATGTGGCGTGGAGCATGTTGGAGAGACGAGGAATTTGGTCACCTCGTGGTTTGATGTGTAGCACGCATGCGGCCTCTAAAGATGTGAAAAGTAAAAAGAACATGTACAAAAATTTACACATAAGACGTAAATTTAACATAAAAACATAAATGACAAATGACAAATGAAGATGAAGAACATAAGAATAACATAAATCTTGCGTGAAAAAATGAGAAGAGAAGAGATAGCAAACGGTGGGAGTTTTCTAATCGTTGATGGTGCAGGCGTTGGATTCGAAATGAAGGTGTCTGAACAGCTAGGATATCCGTATGGCTCGAATCGTACCAAGTAATACGTGGAAACCGGGTACAATGTGCACTCCAAACAGCCAAGTGTGCGTGGACTTGGGGGGCTATTCTTTGTCACCGGTACACTATACCATGGAACGAAAATAATAATACAGTTAATAATGAATAATACATTTTTATCATGCGTGTTTCCTGATGTAAAGAAATTTAGGAAATATAATCGTGACAATCGGATAGTGAAAAGCTTTGATATTTCATTCACGATAGTGAGAGGTGTATACGCATTTGGAGTACGCGGTGAAGATACTGTGACGTAGCTGCATAGATGTGCGTATGTGTGATGCCTAAACATTGGTGAAATGAAAAGGGCAGAGTTAGTACAGAGATGATTAACGGTGGAAAATGGCTGAGATCGGACCAGACGGCTGGTCGGAAAAATGATAAAGATCTTAGGGAGAAGGAGAGAGAGAGAGAAGAAGAGTGGCTGGTAACAAGCGCTTGGGCCAGACGCATGACCAGCTTGGGGTGTTGGTGCAAATTAGCATTGGACCATGTGCGTCAAGGGATTTTATCGGGGTTGTCGTCAGAAGAGACGTTTTTGCTATCTTGCTAAAAGAAGGGTTTTATATTTAATTCCTAACAAAAAGTATAGGGGGCACTACATACACACACACACACACACACACACACACACATATATATATATATATATATATATATATATATATATATACGCAGGTGCTTCGATAAGTCCACAGCATTACTTATTTGGGTTAAAAAGAAGAGATATTTACCCGCCTCAGTTACCAGTGCTTAATTACTCATCAATTTAATCAAGTCCTGGTGCCACATCAAAAAGCAGATTTCCATGCACTGATGCCATTATTTTTAGTGGTTAGCGGTGTGATCTTGGAACTAATGTTGCACAGCTGATGAAATGTGTCAAATGGCTTGATCCAGTGCTTATTTTCTGTCGACGAACGGATTTGTCTTATAAGAAAGCTTATAGAATAAAATACCCAGGAATAGTAACAAGCACAGATGCTTCTTCCTGGATTGAATAGTCATTCAATAATAGATTAGTGTCTCCACTTTGGTTTGATGATGGATTAGTGCACTGTACGGGCTTCCTAAATTAAGGTCCCCGACTAACAGAAGGGTTGGATATAGATCACTGGGGTCACAGGAAAAAATATTTTTGCTTTTTCTTTCTCTGTTGGGTTAGTGTTGAAATACAACCATAACAACGAGCAAGGGGTTACGAAAAAACCTGGCTTATCAAAAATGGTCACAAATGAAAAAAGCTGCAGAAGCCTTGGATTGTTGGATTTTTTTCTCTTGTAGCAGTTTCTCCAATCAACGGCCGCCGTAGCTGTCAAAGATATCATTAATAGAAAAGAATATATATTGTAATGTAAGAACGAGAAGTACATTAATGAAACTTTGAGCAATGGAAAAAAGCAATCGAAAAACTCACACATTGTTGGATATATAGCTGGAATGAATGGGAGATAACCCAGTTTCCACTCATAAGATAATGATATTGTCTATTCGTTCCTCAGATTTTTGAGTCCTTATATCATACGGATAGTTGTTTTTTGCAAAGTGCAGGCAATATTTTCTCTTGTGTTTGAGTTGAAACACTCTTTCGTTCACACTTTCCTTAATGCTGAGGAGACAAATTTCAACGATCTTTCAGATTCTTCCTAATTCTGAATACACATCTCTTCGATATTCCAACTTTTCACAGCCTAAGGAGGAATCTTTTGAATGAACCCTTTTACTTGGGTTCAAATTTTACTTGATACAATGAAGATAATATTAGACAAGCACACATTGAAATCACAACTACAATAGTGACTTTTTTCATTTGCAGCTATGTTACTGTAAATGAGGTTAAAGGGGCACGCGGTGAAAAACAGGGGCAAGCGTGTTCTCCTCTGATCAGCCCTGACACTGGGATAAGAAAAGTGTAAATTTGCTTGAGGTGTACCTGAAGTCAATGACTCACCTCAAAACGTGAGTTGAACGCTGTTTGGTTTTTTTCTCCCATCTTTTTACAAATAAGCAAGAAAGAAGCGTGGAACAAACTTTCAGAAAAGGTGGGCTATCTGAACAAGAATTCTATCAGATATTTTTCAGAAAGAAATTAAAGAAAAACCTGTTCCCATGGAATCAATTGTTTGAAATTTGTTTGTGAGAACATTTATAATTGGGTTCAATTGTCACTCGGTGCTCCTCAAGATTGATCTGCGGGATATTGTGTTTGGAATCACTTGTATCTATGGGTAGCAACTCGTATAATAAATATGTCAATAATTTAATTTTCATATGAGTTGCAACGTGTAGATATTAGTGCTGCCACACAAAATATCACACTTTCTGCGTTCAAAACATTTCTTGCAACGCAGGAAGATGTGAATTAGATCTTATCCCCAGCGCTTTCAGATATCCTGTTCCTGAGCATATGAGGTGGAAAACTCAAATTAATTTCTTCAAAACGTTACGTTCATTGACAACAGTTAATGTTCTTGTATGATTCATTTCATTTCCACAGATGGTTTGCCAAAAATTCAAATATATTTTCTGGTGGATGATAGATCATATGTCATACACTCAATGAAAAAAAAAATTGCATCTAGACTGAAATATCAGGCTTATGGTATATAGTGAATAAGCGTTCAGTTTGTGATTTATAGTGAAATGGCCTTCAGTTCATGATATATAGTAAAATGACATTATGTTTATGATATATTGTAAAATGACATTTAGCTTACGGTTTCAAAGTGTTAAGCGCTAGCGTACACAAACTCTTAGAAAATACAGTAACGAAGATATTTTGAACGGGAGCAAGATGTAAGCATTTACTCCAATAAAGAAAAAATATTCTTAGGAAACAACTGACACTCAACAAGGCACACGTACAAAGAAGCACAACCTCACACACAGGGCTTCATTTAAATTTTATACTTTTTCCAATTGTGAAACCTTAATTTATTTCGAGCCAAAAAAAAACAAACAAAAAAAACAAAAAAAAACCCAAAACAAAAAACAAAACAAAGCAAGCGATACAAAAATAAACAAACAGTGAAATCGAAAGCATAAATAAGAAATAGCTTTCAAAAAATAAATGATGGTCTCTTTTGAAAGGGAGTTAAAGAAGAGCGGACTGGCGACTGAAAATTGACTTGGGAAATAAATGCAGGCCGAGCTTAAACATAGCGTCCTGTCTGGCACCAGTCAATATATATATATATATATATATATATATATATATATATGATGTAAAGGATAAGGCTGGCGTTTTTATGAGTACTTATACTTGTATTGAGGAGCAAACACACATGCATGTTATTCATATACACACACATAGCCAATATATATATATATATATATATATATATATATATATATATATATATATATATATATATATATATATATATATCAACAACTCAATATATGTATGTACGGGAGTGTATTAATAAGTGTGACCCTGACATTGTTTTTTGATGAAATTTGATCAAACATTTTTTCATCTATGTGATTAATGGAGAGGCGTTCGGTTGAGTGGATTGACAAAGGTAAGACATTATAAATCATAAATATTTCATTTTACAGAAAAGAAGATGCCTTATACACACACACACACACACACACACACACACACACACACACACACATATATATATATATATATATATATATATTTATATATATATATATATATATTTACTCCTGCACATACTACGAACCAGGGATGCAATATAATATAATATAATGTTATGTCTAATGTATGATGGGTTTATTTCATAGAGTGCTCGATACATAGTAAACTTAGAAATATAGTAGAATGGGAATCTGCGACTCAAACCCGTTTATGTTTCTGCCCTGTTTGGTCCTTTTCAGATGAATATATATATATATATATATATATATATATATATATATATATGTGTGTGTGTGTGTGTGTGTGTGTGTGTGAGAGAGCTTTGATGTGCTTGGGTATGTGTGCATGCACGATGGCAGAGACATAGATATATGTATACGTACTCAAGAGTGTACATGTCTCTTGATATACGCCGTTTTTGTTTTTAAGTTAATGACGTCTTTAGAATTCTGACGTCTCTTGAATAATGTTACATGCCCGACTTAGCTGACTCAGGGCAATTCTGGTGGGAATTGAAAACATTGCAGCGATCATGTTTACTAATGAAGAGCAAAAGACCAAGTAAAAAAACCCCTGGGATTTCATCGGAGATCTTTTTTCCTGAACTGACGCAACCAATTCTAACTTTTTAGTTTTTTTTTACTTAATTACTTCTTTGTGGTCCTGCTTGTGTTTGTTTTTGTTATTAGTCCTGACTACTGACATGTACTCACATTATTGCCACCGACAGGCTTTATTTACGCGACTGTAAACAAATGGGTCATGAGCATGTGTTCTTGTTATTGTGTTATATATTATGTTTGTTTGTTTTTTCAAATTCTTTCTTGAGTTGCATATCTGATATATATATATATATATATATATATATATATATATATATATATATATATATATGTGTGTGTGTGTGTGTGTGTGTGTGTATCTAATTTGAAAAAGGTGTTGGTCCAAAATTTCACACAATCTATGCAGGTCGCACCTGGTACACTTGGGTTAGACATGGAAAGTGAAGTTACTTGTCCAAGGTCCGTGGTTCGATCTCGAATCGTGGAAAAATATGTGCTTTGTACATTTTTTTCGCATATTCAAGAACATTGAATGAACAAAGTGAGATGGAAAGTTGTTAAGAGATCAAAACTTAATTACACAGTGTAAGAAATGTGAATTTCACGTACTTGAGAACATATAGGCTGGTGTGGATGGAGAAAAAAAGCTTTTCTCTTTTGATACCGACCATAACCAATGCATCCTCCCAATAGTCACTTATGGAGTTGAAACATGGAAGCTAACCAAGAGACAGACCCGTAAATTGAGAACCATGAAACGTGCACATGAAAGAATAATGCTGGGCCTCACATGGAGAGACCACAAGACAGCACAGTACATCCGAGAAAAGACAAGAGTTAGGGACAACATAGAATCCTTTAAAAATCTCAAATGGCGGTGGGCTGGCCATGTTGCAAGAATGGCAGACAATCGATGGACACCGCGACTCACAACATGGATCCCCTGAGACCACATGCCTAACCGAGGCCGGCAAAATGTTAGATGGAGAGACGAGCTAGACAAGTTCAGGAAGTACTGGCTCCGTGACGCCCATGATAGGGAAGTGTGGCAAATCCTGGGGAAGGTCTATGTCCAACGACAAACGTTAAAAGACTGATGATGATGATGATGATGATGATGATGATGATGATGATGATGATGATTCAAAATTAAGGTGTGGATTAAAAAAGTGATTATATCTGTCGCTGAGTAGTTTAAATATCTTGTTTGATTGATAACTTGTGTATTTTAAAATCAAAAGTGGCGAATATGATTATCTATCAGGGGTACTGAGATTATACCATTTATTGGTAAGATTACCAGTCTCGGGTATCTTCACAACTCTCGGAATCTGCTAAGAAAGAAAAGATTTTTCAGCTGGCATAACAAAGGGAATATTCTGAGGGAATGTGATTTCCTTCCAAGGGATATACATATCTTGTGAACATGGACCAAACAGCAGGTGCTGTTTCGACACAAGTTCCGAATAAACAGATATGGTGTAATTCAAGAAATCAGGCCTGCCACTTCTACTTCACATATGATGTTAAGTTACACAGAACCTTCCTTTCGAATTTATTTGGTTTCTATATTTTTATACGTGGAGATGCAAGGAATGTAACCGACATATCGAATACGAGAAAAGGAAAGAACGTCGTAGAAAGAAAGATGGGTTGCAAGTAGAAACATATTGTATGAGAATAAAAACAGAGCAGGAAGATTAGCACAATATGGACACACACACGTATACGTATATATATATATATATATATATATATATATATATATATATATATATATATATGGTTGCCTGTAACTATGCTTGTGCACACACATGATCGGATCAGAAGTAAAGAGATATTAAGATAAATATATAAAATAATTCTGAGGTCGCCTTTGACATGCATCAAGAATATATTTACCTCTATGTTAAATTTCAGTTTGATAAGTGCAAAATTATTGCCAAGTAAGGAGTAAAAATGACCAACATTGATGGATTCAAATGACCTACAGAGTCAATGGAGCAAAATATGGCCCACAAATCCGGGAATTGTCTATGACTGATTAGAAATAACCTTTGGTGACTTCTAATGATCAAAGTGATCAATACTGTACGGCAAATGACCTTTGCCGAGGGAAGATGCAGCTTTCTGTTCAATCTTAGACCTATGGGTGCTAAAACTGTTTTAGAATATTCATTAATGACCAGTGGTGATCCTGTGCGACCTAAAATGTCACATTAATTTCGATCTTTGCCGTGAGAAGATGTACGCATATGCAGAATTTCAGCACCCCCAGTAAAAGAACTTTGGCCTAAAGCGTTGGAAATTGACTAAAATGGCATCAGGTGACCTCGAATGACATCTGTTGTCAAAATCACATCACATACATTCTAGGATGACCTCTTCTACATGCTGAAAAATAGGTTAGATAAGCCTTGTAGTTTTTGTAGAGAAGAGGCACAAATGAACTAACAAAAGGTCCAAATTTTAGCATAGAAAGAATGGGAATATAAACACAGGTTGGGGATGCTATAATGTTTGCTTAGTCTCAAGTGTTACACACACAAGAATACACACGCACGTTTGCATACACAATCATACACACGTGCACATGCATGTACGTACATGCTCACACACACACACACACACATATATATATTTATATATAAACCGTTTTTCATACATGAATCCAGTACCTGGCTCTCCAAAAAAGTACAATGGAATACTCCTGTTGAATATATACATATGTTGGTGTGTGTGAGTGTGTGTGTGTGAGTATGTGTGTATGTGTGTATGCACACATAAATCGTCTGTAAGTGTAATAAAGTGAGAAGGAAGACATGAGGTTCTGTATCCTTTGTAATCGACATAGAACTTTGTTGCAGAGAGTTGTTCCTGAAATCGATATTGCTTTTGCCTCAAGTGAGAGATCCTCACCAGTTTTTTTCTCCATTTGATGGTAATCAGAGAAAAAACGATCAGAAACTTTTGAACGGGAAATTAGTATGAGTATACGATTCTGACATTAATCAACAGTTGAGCAATGAAGATACACGTTGCACGTTGTCTGGGAAAGTGTTTCAAGTGAACAGATATATCTCATAGGCCTTAGTAAGTTTGACCAGGCAGGGAAATTGCTTGCGTTTAGCCGTTATCACGAGACAAGCTTATGCGAGTATTGTAATCCCTTTACTTAGCATTGTTCGCCAGCACTAATACTTCTAATTTAGTTGTTTTTATTTTCTTTGATTTAAGTGCTTTCCGTTTGTTTACGCATATTCCTGTTTATGTCTGCTTCAAATGAGGCTGAATAGCTTTTACCTATCCTTTCTCCTGCTTTGAACCATCGTTTCAGAAAAGAGAACAACATTAGAAAGACTGGAAAACGGCTCCTTTCAGATTGGTAAATTTTTCCTCAATTCTTTCATCATGTATTACAATCTGGGGTCAGCTCAACTTTTTAATTTTACTCTTCATTCTGTCCTTGTGTTCTCCGACATCATCGTTATCATCGACTAATTATTAGTTAATTTTTTCATTTCTCATTTTCTCATTCTTTTTCTTCACCCTCTCCGCCTCCTCCACCTCTTACCCTTAATCATCTTTCTTCAGATTTACTATCTTCAGGAAATTTGGGGAGATGAAGGAAAGCTAATTGAGTTATTTTACAGGTTCAAAGAAACATCTCAATTTGAACCAGAGCTGGCAGAAGTATTTAACCAACGTTCCTCTGCTTGAACATGCGTGAAAAGTTACATACATAACAGCGTGTAGAAACCCATTTAGTGTTTACGCATGGCTGAATGACGGAAGAGACGCAAATACTTCAGTTAAAGAGCTAAATTTGGATTCGTCTGTTTACACTTATATATATATATATATATATATATATATATATATATATATATATATATATATATATATATACACACAAATATGTATATATATGCAAATATATATATATATTGGTATATGTATGAATATACACGTGTATAAAAAAGTATGATCCCTCATCTCTGTGTATGTGTGTGTATGTGTCTGGGTGTGTGTGTGTGTGTGTGTATGTGCGTGTGCGTGCGTGCACGTGTGTGTATGTGTGCAATACTGTAGCATCCGTCAAAGAATTGGGGATATTTATGTAAGGATAAATCATACAAATATACATGACTATTCTTAAGGGAAAGCACGATCCCTAAGTAAATTTTATCCTATATTCAATCAGCAGAAAAATAGCCTAATGGATATGTTACTTATCTAGATACATTTCGACAAATTTTTCTGTTTGTTTCTTATTCATTTGTGAAAGAAAATCAAGAAAAAGGAAAATTAAGCGACCTAAACTTTTGTTTAATAAAATATCCATAGATAGACACGCATCTTTGTGTATACATTAATATATGTTTAGAGTATTTATTCATAACACCTGAAAGAACTTCCTTGAATCTTATTGAGTTGTGGTCTACTTCAATTCTCCCATATCCCCTTCGTAGTCAGTTTTCTTTTCCGAAATAGTACAAGTGGTGGTGGGTATTGTGGAAAAAGCCCAAAGACACATGACTCACGGATCTTTGTTTCTGCAATGGAGCCAACGAATGTACTTGGCAAAAGACATATTCATTCAAATTCCCGAATGAATATTTAACGTGACACTAATGAAGTAGAATGTTGAATTGAAATGGCTTAGCTAATTAACCTTAACACCTCTACTTTGATGAACGGCGGGCGGATGAATGAAAAGAGAAACCTATTTAAATATTCTTGACATGACCACTTTACTAACCTACATTGCTGACTTGATTTCATGGCTGCCAAATGGTATTTGATGATGGTGAAGGAACAATACCATACGCTAATGGTATAATTTTACATAAAACTGATATACAGCTAAACCAAAATTATGCACTTATGTAGATCATTGCTTTTAAAATATGGGTTTTCAAATGAATCACTTTTGGAGAATATATGAAAGAGATTTAGAATTGTTTTCTATCCAAGCCAACTTGAGCCTCGATCACAATCTTCAGCAACATTTGTTTTTATATTTAATTGTTGGTTATAGACGCACCAGGCAATTAATTCCAAATTTTTCTTTGGTTCCAACTATTAAAGAGAATTATTCATCAATGATTCTGTTTTGTTTTATCATATTTTATTTGATAATTATTTAATTTATTACGTTCAGTCAATTTTGTCGAATTACTGGTCAACCTGCAGTGGAAATGTTCGTGAGAATAATCAGCTGCATCGTTCCTTCAAAAAATGGCTGATTAATCGAGTCAAATTTGAAATTATTGCTCCACAGCCATAAGTTTTAGTGAATTGTTGAATCACTTTTAATGCTTTTCACCTAATGTGCTGGATGTACGTTCTGTCTGCTGTCCTGATTTCCACCCAGAAGGTCTACTTTTTCCCCAAAATATCCTTAAAGTTTCTGTAGACAAAAACAATAAAGGATTTTTCGAACTTCAAAGACATTTTAAAGAATTAGTTGCTGATAATATTTGCAGCAAAATAATATGTATATATATCTATTATCTTGTTGTATATATCTATATATCTATTTATATGTGATATATACATATATATTCCTATTATGGAAAGGCTTCAGTATTTTTAAGCATCGTGAAAAAAATGTTTGAATACATTTCAAATTGAGGATTTAATAAAGAAAATTATTGCTATGTTAACGGTACAATAATCCTGCAATATATTGCTCTGAGATATCATCCATTTCGATTGGTTCCATTTGGTGACGTTTGGAGTTGCCAGTGTTACTAGCACACTGCTAAGGGGAAAATGCAAAACACTACTCCAAGAAATTCAGCTCAGCTCCTGCCTGATCCCACAGTGAGAATAAAGGCAGTCAATGTCTACGCAGATTAACTTTATTGTCTCATCAACGTTTGGATGAAGATCGACAAGCCAAGATAGAGAACGAAATGAACACCAGTGAAATTCTTCATTCACATAAATAACAGATGTTATTACATTTTTTTTTACGCGCTGCGCATCCATAGCTCTTAGTTACATATCAGTTGTCACGCAGGCTATGACGAGTTCAAATTCCTACATGATTTAATTCCTACAGAAGACACGCTGATTTGAGGAGAAATACACATGAATAAACACACAGCTCTCTGTCTCCGTCTCTCTCTCTCTCTCTCTATCTCTCTCTCTCTCTCTCTCTATATATATATATATATATATATATATATGTATATATATATACACACACACACACACACACACACATATATATATATATATATATATATATGGTGGATTAATTGATTCACTACACAGGCACGGTTCGTAACACATGCGTATACTGAATATGCAAATTCGCGCTTTTGTGAATATATATATATATATATATATATATATATATATATATATATATGTATATATAATTGTGTCATTCACAGACAGCTGTTTCGTTGTATTACAAATCTTCAGTGTGGCTATAGACTTCCCATTATCCAATCCAGTACCACGAGGTAGGATTGAAAACTTGCTCCAGACCCAGAGGCCGATATCCTACCTCTTAGCTACGGAACTGATCAGTAAGGCTGAATTTAAGCGATATATTTATTATAGGCTAAATCCACCGTCCACCAGTGTGCTCTCTCCTTCTCATTTATGTCTGTTATTCTTAGTTCTAATTAAGTGGCTGAAAATTTTACGCACTGATCTCTTTTCTAAGATATCACTGGGAATATGGTATCATCTTTATTTTATCGTTTGTATCTACATTTCGGTAATAGTGAAAAAATTATCTATTAATAACAAATGATATTTGTTAAAGTTGAATCACATGGTTAAAATCTAAAACTACTGGTATTCCCTGCCGTTCAGAAGTTCGTTTCACAACAATTCTACCAGAAAAGCGCAAACAGCATCCAGTGTTTATGAGGCAGAATATTCATATTATAACTATTAAGCTGAACAGCCAGACAAAAATAAAAAAAGTTTAAAGGAATATAACGTATTCATGATTATCCATTTCTCTGTAATATAATTTTCATCGTTAGAAACAACCAAGAGAAGATGTAGACAGTGAATGAACAAAATGGGAAGAATGGGGCGGTTTAATAAGCCCTCGCCTTTCTATCGGGCTGTTCAGCTCAATGGTTACAAGCGATGCTACGTTTAATTGACTGTCTCATCGGTTGCAGGTTCGATTTCTGCTGTGGCCTCATTTTTATTTGATTGCTTATTCTATTTACGCTGTCTAGACTGAGTGACTCATTCTCAACGTAGCGACGGGAGGTCATTTCAATTAATGTTTTAGATAATAAAACGCATTCATCAATATTCTGTCGGATTCATTTCGTAATGATATGATAAGAAACAACAACGTGCAGGCAAGAGATAAGTAGCAATTGAACACACTGGTTTGAGATTATCTAAAATTTATTTACGTGGATACTGAGTAAGAAGGTTTTGTTTTCATAGTTGTATTTTTCAGCTCACAGAAATCATTACCTTGTGAAATGTCATCCACTGCCAGCTTTTGTGTTACATCTTTTCAGTGAGGTTATGGACTCAATATCCCATCCAGTACCGCTATATATATATATATATATATATATATATATATATATATATATATATATATACATATATACACATATATATATATATATATATATATATATATATATATATATATATATATATATATATATATACATATATATATATATATATATATATATATATATATATATATATATATATGCACACACACACACGTGTATTTATGTATTAATTCTAAAAAGCTTTACAGCCTTAAGTACCAAACATTAAGAAACTATTTCAACATTTTTGTAACCCCTTCAGTCATATATTTCCAAATATCTGTCGATGCAATTTTGCAGTTTTCTTCAGTGTATCATTATGACTTACGTATATTTTTTGACTGTGATACGACGTGTAAACTTCAGATTGTTGGGATCATCAGTCGTTTACCGTGTAACTGTTTCGGGGATTATACGAACGAAAAAAATTTATATCAACATGGCACCCCTGCGGTGTTTATCAAGTGCAAACTCCTTCTCAGCTAAGATTCTAACATATAGCCTATACATAACCGTCGCATTGAAAAGAAACAAATATTCTGAGAATAGACACGTTGAGAATTTGATGCAAAAACAGCCAATTTAGGCCTTTGCATTACCGGAGGCTATTTAACTCACTACTAAGAGCATCACTAGGTAAAAGTGGCTACTCTATCGGTTGCAGGTTCGATTCCTGGATCATCTTCATTTTCTTTAATCGTTTTTCACATCCACGTGACTTGGTTGAGTAAAGTGAGATAATTTCAAATGAGTTACTATATATTATAATGCAATTTATAATCATTCTGTCGGATTATTATTATATATATATATATAAATATATATATATATATATATATATATATATATATATATATATATATAAATGAATATATATATATATAAATATATATATATAAATATATATATATACATATATATATAAATAAATATATATATATATATAAATATATATATATATAAATATATATATATATAAATATATATATATATATAAATATATATATATAAATATATATATACATATATGAATAAATATATGTATATATATATATATATATATATGAATAAATATATATATATATAAATAGATATATATATATATATAAATAAATATTTATATATATATATATATAAATAAATATATATATGTATAAATAAATATATATATGTATAAATAAATATATATATATATAAATAAATAGATAATATATATATATATATATATATATATATATATATATATATATATATATATATATATATATATATATATATATATATATATGTAGAGAGAGAGAGAGAGTGTGTGAGAGAGAGAGAGACTGGTGAAACGAGGCCCAGTTTGCCCATGATTCGAAGTCTGGTTGCTGATATCATTATCTCTACTAACTGCAGTTCTAAAATCACAGTTCTCCAAAGGGACAGTCGTAAATCTTCCTTTTTCCTATTTGTTAACTCTCTTTTTGTACAACCGTCGGCAAAAATGATATAATTACTATCACAAGTATACCCAAAATACCTGCACAAATATACTTAGAAAGGACTATTTAGTTTTTCTTTCCAACTCACCACCTTTACTTGGTAGCAATGTCTCTTGTACAGTCTGTGACACTACAGATAACAACTAGCACACCCACCAGCCACACCAACCGTTCCCATTCTCCATAGCATTTTCCCAGTAACATTAATGCCAGGGATTTTTTTTCTCAACTCCCCGGACTTCTCAATATTTCTTACTGATTAACTTTCCTTGTTTTTCTTCTTTTTTTTTTTTCTTTAAATGTTTTTCGCTTTCTTCCTCTTTTTTTTTATGGATCTGCAACCTGCGATTCATTCAATCAATTTTTTTTTCTAGTTCGATCTCATGATTTTCTCTTTTTTTTTTTCTTCTCTCTCTCGATGTATAGTCTTTACTACGGAAGATTTCCATCTCCATTTTTTAATTCCCTTTGAGCGAACTTGTGTTCTTCCATTGCATCAGATAAGATTAGCAGATTTTTTCCTTCCATCGAAACTCATGGCCAATTCAACTAGATTAAATGATGCAGCGTGTACTTTTTTCCCTTGTTTCTTCGAACGCCAATTTGTAACTTTCAGTCTTCGTTTCTTTCCCGCAATGTTTTACTCTGGCTTTGCGCTCTCTTCATACATTAATTCGTCCAGCCATTCGGTGTTTCTTTTATTTCGCTTCTTTAACTTTAATTTTTTTGTTCTTTCTCCCCATTCCCGTGGTAAATTATTCTTTTCTCTTCAGGTTTTCTTGTATTCTTATGTTACAGTCATATTCTCTTACCTTTTTATTCAGTCTATTTCATGCACTTTACTTTCTTCATAACATGTGTATCCTTCTCTTTACTCTTTCTTGTCGTTAAACATGTTCTCATTTTTAGTTTCCATCTTTTCTTGTGTCACGGTCGTCTCTATTTGACAGGGTGGGCGAGAATTAACCCCCCATTAGAAATTACATGTAACTTTTGTAAATCTTGCTTCATTTTCTTGAAAAAAAATTTCATTTTGGTCCTAACATTTGTAGAATTTAATTATTGTACGGTCCAAGATAAAGCTACTTCGATTCCAATCGACCAATAAATAACAAAATTATTACTAATTTACAATAGGGATTTTCCGTTTACCCACCTTTTATACATGCTTCTTTCTCTCTGTCTCTCTCAATAATTCTTCCTTCTGTTCTTGCTTGTTTTTTTTTTTCTGTCATCCTTTTTGTTACTTTCATTCCCATTTAGTCTTTCCTCTTCTCTTCTCAGTCGATGTATTTTCCTACGAATCCTCTTTTTTCTTCTCATTGTCTCTGTTTTCCTAATGGGTCTTTTTTTTCTGTTCTCTATTCTATTTTTCATTTCAAATGTATCGTTTCTTTTTTTAATAACTGATTTTCTACTTGATTTTTTCATATTCTCAGTTCTCTTGTCTTCTCTGACATTTTGTCCACGTCCTCTTATTTGATAATGTCTATCTCCTTTTCTCCGGTGTAAATATTTAACCCGACATCGCAGTTGTGATTTCTGTGCACAACTTCGAACTGCAAATCAGATCTGTCACAAAAACTGCCAGCATATGTTTCTTCAGTTTTCAAGTTGGTCTGGCTGGCCCACTGTCTATGTATGTATGTATGTATGTATGTATGTATGTATGTATATATGTATGTATGTATGTATGTATGTAGGTAGGTAGGTAGGTCACATCGTTTAAGCCAGTGAGCTGAAAAGTTAACGTTGGTCTCTCAGTTAGCGCTTGGCAACAAACGCTTGTTTCTTGAAAATTCAGACTTTTTGCCGATCCCTGTCAAACAAAAGGCGATAGAAGTAGCTTATTTGTTAATATCCACTTTTAGGAGTTTTTCAATTGATCATTCCCAACAAGTCATATGACAGTTGCTATGGAGTGTCTTACCAGGTTGTTCATCGAGCCTCTGTTTTTTTTTCTTTATTTTTTACTCCCTGCCATCATTTCCTTTTCCTTTTTTTTTCATCTGTCTTTTCAGATTGTCTCTTTAATTCATTCATTTTGCAGTGTGCCATGTTTTTTCTTTCATTGTTGAGCCAGACTTTCCTTATCCCATTTAGTAGAATTCTTTCATTTCTGACATTCATTCATCCCAATTTTTCTTCTTATTTTAATTTTTTTTTTTCTTCCTTATGCAATTCCATAGTCTTCATTCTTCTTCGGACAACAGACGTAATCTCCATTCTTTCAACATAAACGTTGCAGAAAATGCCCAACCAATCAAATCTGTCTATTCCAAGATAACCAATCCATTTTCTTTCTCTAATGCCATTGAAGGAAACCTAACCATGCTATTTCTCCCGATGAGCCAATGTACCCACCAAAAAATTACTCTAACAAATCATATGATAATAGAAGAATTAGGTGAGTCAAAATGCATCGTAACCAGTGGTGGGCACATATTACGAAAACGCTAGACTGATGAACCGCTACAAATTTATAGTAAGCGGGGATAGCCACTAACAGTTAACTTGATTAAATCTGACATCAGTTCTGTTTCTTTTTTTTTTTTTTGGTTTTAAACCCACAAAAATAGACCTCATTGGCTGAAATCTCAGTATGTTGTAGCGTTTTAGATAACCTGTGAGTTAAATAATGGTTAGTCTCATTTGTTCACTTAATTTATGTGCACGCTGATGACAATCTAAGCAGTAAAAAACAAACAAAGTGAAGCTAAATTCTTATTGCAATGGTTTGCAGATATCTTCGTTTCCGCTAATTTTTTTTGCGGTTTGTCAGTTTTGTATTCCCACCATTGATCTTAACCT
>OY735210.1:53853118-53880618 GCA_963457665.1 Thysanoteuthis rhombus
GGGCAAGATGTAGACGGTATAAAACCACAGCGCAGCTGTGATGGGTGATGACGATAGGAAGATGGGCTGGGGACGCAATAAGACTCAGTTTCACTCTGCGTCCTGCAATAACCAACAAGTGATTGGTGTGAAACTGTTATCTTTAGTACTGCTGTGGAATGTGAAAGTGTAAAGAGGAGGGCATTGAAAGGAGGACTCGAGACCTGAGAAAAAGTGCTGTCATTTTGTCTCTATAGCGGGGCAACTAGTTTGGAAAAGCATATCATTATTATTATTATTATTATAATAATGATAATAATAATAATAATAATAATAATAATAATAATAATAATAATAATAATAATAATAATAATACTCAAACTCCAGCGGTTACCACCAGGCAACTGGTGTGAGATTCAATAATAATAATAATAATAATAATAATTATAATAATAATGATAACTTTCATTATCATTATTTTCATCATTATTATTATCATTATCAGCATTATTAAAAATAAATGTTATCATTATAAAAAAAATAACATTCGTTATTATTATTATCATTTATGATAAAAAGTATTATCAACAAAAAATAATGATATTTGTCATTGTTATTACTATTATTATTATTATTATTGTTATTATCATTATTGCAACAACATTTGATATTGAGTGAAAATCCTGTTTAAATTCCCAATGTAAGAGTTTCGTTTAAGCAGTCCCTGATTTAATCGGAAAAAAAATATACATGATTAATATCTTGAAGGATTTATCGGTAAAATGATGAAAAAAATCACAATGAGAGCTCCAATGGATAGAAAAAAAATTAAATTTTCTAATTAATAAAGGTTATATCCACCTCAGAAATTTGGATTGAAAAACTTGAAGAGAACTTCGTCTTTCTTTAATAAGTATTGAAAATGTGATCAATTCGATATTGTAGATTTTTGCTAGATTTTCCAAATTGAAGTACGTCGCATCATCTATTTTAGAAATTTCTTTGGTGCAAATATCACTCCCAGTGTTTGTTTTTTATAGAATAGCTTTTCATCACGTTGACGTTATGAAAACTTTCCCATTGTTTTCAGTTTGATCACAAAAAGTCAATAGCAGATTGTTTTCCTGTATTTTTTCTCCAAGTAAAACATTTTGAATTCGAGAACGTAATTTTGAAAATTTTAATTATTTATTCAAAATCTGGTGTTGATTTTCCTATGGAAAGCTTTATCCATACCTATAGGATATAGGAATCACAGAGGCGATTACTATGCTAGTATTGATTATAAAAAGGAAACCGTCCATACATTTGTTACTACTTCATTTGTTTCAGGTGCCATTATTTGCTCCAATGAAGGACAATAAACATTAGCTTACTCATAATACTTTGTCAATCTCACAATTAATCAAATCTGCTTTCCCATTCGTTCTTCAATTGTCTGATAGCCTCAAATGATTTGATGACACATTTGATCTCAAAGGTCGATATGATCTTTAACAATTTCAAATTCGTTCAGAGAATGCTGATATAATGTTAATCTTTATTCGTCTCTTTATCCAAAACTATCATCTATTAAAATCAACAAAGCCAATGATCCATCTTTTGTGGGGAAGGCTAATGCCATGACTGATTTAATCTCATGAGTAGATGGCCAGGATTTGTGACCAATTCGATTCTAATCATAGACATATCAGCAGTAAACCTGTAAACACCACTATGCTAACATTGTTTCAGTATCTAAGATAAAGAAATAAATTTCGCAAGTATAATTAATAGAATCACCTTCGCTTGTGTATAATTATACTTTGTTGGTATGCAAACAGAGACAAAAAACTCTTGATATAACTATCTCTGAATCAAATGGAAAACTGTAGTCACTTTTGGTCGTATTTCTTGTTCTATTTTCAGTGTTTGTTCTTGTTATGGAAACCGGTTGTTAATGCACGTCAAAATCTGGAGCTACTTATAGTCCCTCACTTGTTGAGATGATACCGGGATATATCTTCAGCGAGATATTGGGTGTGTTTGTTGGAAAATAACACAGGTTTCTCCAGTTTTCAAGTCGGTATGGTTAGTTATCTATGTGTGTATCACGTGTACGTGCTACACCAATGGAGCTAGGAGGCTGAACATTCAAACCCGATATATGAAAGCATTTTTAGTGACTTACCTTCGAGACGGTTTCGCCTGTATTCTATCTATCACAAATCTTGGCCGATTTTTCTGTCTATCGCCTGTATTGTTTATACAACGCTCATCTTTACCCCTTCGTTGTTAGCAATGTTTTGGACCTCTCTCTCTCTCTCGTCTTTGCTGACATTAACAATAGGTATTTTTTTCTTTTTTAAAATATTCCAACAACATTTGTCAGAAAAATATAATGCTTGTAAAATTTTCAAGAATTATTTTATTTGGGATGTGTGTGTGGGTGTAAGAGTGAGTGAGTGAATGAGTGAGAGAGAGAGAGAGAGAGAGAGAGAGAGAGAGGGGGGATAATTAAATGATTGAAATTTTTTTGATAATCATACATCTTTTGTTCAACATCTGCTCTGATTGAAATTGACTGCTCCAATCAGTTGCGTATCAATCTCTTGCTACCCGGAGAGTCAGATTGGGTGGATGGATCATAGAAAGGCTTGTTAAACGGTGGGATTATTGTAACAAAAATGTTGCAACGATGACGGTGATTGATTCTTAGGCGGAGAGGACATAATTGTTTTCTAATTTAACAGTCAGGTACACATTTACCTCCCCCCCTGAATCTACCAAACTATGGATATGAACGAAGTATCTGGGGTAGGCACCCTCAAAATCGTAAGCCCCATCAATGGCCAGATGACTCAACTGCCATCTCTGCACAATCCTTTTTGAGGAATCTTCTCCCCCCCCAATCCCCCCCTTATTTGCTGATCTGCAAAACTAATGTATATGGAGTAACCTTATCTTCCTTCCTTTCAGTAACACTAAGTCTTACACAAATCAGATTCTGCGACGGAACGCTATACATTGTAGCAAATTTCAAACTTCTGCTATAAATATCCAAATTAGAAAAATCAGAATAAACACAGAGAAATGAAAGTCTTCAAAATGTGCCACGATTACCAAAAACAGAAATACTTTGAATTGCATAGTTTTGATTGGTGTGCTGGAAAATATAAACACATCACATCATGTTAAAACCTTGAACAAAACACAGTTCGGAAAGTTTTTAAACTAGATAACTGCATTGATGAAGGTATGTTTGTACTACACTCATAACTGATGGGAACAACCTAGAATTCTATTTAACTACGCAGATTTCGATAGAAAACCGTGGTAAATAGGGAACTGTTTGAAAAATCACCAAACAAGTACAACATAAAATTAATACATACGTAATTATATCAAATAGTCCCAAAATTGTCAAAAAACAGTAACTATTTTACATAACTATTTTTTTAAACATTATCTATTCTCCTGTCAATGCACTTATTTTAGTGGTGAATATTGATCGTATAGATCAAGCATCGTACTTTAATTTTTCAGACCAAATTCCAGCTAATAAATGCATGTGAGTCTTATTGACTCCCTCTCTCTCTCAAACACACACACACACACACACATATATATATATATATATATATATATATATATATATATATATATATATATATATATATATATATATCCTACAAATCGAAAGCCAACAGAATAGTCATCGCTTATCTGGGGTAACATGGCAGTTTACAATCAATGGTTGCTGTTTCTCACCAGTATTTTGAAAAATCTATCCTGATATTAAATTACATCTACCTGAGCATGCCATCTATATATGCAGGTATTATTCAACTTACTTATGAGGCTATCTTCAGAATTCTGATAGATATTTCCATCTTTTGAGAATAATCAATAGTGATTTTTATCCACACAGTGTTCTATAGAACTTCTCTTGAGGATTAGGTTTAGGGATAAGGGTAAGAGCAGGGTTATTCATTGATTACAACGATTAATATTATTAATGAAATATATTTTTGTTCCGCTCCTCGCTGCTTCCTTTTGCTTCTCGTAACGACCTCGTTTTAACGAGTATCTTCCTCGTCGTATAACACTGGTTATTTCAAGGTAATGTATTATCGACGAGACCCATTTTTAAACCTTTTTTTTTTTTTTTGGCAAATCATCGATACTAAGCAACGTGTAAGCTAATCTTAAAACGTATTCACCGCATAGATGCTTCATAATACGTGACCATGTGCCAGATTAAGCTAAGATTAATAATTATCATTCGTTCTTTTCGCGGTGAGTATACCCTAATCAGCAAGAAATTCACAGATAAGTGCTTATCAGCGGACGCATCGAGGAGGTAACTATAATATATATTCCATCTATCTCGCTTGCACCTTATACACATCAGTAAAAATGAGCTGCTAGCAAACCGCTGAATTCCGAGGAGCAGTTAGCGAACGACATTATTCTGATAATGATCTCGTTAGTGCGGGAAAAGTCCCTTTCCTGATTGGCATACACAATGTTTATCCCAATTAAGTCTCGGTAATAGTCGCTTGCTGTCCTTCGTCTTTATGATAGTAGTTGTCACTAAATGCATCTTAAGGAATCAGCAAGAGGCTAAGATATCACCCCCTAACCCAATTGTCTTTTCCTTATTTTTCTTTTACTCTTTCTTTCCTGGAGTTTTCTTTTCTGTCTATTTGTTTCATTGCAATCCCTTTTTTGACTGATCGTTTCCATTCATCTTTCTCTCTCTTCAGTTCCCAACATAACAATTCTCTTGTTTGTGTCTTTCCAAGACCATTTTCAGCTCCCATACATATCTAGATTTTATTACGGCTGTTTGTCAGTGTAAAGATGGTTTGTGAATAGCTACTTCGGTTGCGATGTCTAATGTCAATTTATGTACGATGAGAAACGAGGGACGTTGTCATTGCCTCTGCAAGAACTGGGAAAGGAAAATTACTGCTTTCAGGATCTTGGAGACACTGCAACGAATGATTTTTCCTCACATAAAACTTGTCAGGTGACTAGATGTTACCAATAATAAAATCGACTGTGTTAAATACACGGACCAACAAGAAATAATAAGAAGCAAAAAGAGAAAAAAAGATTTCGTTTCTCACCAGTAAGAATGATTAAATCTGAACTCTAACTCTATCATTTAAAGCTCAGTTGGGAAAAAGCTCTTTCATTCACATACCTTTCAATCCACCTCACGAGAAGCAAAGGGGAGCAGCTGGAAGCGAAAAGAATCATTACCATTATAAATTGCTTTAATTAAGGAATACGTCAACCCTACTTCTAAACCTGTCCCCCAAAAATTCAATTGATGACACAAAGCCTCTATATAGGTGATTTAAAAAAAAACTTGACCTTTGCTTATTGTTGCTCTCTATTCCATTGCAACGGAATTTCTTTGCACTTTTAGCCTCCTGGGATCATTTGATTTTTCTGGGCCTGTTTTTATCGGATATTGACACTTTGTGAATAATATGTTATTTAAGCAGCATCTTTATTTTTTCAAAATAAAAAGAAAACTGTTTCGTTGAAGACAAATCAATTCATTCATTGTTGTTTTTAATGAATCATCTCGATACAAATCATGCTCATTATCCCTGATTGCTTCAATATGTTTTCATCTGGATCGGATAACATTAATTATTCTCGGTTTATTGATTCAATCGCCCCGACTGGTCTAACTGATCATGGGACATTAATCTGTGAGAAAATCTCCTGTACGTATCCTCGTACACTGATTTTGACACGGTCACTCATTGATAGTGCTTCTTTAATAAGCTCCAAAGATCTTTTGAAAGCTGTCAAGCTAAACGATTATGACAAAATTGGTGTACCTAACTTGCAGTATATACGTAAGTATTACGTCAAGGAAAAACGATTTTTCCTCACTCCCTCTTAAAAGAAAGGCTTTTAGCGGTCTTTACAATTTACAGTGTAAGTTTCTGTCGAACCAGTCTTTGTGCACGTATATTGATCACAACCAACACAGCATCCTGCCAAGAGACGTCGGTCACATGACTAACTAGATCCGTTTTATGCGTTTGATTCGCATTTTTACCTTATCTGAGTTGAAAAGCATCATTTGCTAAGAGTTTGCTTTCGATGTTATGAGTATAGAACAAGAATGTGCCAATTTCGCTTTTTTGCGGATTTCTCAATGATCATAATAGGAGTGAAGAAAAGAAGTTTTTGGATGATGTAAGCCAAAACTAAACGCTTTTAATGCCATCTAGGAGACCTACCTACGAAGGGAAGAGCATGCGACTGGCGCATGAAAGACTCATACTTAACCTCACATCGATAGATCACCAATCAGCACAATATACCAAGGAAGAAACAGGAGTCTGGGGCATTAAAGAATCCATCAGAAAACTCAAATGGCAACGGGCTGCAAGAATGGCAGATATAACTCCCAACATGGATCCCTAGTGATCACAAGTGCAGGATACAAGATGGAGAGACAAACAAGACGAATTCAGAAAGTATTGGCTCTGCAACACTCACGACAGGGATGTGTGATGGATCCTGAAGAAGGTCTATATCCAACGACAGATCTTAAAAGAGTGATGATGGAGAACAACATAAAATGACTGAACATTCTGAGCAACTTCACAAATCACGTTTTCTGAAAAAAAGTGGTTTTCAATCACAAAAAGCGATAAAAAAAAGAACTGCAGCTGTTGCATTGTTTGGATAACCAAGAAAGCAGAAGTATACATTTGTTTAAAATCTAAAAACTTTTTTTTTCACTCAGTCAACTTTTTTGTCATTCAAACTGAACAGTGTTCATAACTCTTGAATTGTTAGGTTTTGTTCAACATTACATCCAAGAACATTAAAAATATGTATTGTTCTTTCAAGCAGACATTGTCAATGTAAAACAGTGTATATTCATCTACATACATAAATTAATAGATATTGATAGATAGAGAGATATTATGAATATAGAACCTTTCATCATCAGTGTATACATGAATGTTTTGCTTCTATTTGTAATCAATCCAGTGATAACTATTTCACAATAGATATCTGCTTCACATAAATTGATTAACTTGTCAAAGAGTTACAAAATGTTTTATGTGATTGACAATATGTGATGCTGTGAAAACAACACCGGAAACCATTCAAAACTCTGAATATTAATCTTGGAAGGAAATAAATCATTTTATCAATTATACGATAAAATTGTTTTCTTGAAAAAGAGTGTTTCTTCCAATCTATTTATATGATGTCTTCCTATTTATCGCAGGGTATCTAGAAAAGACACAAAAACAATATTCTGAGAAGGGTGAACTTAACAGTACCAACGCCATTTTGTTTTGTTCAGCCAAGAACGATAATCGCTTACTGCAGATATGACAGTATCTTGGCAAAGACCCGTCTATCAGTACGCTCGTTGGGTTACCTCAAGATCGGTCAATGGAAGAATTTTGGCTGGCAACACAAACAAGCGACCGATCAATAGCAGCTCAAACTCGGAGTGGAAAATTAAAAACAGATTAAACAGTCAGGTTTACAATGGCGGAGACATAGTGAACACAAATACTGCGTTTTTCGTCTCTTTGCTAATTTTCTGAGAGATCAGGAAAATAATTGCTTGTAAATACACACGCCCTCAAAAATATCTTATGTTGTGTACAAAAGAATTCATGGATGTCTAGCAAAGAAATGCAACATAGATAGTTTATCAAGAACATAAGATGATCTTTTAGGGATTACAAGGATAAGATATATATTAGAATGTGCACGGATCAAATTGAATCTGAAAGAAGAATCATACACAATTCCAAACACCCTGGTGAAGTGTCAGACTGATATCCATGCAAATAGGAAATGATAATCGTAAAAAAAGGGGGAAAAAGATCAGATTGTTGCCAGTGGACCACTGAGAGGAAATTAAAAAAAGACGAAACATCAAAAGAAAACAAACATCAGAATCTACCACTGGGTTCGAAAGAAGTGTGGTAGATGAAAGTTAAAGTACTGTTTATGAAAGTTGGCAAACTGTAGACAGTGATAAAAGCACTATATTCCTAATCAAATGAATTAAAGATTCAAGTAATAATTGACACACTTCAGACTATATTCTTGCTGGGATCTACATGAATACTGAGTAAGCTGCTGAAATTTTAGGAGGCTCGTTGTCTGAGAACTTTTGGTGATGATTGCAAATAATGTTTAGGAAATGCAATATAAAAATACTAATTTTAACCAATAGGCTTACACATTGAGTTAAGTGTGTATTTGTCACCTGCAGTAGTGGTTGTGATCCTTGCCTATGTCAAAACTCTTATGAGAAACGCCTCTCCTCTACGTGGAATAGCACATCGAAAAGCTATGTGTAACAAACTTGTCGAAGATAAACACACAGCAATAAAAATCGGAAGACTGAAGAAAAAAGAAAAAAATCAAGCGAAAAATCACTCTACGATGGCAAGCCTTTCGCTGAACAAGCTCATCCTGCAAAAACAAGGAAAATCCAATCAGTCCTAAAAAGGAAAGTATACAACCAATGCATCCCCTCCAGTAGTCACCTATGGAGCTCAAATATGGAACCAAGCCAAGAGACTGAACCTCAAACTGAAAACCATCAAACGTGCACATGAAATAATCAATCGACAACCGATGGATGTCACAACTGATAACAATTGTAGAGAGGTCTGCTAAATCTCTGGGAAGGGTCATATCCGACGACGGTCGATATAAGACTGATGATGATGATGAGGACGAGTCTTGTTTTGAAGGAATAAATATGAAGAAAATGATACTTTCTTTGACAATGATAAAACCATGAATGCTATTCAGTATGTAAATTTCAATAGGCAAAAAGACCAAAGTAAATCTCATTGCATGAAAAAAAATTTAGAGTAAATTTCAAAAAGTTTAAAAATTAAGAAAAAAATTATCTTAAATGAAAATAATGTTACAACGTAAAATATTCAGAGCAAAATAGTTGAAAAAAAAAAACTCAAAGATTTTTCTAAAAATCTAGCGAGAAAAAAGGACAAGGTCAACCAAACAAGCCTAAAAAAAATCCTAAACTTGAGAAATAGAACGGAAAAAAAACTCATAAAAAGGACAAAAATAAGCCAAAAGTGAAACTAATAGAAAAATGAGAACAATACTCCAAAAAAGTTATAAACACGTAGGCAAAATAGAAGAAATGGTGAAATGCTCTCATGTACAAATATAGAATTCGAATGAAACTTTGATCAGCAGTGCATCCCAAGGCAGAGTAAGCAGAAATAAATTCAAGGTTTCACCTCTTGATTTCGTTCCACGTAATTATAAGAGAGAGGTTCAAAGTTGTACGGTGGAGTTGAACAATGGCGGTGAATCTATTTATCGACAAAGTGCTGATACGCCTATTTGACTGCAATCGTATTGAGCGTCCAATAGCATTTTGCTGTTGTGTTATTGTTTTGGTGAGTCGCAATTGAGATTAAAAACTTCTCTTCTCTGAATTTGTCTCTCTGTCTGCTACGAAAAGAAGTGATGTCGAAAGAAATAAGGTTGATATTAGATCAATAATAAGACGTGAAAGTAATTAAAACAGAGGGTATAAATCATTCATAGCTATGAAACTGAGATGTAAAGAGCAGAATTTCGAAAGATCGACTGAAAATGTACAGCAATACAGAGAGAGAGAGAGAGAGAGAGAGAGAGAGAGAGAGAGAGAGAGAGAGAGAGAGAGAGAGAGAGAGAGAGAGAGAGGGGGATCTATAAGAAAGAGAAAAAATGTAAGAATGATCAATAATTCGATCGAATGACTGGGCAGTAGGGAGACGTAAAGAGAATAATTGATATCAAATATCACAAATTGCAATGCTGATTAAGCAATTAAGATTTCGGCTACCATTATATCGGATTTCTTTTTCTATCAGACCCAGTGCATGGATGAACAAAGAAATGAAAAGTTAAAAAAATTAAAAAAAAGACGAGAAAAACTGAGTTTGAAGCGGAAGCCGTGTATATTTTCGAACACTGTATAATACCTGGCTGGATGTTAGAGAATCGCATATATATATATATATATGTGTGTATATATATATATATATGGGTGTATTTCTAAGTATACACACACATATATTTTTGCATGTATATATACGAATACATACATACGTGTATATATATATATATATATGTATACATACATACATGAACACACCTATATATGCACACGTATATATATATATACATACTTGCTTATGCATATATCCATACATTCGATGGGACGATGCTCTTATCATTGAGCTGAAAAACCCCAAGTATTGCAACGGTCAAAATACCAAATTCGTTCATTCTCGTTCTTTCAACTGTGGATGTATCACTACTGTTGGTGTATCGATATAGAAAAAGTAAGTGACTGTTTAAAGTACGGTGTATGTGAAAGGAGATGATTCCAGGAACAAACAGGCTTAAACTCTACTTATCAGGGACTCAGTTGGTGACCAAGATTTTTTTTGGTAAGAATTTCTGTTGAAGCTGAGGAAGTATTCGCTTTTTATTTGTGTATATTTTAAATGATTTTGTGACCAGGTAGTGCTAGTTTGATAACGGCCTTTTTGAGGTGGTTACTTGGTACATTATTTTAACTTGGATGTTGGTCCAAATGGATGTTACTTCAAATATTCACATCTGTTTCATCATCGAACATGTAAACAGCATTTTTCCTCTGTGAACCAACTCAAAAATCTTTCCTTTGAAGAAGCAAGCCTATCCCAGTCCAACTATACCGACGAAAGAAAATAGAAATTTAACACTTATTTTGGGGGTTTTCTATTCACTTTCCCATTATCATCTACACTCAATCGGGCTGCCTCACATCAGCAATACAGATACACAAATACAGATAGATAGAGAAATCTATAGAGCTTTACAGCTTCAAACACCAAAAATCAACAAACTTTTTCAAAAGATATTTTGTGTCACTCCAGTCATCCATTCCCCAATATCTGTCAATGCAATTTATCTAATCTTCAGTGTTTTTTTCCTGTTTCCCTTATACTTTGTTATGGTATAATGTACAAATTGTCTCTTGTTTCATTGAAACTTTATTGAAATGTTAATCATTGTATGCGTTGAACATTTCAATCATATTTCATTAAGTGACACGTGATAATCGTAGCAGACTAACTCAACCTATCTTATTCTAAGCATAACGATTCATGGATAAAATTATTCATGAAAAAGATGAAGAATCTTTACCTCATGATATAGTTTTAGCCTCCACAATGTATTATCCACAATACAAACGTTTTAAAAATGTTATCTTATCTAGAAGATCAGGAGTTGACTTGATAATGAAATGATTTGACTAAGCCTGAGATAAGTGGGCATTGTGTCACATTTTAGTACGAGAACGTATCTAACTTAACCTTTTCTGTCCAGCAGTAGAAACATTCTTATATCAGTAACAAGGCCTGGCGTTACAACTTCAGCTGATGTGTAGTATCATGGCTCTGATGGAGCAGATTTTTTTTCCTCACGAACTTCTAATGATTATTTCTACATAGATAGATACAAATTCTCTATGCACAGGTTTTCAACGCAGCAGCATTCATGTTTCAGGAATGAAATTAACAAATTATGGATTTTATGAAAATCTCACTAGTCTCAGACAGATGAGTATACAGCCAACACATCGTTTCGATAGTCCCCAATGGAGTTGCAGCAGGGAACTTGACCAAAAGATTGACCCTCAAACTGATAAGCATTCAATGTGCACTGGAGAGAATCATGTTTAACATGACAAGGTGATGTCACAAGACAGCACAATGTATTAAAAGGTTAAACAGGAATTCAATATATCATAGAAACAATTAAAAAGCTCAAATGGCAAGGGGGTGTCATTTGATGAGAATGGCAGATAACTGCTAGGCATCACGACTCAATATGAATCCGGGATTACATGCAAAACTGTGGCCGGAAAAATGTGATATGCATGACGAACTATAGGAGTTCAGAAAGTATTGGTTACGCGACGCCCACGATAGAGTGGTCTGGCTCATCTTAAAGAAAGTCTGTATTCAACGAAAAACGCTTGAAGGCTGCTGCTGAATAATATCTAGAATGTACTCTTTGGATAGGTGTTATTTCGTTTTAATCCAATGGACAATGTATTTGTGGTGATAGCTGATCTTGGTTATCTCCCCTTGTCAGAGCTTTTTGATGATACTAAACTACCTTCTACTTGGTATCGTGCAGATTTCTGAATATGCAAAGTGAAATGAAGCTTCCCACGTTCTGTTTCTTGTTCTACATTATGGTATCAAACTAAGAATTTTGAATGAAAAAGAAAAGCAAAGAATAAACATCTTCACGGTCACTGGATTACATACTCTTGATGTAATAAAAATCAGCCGAACACCGCACTATAGAGTTGTATTCAGCTAGTTCCTGCAGAAAGTCACCCAATCATATCCAAGAGACGCCATAGTACCCCTCGGAGGCAGCAGAAAACTTATAATGCGAGAAATCCCTCGAAACATAATTTTTTTTTTAACCTCCCCGAAACCAAAATAATCACCCCGTAGGACTACTATGTATGCATACCAGATTTAGTTGTGCTACACAAAAGCAGCGGCAATGGACAGAAAATAAGGATTCAGTATTGTACTGTGATCGCATGTAAAAGCCCCCCCCCCCTGTAGATCCCCTGGAAAATAAAATAGCATACCTAGGGAAATATGTTCGACCAATTAAGCATAAGTTAATTAGGATGAGCAGTGTCAGTCTTTAAAAGTGATGCCAATGTAGAAAAAAAACCCAGAGCCACTCTTATGATAAACGCTTAGAACCAGAGAAAGAAGTCAAGGATATATATAAATTTTTATAAAAGGATTTTTCAAGTAAATTTTTTCTTGAATATTCATCGAGGTTATAGTTTTGTATTAGATCTGGAACAGTGAGAGATCCAATGAGGATCGAATACACTAGAAATGACCAGAAACCTTAGCTGCCTGACCATTCTTGTATGATGGGTTTAGCAAATTCATTTTTCATATGATCTACTCGATAATTATATAAGAAAGAGATCTACTGATTACATATAATGTGTTTCTCTTAGGAAAAAAGGGGGGGAAGGAATTCATTCACCTTGAGGAGTGCATAGTTTGAATAAGGTGATAAATATTCACTTTCAGCCCCCAGTGGAAGAGTCAAGTTTTATGGACAGTGAACCAACAGTATCACATTTTATTTCAGTACTAACATTGCATGAATTGGTATCAGATCATTTTTACTGGTAGAACAGATAAGGATCAAGTCTCTTAACGAGCAATCTACTCGTTAATCAGAGTGAAATAGAATTCCCCTTTATTCGCATAAAAAAGAGTTTCTTAGAATAAAAACTCAAAGTTCGTTTACTGGGAATACATGCTTCGAAACGGTGGACAAACCTTTACTTTCATCGCAAGTAGAAGAGTCAAGTGTTACTACCAAAAGGAACAAGGAAAGAGAAAAACCAAACTAAAAACAGACAAAAAAAAAAAAAAAAAACACACACACACACACACACACACACACACACACTGCTCATTATAAAAAGTTGATATGATAGCGTGTATATTAAACAGCATACACTCAACAGGAAGAGTTGGAGTTATTCCTCTATATCATTTCCTAGTTATTTCTATATATCATTTCCAGAATGCATAAGGCTTGTACAGGGAGAGCTTCATATGATGTATGCATATTGATCAGGAAGTAGGGTTCAGTTTTCCTTCATGGATATAAAGTAAATAGAAGCCTCTCTCCGAAGTCTTTTCCCCTCCTTAGTTGGGTCCAGCTTAGTTCCCATAGTAATTACGTATTTTACACTAGTATCAGAGTAAATAAAATCATTCTAGTAAATCTGGAAGAATTTCACTCGTGATTTAATTTGTGCTTAGTGAAAAAAGTGAAACAATCCGAATTCGTCAAAATTATCACGAAATTGAACTTTTAACAGTATTTCATGACTTCAGTTAAAAGTTGAATGCAAGATGAGAGTTGAAATTTCATTTCAATTCAGAAAGACTTCAGGCAAAACTAATTCTGTGGCATCCAAGATTTGCACTTGTGGTTGAATAGAGACGTCTTACCCCCCTAAGGAATGTGGATCATTTGAGAAGAAAAAAAATGTATATAAATAAATAATTTAGATGGTAAATCCTTTTCTTCAGTTAGAACAAATGATAAAAAAAATCGTGAGAGTGAAATTGGATGAGAGTCAGTAAAGCAGATTTTCTTTCCCGGTCAGACAAAAGTTATTTTGCAGTATCAGATGATGTTTTCGAATAAATATGTTTTATTTAATCTTGAAAGTGGTTTCATTATAGAACAGGTAAACGAGAATTGATTACTTTTCTAAGTTTTTCATTTATAGGGTCGTAGTGTGTGTGGGTGATAAAAACTGAACATATTGATTGGAAGACATTTATAGCACTAGAACTCCGAGCGTTCATAGTCTCCCTGTCACGAAATATGGTATACACTTTACCTTATTTGATGTTCAAAAAACATTGTGTAAAGTATATATATACTGCCAGAGGAGAGAACCAAATCACATCAGATTTAAAACGGGTCAGTATTTTTCTTTAGAGGAATAAATAATTAGAGCTCAATGCAGGAAAGAGGTTCTTTAATAAGATCTATTGAAGTCCGATAATTATTTGGGGTTTTGCATACAAGTATTTTATACAGCAGATTGAGTTTAAGATTAAGATAAGATTTGAAGTATTTACAAACATGGGGAATAGAATATGCAGTGGAAAGTCTTCGTAAATATAACGCAGATTTTGCAATTTTCTAAATCAGAAATTAAAGTTAACACGTTTAAGATTGATCGTAGTAGCATTTAGTTCCTATAATCAGGACTGAATTGCAGTAAACCAGAGTTCTTAATACGGCCAGTTTTAGAAGAGTTGCCATTGAAATAAGGGGCTGTATAGTCAGTCATGGAAGAAGAGACCAAGTCAGATTGAAAATGAATTGCAAGTCGATTGACAAGTAAAATTGATCTCTTTCGAAGTGAATTGATCTGGCAAATCAATCACTTAAAATTTCCACCGAAAAAATATCAATTGACAATTTATTTAAAATGGAAGATAACCCTCAGGCCACTGATTGAGACATCGCCAGAGGAAGATGATCAAGAAGAATCATTCTGCGTCTACAATAGCAGGAGCCAAGGCTTTAAAACTATACTGCAGATACATACAACATGATAGCCTCAGTTTAGCAAATCAAGTCTTTAGTTGCTGTTAGAAGAATAGTTTTTTGTCAGAGTTCCAGTCGATAAATTAGGCTCTCTCACCACGGATTCGGCGAGCCAACTGGATATCCTTTGGCATAATAGTCACACGCTTAGCGTGAATGGCACACAAGTTGGTATCTTCAAAGAGTCCAACTAAATAAGCTTCACTGGCTTCCTGAAAGGGCCATTACGGCAGAGCTTTGGAAATTAAGATCAGTCTTGAAGTCCTGGGCGATTTCACAGACCAAGCGTTTGAATGGGAGCTTTCTTATGTGAAGTTCAGTAGACTTTTGGTATTGTCTAATTTTACGAAGAGCGACAGTTCCAGGTCTGTAACGATGGGGTTTCTTGACACCTCCAGTCGCGGGGGCACTCTTACGGGCGGCTTTAGTAGCCAATTGCTTCCTTGGAGCTTTACCTCCGGTAGATTTACGAGCAGTTTGCTTAGTGCGAGCCATATTGATTGGAAACGTGACAGAGAGAAGGTTATGGACTGTTCTGTTTGGCAGATTTTATAGTAATCCATGATGTCTTATTAGTCAATAGACCTTTTGTCCTCTTAGTGGTGATTGGGTACTCCAAGATAAATACTGATTGGTGTGGGAGGGACGCAGGTGCAGCTTTTGATTGGACAATTTTGAGGGTCTTTTTTGCAACTTTTGCACTCAAAAGCTGAATGAAAACAAATCAGGATGAATTCAAATCCGAAAAGGTTTTGACATAGTAACATTTCTCAAGCTGAAATATGGTGAAGTAGAAGAGCAAACCTATATTGTAATACTTATGAGCGTCCTCACACTCCAAAAATGGGGAGTGCAGTATGTTGCTAAATCATCAGAAGTCATTGTCGTAACAGTTACAGGAGATTGGGATTCAAAAGAAAGAGCAAGGGGGTTTGCACTGCCTCTATAATGGTTCGTTGCAAAACAAAACGTGAACACCTTGTTCCCTATTAGGCTTCGTTTGAAAAATCGAAAAAGTGGCGTAGAAATAAACTTTGTAAAGCGGGGATTGCCTGGTTTTTAATTCAATAAGATTCATTTTTTTTGAGGGGGAACTAGAAGGCTTGATTCAGTAGAAGAAACCGTCGTTCAAAATGGTTAATACGAGAGATATTTATCAGCAAATGTGGTGTTTTTAAGTGGAAGAGTCCATGGTATACGTGCTTGATCCGATAAATCAATAAGATATGAATGTTTTGTTTGAATTATGCGTTCAAATGGTGACTTTTTTCAATTCAATCTAAAAATAAAGCGTTTTTTTTTAGTTTTTTGTCCATGACACTGAACTCTCCAACTCATAGGTAAGCATTTCGCAGATAAAAATACCTCTTAATCACCATTTTGAACTTTGTACTTTTCTCAGTAGATACATTCAGATATAAGCAAGTTCTCCCCAACTCCTACTAAACAACCAACAACGCAGAAATTTCCCCTTTTCTCCCCTCAAATTTGAATCATGCTAACAGAATACAGTTTTTCTCAGCTCCACTGCAGATTTCCCTGAAAAAGTTGGCTGGCAACTATTGAAATATATCGAAACATACACAAGTGGTAAATTTCGAGCTAACACCTTTTCTCTCAAAAGTTTATCTTCACATTCCTATCGTCATTTTAATCATTACGCTGGATTGCCTCACACCAACCCAAAACACAAACAAGCACACACACACACACACACACACACACACACACATATATATATATATATATATATAATTTGTGTGGTGCTTTCCAACCATTTTTCATTAGCTATTAAAACTCGCTGGATTGATCATATCTACCTGTAAAAATGTTTTTGCCCATTCATGTTCCATTATTTGAGGTGTGAAAACACTCGCAAAAACTATTGCATCCTTATATTTCATGGATATTCCTTCAACGCAGCCTAGTCAAACACAAGAGAAAACAGGAAAAAGTGAGGCTTGAATATTGTGTTACGTTAATCTTCCAAGTAAGTAAGGCTTAAGCATTCAGATCTGTATATCTAAGCCTGTATACTGACCACTTGTGCCGTCGGGAATACCTATGTCATTCAAAGTTTATGCATTTGAATATAATTACATTGCAATGAATAAAATTCCACAGATGCCTTTCAGTCAGATGCTGTGGGCAAATCATCATGAAATGATGTTCTGCTTGTTAGTCTTGCAAATATTTGGTGGTGAGTAATGGGTTGATCCACACGATACCCTTGTGCCCAAACTGAGCTACTCATAGTAAATAACTATTATGGAATGATAAAATGTTTTTAGGACGATTAGATATTTGGTTTATTTTGAATATGAATATTTTTTTCAATTGGCACATAGTATATAGTTGGAATAGCTTGAAGCTGAAAAATACATTATTAATCAAAAGCATCGGTATTATATCTATCGTTATCAAGAAAATTTTACAAACATGAAACAAAAAATGATGAGATTAATGAAATGCAAGGATAACCAAACGAATAGAATCGTCGTAATTGATCTTTTTCAAGCTAGTTATTTTTAGAGCCTTTCACTATTCTTGCAAAATTAGTTCAGTATTGATCACAATTTCTTTCAAATCCTGGCGTGGTTTAAAAATAATGATTGAATGTTTTGCGGAAAGCGTAGATATGCATTTGGAATCAGCTTGTCCGAGACGAGTAGAGAAGATTATTATACTATGCCCGGCAATTACTCCCTCTTGGTCACTGTAATTGATAGAATATGTAACACATAAAGAGGATTACTCCTTTTTTTTTAATTATAAATTTGGCAATTGTTATAACTTTGGCCAATTGGGTAGTTTTGCCAAAGCTTCCCAACAGTCTTTTGTGGCTTGCATTCTTCATGGCACGACTTGATGATCTACGGGATGTGCTTCAATAATGACATTGGACCTAGTCATCTCTTCTATTCGTGGGGAAACCTCTATACCGTCGAACAAATTACATCATGGCTGATAAATGGGTCAGGAATCGTTTCGTTGATTTGAAGCGTCAACGCTTGAGGAACGTTTTGAGTCTAACAGAGCGAATCATTCCGTGAATTATGCATATCGACATTCACGTAATTCTGGTGTGGCTTCGAAGAATGATTGGATGATTTGCTGAAGGTGCAAAGATGTATTTGGGCTCGGCTTGTCCGAGACGAGTAGAGGAAAACTCTTTGGTTGATTACCGTACTATGACCAGCAATTACTTGCACCGTAATTGATTGAATATGAAACTCATGTAAAGAAATGCAAGCCAATCAAATAGAAAGAGTGTTGAAAACGGGGAAACGGTACACATACTACAATTGCTGGCTGTTGACTCTGACTGCGCTTCTCTTAATTATTCCTCGAGGAAATAGCTTAATGAACTTGTTGTAGTCTAGCCTTGAGCGCACTTAAATAGGTTATAAGAAGCGAAAACAAGCTTGTACACTGCATGATCTAACTTCATTCCCACTTCTATTCAAGACTAAATTAATTACTGCCGCATTTTTTCGTATATATGATTTGAAAAAAAGGGTAAATATATGAAAAATGTCAGTCTAGCTCAGTTGGGAAGAGAGCTGCCAATCAAGCTCCTGGTCTTGATTTCGAGTCGTGGTTGGGAAATTTTATTTTATATAACTGTTTGGGATTACGTAACAGTATAAAGAGACACACAGTGAAAATTTTACCCCCCTGTATTTGGTGAGGATTATTCTTGTTAAAGGGGTAAAGAATGAACTCACCTCCAACTTGGACCTGGTTGTAACAAAAAATATGATCATGCACGCGTCTCTTTTATTTCGGTAGAGGTAAATATAAATCAACTTGACCCTATTATTATTATCGAGCAAAATAAAGGCAAACAGAGTACATGTAAGATTGCTTGTAAAGCACATTATATGAACTCACCCATAGGCCTACATAATAATGAAAAGTAATTCTATTTAGATCCATGACGCCTTATCCCAGTCTGCAAATCCATGATTTGGTAACCATCATCTTGAATTATTCTCTTTAATCACATTCACAGTCTGGAATTTCCTTCTTTCTGATTCTGGGTCAACTAATAGTCTGACGTCACAGTGAGACCCAGGTGATGTGATACCAAAAATAAACTATTCAAGAGACATGGATAATTGCGAGATTTGGTCATTGCAAAAATGCAAAGGTTGCACAATATACTAGCGCATTCAATTGCATTTCACTGCGACTGCATAACCCTGCAGAAGTGTGTATATCCTTTCATGCTTAATCTCTGATTGGCTGCCAAGCTATATTCATTCCATATGACTGACTTTCAAAATATTCAAAGTGGCTGGAAAATAACAGATTTGAGACAAAGAATTGATTACTAACTGATTTATCAAATAAATAAAGAATGTCAAACTCCAGCAATGTTGTTACACACAGGCTTATTTCTTCCAATCAATAAATACATTTATTCAGGAAAATATTAATTTGTATGTTTCCTTATTTGTTATATGTACAATACAGTACTTGGAGTAATCATTTTCTGTCCGAATGGAAGTTGGAGTGGAGATTTGCCCTGAAGCTGCTAGTCTTCCTAATTCATTTTCGTTTTGCTTGCGGCTGTAAAAAATTGTGAAGAGTAGCCCCCAGAAAGCCAATGTACAAAAGCTCCAATCGCCTCTCCCCTAAACAAAAAAGTAAACCATCTTCAGTGACCAATCATCTTTAAGGTTCCAGAAATGTATAGACTAATCACAAAGCCATAAGAATTACGATAGAGTTAGCTACATGACCACATCTCTGAGAACAAGCAGTTATTTTTATCAGAGATTTAATTAGAATGGCTCGCACTAAGCAAACTGCTCGTAAATCTACCGGAGTTAAAGCTCCAAGGAAGCAATTGGCTACTAAAGCCACCCGTCAGAGTGCCCCCGCGACCGGAGGTGTCAAGAAACCCCATCGTTACAGACCAGGAACAGTCGCTCTTCGCGAAATTAGACAATACCAAAAGTCTACTGAACTTCACATAAGAAAGCTCCCATTCCAGCGCTTGGTCCGTGAAATCGCCCAAGACTTCAAGACTGATCTTAATTTCCAAAGCTCTGCCGTAATGGCCTTTCAGGAAGCCAGTAAAGCTTATTTAGTTGGACTCTTTGAAGATACCAACTTGTGTGCCATTCACGCTAAGCGTCTGACTATTATGCCAAAAGATATCCAGTTACCTCACCGGATCCGTGGTGAGAGAGTTTAAATGATTCCCTGGTACCCAAGTTAAGACTCCCTTTTTAAAAGCCATTTGGAAGAAGATGATTTTGAATCACTACTTCAGTTTTTATCAAAGCGAGAATAGGACTTGTTAAGTTATTTCCTGAAAGTGTCTCAAAGCTTGAACACTCGGCGTTTCATGAATGTAAACTGTATTCCTTGGGCGTTTAAGGTGAAAGCTTTTAATCCTTAACGTGTCTTATCTACTTTACCTGGCACATCCACGTTGCAAGCGAACACTTTTGCTTCTCGTAAACTGATTTCTAATTGAGTTTATTCATCTCTAACTTTTTATTATCTTTTGTAAATTCCTATTTATTCGCTGATCTAATTAGTAAAATTTTAAGTGAGATTAATTTTTTTTTTCTGCTTGGAAAGAAAAAAAAGAGAAAAAGAACCTTGCTTACACTAATTTGCCTGAAGTCCTAAATTCTCGCCTGGAAGTCTTGCACGCTTTTAAAACCGCTTCTGTACATAAAATTAATGGAATAAGAGGTTGAGGTTAAATTTTACGAGGATTAATTTTTAGTTTTATCTAAAGAATCAAGTCTTCTCATTTTAAGACTTTCCTCTTGTACAAAGTATTTCCTTGTGGAAATTATTGTTAAACAAACGTAAAGATAATTTCAAATCTATCAGACAAGTGTTGTCAAAAGATTAAAATACCTGAATTACAAAAATAATTTGAAACTCTAATAAACAGTGAAAAGAATTTTTATGAACGGAACTGCAAGTAATTATCGGATTTCAATCTCAAATTTTTCTCTGTTAGTAGCTTTCATGAAATCTTAAATTTATAAGAACTAGTGGCGCATAGAAATGACCAAATTTTATTTTGTAACTTATTCTGAAAATTACTCCATATCAGCAACATTAAAATCTGGAGACGTTTTAAGCATCTAATCACTGTTTGAGGCTCCTTTTATTTTTTCTTTAATACAATTATATTATATTTATAAAACTATACAGCCCAAAAACTGATGCATCCTCCCGATGCCAACAGACAAAACCATGGAACGTGCACATGAAATAATCATGTTCAACCTCGTATGGAGAGATCATAAAACAGCACAATATTCCAGAGGGAAAAATTTCAAAAAGAGTTCAACCCTTCATAGTCCATTAGTAAAGTCAGATGCAAGAATGGCAGACAATCAATGGACATCACGACTCGCAGCATTGATCCCCAGAGATCACAAGCAAAACTGGGGCTGGCAGAATACAAGATGAAGACTAACTGAACAAGTTGAAGTATTAGCTCCATGAAACCTATGATAGGAAAGTGTGGCGACTCCTGGTGGAACGTCTCTCCATCGACTGATGGTAGACTGATAAAACGATTTTTTTTGTAAAATTCAACCACCTTCACTAAAGGCGTTAGAAATTCATTGGACAATCTTTGAAACATTTCTTGCCGCTGTATGTTTTCCAGATTATTCTTCGTACCTGCAATTGCTACATACAGTTTTTCTATAGGATGTATAAGAAATATGATATTTCTTCTATCAACTTAGTTCACTTATCAAAAATATGAATGGGATATTGACTAATGCCTGCTTTCAGTATTTTCTATAAGTAGATGATCGTTAGCGATTAAACATGATCAAATTTATCAATTAAAACTTCAAATTGCATAAACTTACAATATTATTGAGGGAACTACAGCAATAATGCCATTGCCAACAACAGAGATTAACTAAGAGGACCGAATCAAGAATCACAGGATAAGTCAATATAGTTTTTATTGAAAATTAAACCGCTTATTTCTAAGTAACCCTAGATTTGCTGACGACATTGTCCTCTTTGCTGAGAACCTTCACAATCTTCTAATAATGCTAGAAAGATTCATCAAAGCGAGCAACAAAGTTGCCCCTCCCCTCATGGATTCCAGGAAAACAAATCTAATGTACAACAAACATGTTGTGAACAAAGACTCAATAAATGATATCGAAAATCCAGAGCTTCAGGAAGGAGACCACTACATCTGCCTAGGACAGTGCATCTCACTGTCATCAAAAGATGAAACAAAGTGAAGAATCACACTAAGTTTGCAAACTTACGGTAGACTTTTAAGAACAAAAAATTTTCACTCATTCTATGAAGGGGTCACAACCATTGAATCCTACCTATAGTCCTTTATGGAGCTGAAACATGGGACCTAACCAAAGATTGACCCTCAAATTGAGAACCATGCAACGATCATACGAGAATCCTGCTCAACGTCCTACACAGATCCTAAGACAGCACAGTATATCAGAAAAAAATTCAGGAGTCTGATATATCACAGAAACTGTTTTAAAAAACTCAAAATGGTGATGGATTTGACATGTAACAATGTTATGCAACCGTTGGATATCACGACTCACAACGTAGATCCCAAGAGATTATATACGACACTATTTTTTTTCATTCAAGTTGCATTCCATCACACCTATTCTGATCGTTATTCTGCTTTTGATAGTATACATCACAAATCGGAAAAAAATAAACCATTAGCAAGAACCAATATCGCCCGAGGAAACCTATCTTAACGCTACCACTTCATTTACGAAAGCCAACGTTACAGAAGCTCAAATCTTACCGCACATTCAAGATGATACTAATACTACTAGTGCATGTATATATATTGTCCAGATGAAAAGTACCTGGGTCAAATGTCCTAAAATCATTGAAATCTTTCTTATTTGTCATAGGACAATGTGTGACAGCGGTCACCAATGATTTAAGCATTCAAAAAAACACCGTTACTTCGCGAACAATATATCTCGCATGCCAAATTGACAACCACTATGGCGTTCATTTGGCAAGGTTTTCAGTATTAGCCCTGTGCTGTACATTGATTTACTCTGACCAGAGTCATGTTGGTTGTTATAGTCACGTGATCGTGTTACCCTAGGGCGAGATTCAAATGCACGTCATAGTTGATAATCTTGCAATTTCAAACGTAATCTTTTATCTGATCCGCGGGGGTAGATTGTTCCAATCCGACTTTGTATGCCAGAAGATATCAAGTATCAATTAATTTGTCCTTGGAATATTGCTTGCTAGCTTGCTTGCCCCTAGGATGGAGAATCGTTTGAACGACTATTGTTATAAGATATCTCTTAATTTTCCTTTTAGCAGCCGAGTTAAACTTATCTACCTATGAGTGAACAGACTGAACATCTGGTAATTGCAACACCGCTTATTTCATATGAACTTCATAAATAGATATTTCAAATTGGATAAATTGTAATTATCTCCTATCGCATACTCTTCCACCCACACACTGGGGTGTTCATTCTTGACTTGATTTTAAACGAAAAAACAACTTGTATTGCAATGAATTCTCACTCCAGTCTTGTTTGCAAAGAAAAAAAAGTGAGTAAATTATATTTTTGGGCTTTATGCATTTAATGTCGTTATTTCATTACAGATTGCTGTCGTTAAGATCTGTGTCAAGTGTACAAAGTTAAAGGTACTAATTCAGATATTTAGGTGTCTTTTTGCTTACGGTTTTTCAATTTTTTTTCCTATATATATAATTACTAAACAATCTCCTTCCTCACTCTTAATTTTTTATGTGTTTTTCTAGAAAAAAGATTTAAAGTTCATCGTGTCGGATGTGTTTATCAGCAGCATTGATACATGTAAATGGATTCATTGTTACAGACAGAGAAACAGAGTGGCACTGCTCATTACATAAATAAAAATTTTGAAATTTGGTACTCAACGATTAACGATGGCTCGTTCATTGACAATACGGAGAAGAAAAAAAAGATTGATAGCCCTTGATGTTATCCTCTTGCATTTGGGTGGATAGGGTTCAAGTATTGGTTTTATATCTCAGATTACGTGTATGGGTCATTACATGCCGGTAGGCTGTTGCTATCTCTCCTGCAACTAGCCCACTTTTTTCCACCCAGTCAACTCGCTGCTCTGCAATATTAAGCTTTTGTAGTGGGTTGCATAAAAAACACTTTTTGTAAATATGTATCGAGCATCAGGTTTTTCATTTTAATTGTACATATCTACCATGTTTCAGTCCCCCCCTCCCAAAAAAAATTGTAGAAAGGGGATTAGATAGGTATCAAAGAGAAAGTCCGGTATGGTGGAGAACGTAGTCCATAAGTAATTAGTAAAAATGAGTTGTTTTGGTTGAATGAAAAATTAGAGTGAGTTTGGGTCAGATTAGCTGAGATAAAGATAGGAAAGAGAAGACCGACCCAAAATTCCTACCCCCGTATTTTGACCTTGTCGAATTTTTCTTTTTTGAAAATAAATATTGGCCACAGCAACTCTCCTACCACTAGCCCTTTTTTGCAGGGGATCGGGTGTATCTCACGGTTCGATTCCTTACCTACCCCCAACCCGGTGCTTATAAACGACTTAGCCGATGATAACCCGCTATATAACCATTCTTCTAAAGATTCCATCCATCAGGATAAAGCATCTGATCTTTTCCCTGATTTATCTATACCTGGGGGAAAAGGTGGCTGTTGACTTAACACAACTAAAACAAAGCTATCATCTTTCTAATTAACCAAACCCTGGTGAAATGAACCTCTTTCCAGGAGGCCCCCGGTTCAGACAAGTTTCTTTGCCTTGAGTTCACAACAAGCTAAAAGGGGAAATTGTGTGTTCAAACTGCTGCCTCCGACGCTGTAAAAATTGTAAAGGGTCATTATACCGCTCCAGAAAATATGTGACCCAGAATTGAGTACTACCCGCATACCTGGGCAGACTCTACCCAGCAGGCACCATCTAGCTCCGTTAGGAAGTAGAACCGAGTGCGTGGTTTAGTTGATCATCTTTCCAACCACTTTCTTTGGTGACGTAGCTGGCCAGGCACTCTCCTATCGCTATTTTCAAGGGAAGTGTTTGGGGGAGTACAATCGCATTGTTACACCGATGCGAAAATTTCCAGGTAGAACACGGTTTACTTTCTCTGATGAATCCCATCACCACTTTCCTTCTACTCAAACAGCTTCTTCGCCCGAATTGCTGTTCTCTAAAAGTCACTTACCGGAGAGTGCTTTTCTGCTGAATATAATATCAATCTCTTTGAATCCAGGGCTTTGTATAGGGTTACTTAGAGTACAAAAAATAACCTTCATCTTATCAAATACGTTTGTTACAAAACTGTTCCATTTCTTGAAAACTATCAAATATAGAAGAATTGGCGATTTAATATCCGTTAAGACGTATTAAGATTTATTTAGACTTAAAAAAAAAAACACGACACAATACAACGCAGCTGAGTTCGTTAATCACATGTTTTGAAGATTAATAACTCGAATGCTATGGAAGATAGAAACCTGGGATTTTCTGCGATCGATAGTCCGTTACTTTAAAATCTATTACAAATACAGTTTGGTTGTCTATTGTACTTTTGGAATTTGAGTAGGGGGATGCAGGAGCAAGTAATTTGGTTTCAAGGATGCTAAATATAGATGCCCAATATAATTACTTCATAACCATGAAAGCAAGAATTATCTCATTTTCAATGTAACTTGAAAAGGTATAGAGATATCCTTAACATGTTTTTGCTACATTTATTGTGTAAGCAAATTAGGACTGCCGGATTGGCCTACACGTATTGGATATGATGACTTTTGAATGGTTTGTGAGTGTGTGTCGTTCAATTGGGAGGGGCAGGGGGGGAGAAGTTGCTTTTCCAAATCATTCGAATCACTTTTCACTAATCTTACCATGAAAATGTTCCAAAGATTATTTAAAGAAGAAATATTATTCAGGAGCACCCATGAGCAATTTTGTCAAACTCCTGTCCACGTTTGAGTGGACTCTAATTTTCTCCTGAAAAAAAAAAAAGAAACAAAAAAAAACAGGATAAATCCTCACCCAATTTAGAAGAGTAAACACCTCATCTATTTAAAAAAAAGATTTTATTCCATTTTTAAATCAAACTGATATTATGAAAATGGCATTTCCCTAAAGTGATTTGAAATTGTGACAAGTGATTAGTAGGCAGCTCAATTACCAGTTGTGTCAAACTGATAAGTCCTGCGGCCATATAGATTTATTGAGACCAAACAAAAGGTAATGTCGCTCTTATCAAATGTTTTGGCCATAAGAGATCCACTTTTTGCTTCTAGACATCTTTTCAATCTATCACCAAACATGAGGTATGCTGGACCAGGGGCTCAGCTCGAGATTTAAGGGTCCAGGGAGTTTATCTCCGAAAGGGGCCCACAACATCAAACACTTATTGCATTGGTACCAAACCTGCTGTTTGTTTGCTTTGTTTCTTGTCGTTTTGTTTTTTTTTTTTGTTTTTACCCCTGAGGATGTACGGAGATTTTAATTGGGGTCAGTGCACAGGCCTTTCAAAAGTGTTAGGGTCCATGAGTTTTCTGAGGTGGCAGATCTTTCAGAAGTTTAGTTGAAAACCTGAGGATCTTGGCAGGCGAACTTGCTGTTTTAGGAGCCCCTTTCAACATTTAGTCATATTTGTTATAGGATAACATATCTCGATGACATTCTAAAAAGAAGAAATCAAGCAAAGAATCACTCTAGGAGGGCAGGTTTTCGGCAGAGCAAGCTCAACCTTCAGGAACAAGGTGATCCCATTTGTCCTAAAAAGAAGAGTATATAGCCAATGCATCCTCCCTATAGTCACCAACGGAGCGAAAACATGGAACCTAACCAAGAAACAAATCTGCAAACTGAGAAGCATGCAGCGCGCTGTTGTCGATACGCGAGCATACACGAGCTATTAAGATGAAACCACGAGTATGAAACTATTATAATAAAACCTCAATTACATCATGTTTGTCAATTACCGGATTACTCTTTCAAATTACTACACGGGTTATAATTTATCTACTGTAAAATGAGTTTACTTCTAATCAGCCAATTAAGATTTAACAAATGAACATGCTGAAAAATTAGCAGTTTCCTTTGCGCTATGGAATTTCGTCGTATATTCATTACATCCCGAGCCATTTTTGTTTTTCTTCCGGCTAATTAATCACTCTGAAAGTACACCTATTTCAGTTCACATTGGAAAATCGCAACTGTTTATCATTGCAAGAGGCCTTCATCTCTATCTTGAGGAGGCTTAAATACTCTTTCCTTATTTTCAATGATTA
>OY735210.1:53883118-53953118 GCA_963457665.1 Thysanoteuthis rhombus
TCACCCAAACATTGTACAGTTTGCTTGCTGACTATGTATGTATCATGCGCCAAGGCTGCACAATTGAATATAAAGAGATGACAACCTTTGTGTAGGAATACAGGAAGACATAAATTCGCACTCACATATTGTATTTTATGAAATAGTATTTTCGTCATGGTTTGCTTATGTTTTAAAATATTTCTGTCTGATGTTTAACCTTTTCGTTGGGTTTCCTTTGTTTTGTCCGTTCCAATAGCATTTCATGTTCCTTCAAATGGATGATTCTTCCTTTCTTCATATTCCTTTTGAAGAAATGATAAAACTGAATGGCACTAACTCGTCGTCCAGAAAGATAACCTTTTACGGTGAACAGGAAGCGATGAATGATATTTGAAAGGTGTCGGAAATTCCGTGTCAGTGAATGAATTTAAGCAGAGGATGATGGTATTGGAACTGTTAAGGAATAATGATAAGAGGAAAAAAGCAGTTCTGAAGAAAAAAAAGAAGTCCAAGAAAAGTAAGCAAAAAATGAGTAAATATTTGAATGATAACATATGTAGTGTATTTACCCGAATACAATGTGATCTTAAATATAATGCTACTCTAGTTTTTTATCCTCCTTTTACAATATAAATTTTTCGCAATATGCATGAATAACGAAATTTCACAATAAAGGACACAGAAAAGTGAGAAATCAAAGATTAAAAGGTTCATTCGGATGTAAACTGACAATAAAAACTATGAAAATTTCATAACATCAAAAATTTGGCCTGGTTAGTCACTCAATAGAAACTATAAGATGACCATTGTCTTTTGGCAGCATGCTGTGTGGGGATGATCATTCAAAGGATAAGATGAAATGAATTATCAATGAATGAATCATTTCTCTTACTTCTTGTTGTACGGTGATCACTGAGAATGTCTGGAAATTCACAAAACAAGCGTAGATGCTACCGGACAAAGAATAAAGAAACCGATTCAACGTAGGCATACATCCTAAATTGAAATAATATATTATAGCCAAAGTGTAACTATAATTATAACGCCAATAACCAAAAAAGTCAGTTGCCTTCAACGAGGTAAACTTTACATAGAATTTATGTGGGAAATAGGAAATAAGATATCTAAAATATCGATATTTTTGGTATTTATCTTTCATAAGAATTCTGGATCAAACTTCTGTAACCAATAAAATGAAATCATGCTTCAGTTCTTGGTAATAGTTGTATGAAATAAATCGAATATCATAAAACTGATATATTGCTTCGGAACTCTTTTGGTTTAACGTTTTTAAATACTTTCAGAATCAAATTTGAGTCTGATAATTTCTTAACATTCAAAGAATTATGATTGAAAAGCATAATTGTACTGAAACACTTCCTGTAAGAATAAGATTCGATAATCGTATTATTAATTCATTGATATAGACCAACACCAGTATATCTGAACGGACAAAACGTTTACACCATTTTGTTTGGTTTAAAAATTATCTTCGTGTATCGATGTGTACTTGTTTCGTGAACATAGGTAAAAGGTGAAAAAGAGAATGGGATACATGCGTCTAACAACACAGCAATTCGTTAGTGAAATCGAAAAAGTTTTATTTATCATCTGCCAGAGCATCAAAATGATACTGAAATAAACTATTCTTCGAGAGAGAGAGAGAGAGAGAGAGAGAGAGAGAGAGAGAGAGAGAGAGTGTGTGTGTGTGTGTGTGTGTGTGTGTGTGTGTGATTAGGACGTCAACAATACGCAGGACATATGCCAAAATAATTGCAGTTGACAATTTAGCATCTTCAAAAACAGGTATCTTCTGTCCCACCCAGCCCAGGTTGTGGGCTTTTACACGCTTTACACGTGTCTGATCTTTTTTGAGGTTCGAGTGAATCTGACCAGGGGTTTTCCATCCAGCCATCCATTTGGATACTCTCCCCCTCCCTCTTTCAAACCCAATCGGCTGCCAAACTTCTATTACTGCAAAATTAAACTATTCGATACTATTTTTTTTTTGTTACTATCTTCCTATTTGTTTCAAATCTGTTCAACAAAAGTGCAATTCTCTATATTTGTTTGAAACATCTCCCTTCCTATTATTTGTATTGATATTCGGATAATAATACCTCATCTAAAAAATTCCGAGATATACTATCTCCATTCCTCATACATTTCTGCTGTTGATGAAACCCTTGTTTTTCAGGGCCGTTGGTCTTTATTCTGTCTATTACATCTTGACGTGATGATTACTGTTATGTTCAGTCGCTGTATTGTTCTTGTTGTATCTCGTTTTTTTTCTTTTTGCCGTGATTACCGATCGTATGTGTGAACATCTGCATGCATGGCCATGCAGACATATTTACATGTGTACAACTCTTGGAATGTAATGAAGAAGTAAGAAATTTCCCGTTTTGGTTCAATTGTTTGATTTCATTATTATTGAAAGGCATTGGTGTTGTTTGGGCAGTGGATACAACGCTAAAAACTTCCCAAACATCAACATGGCAGTTCTACCATCATTTCAAAGTGGAAAAAAGATGAATAAAAAGATACATATGTACACAGACACTAGAGAGAGAGAGAGAGAGAGAGAGAGAATCTATTTATGTGAAGGTAGAGTTCCACCCCTAATTACTCCGCTCAAAACCATGTCCGATTGACATTACTTGGCGTTTGGGTTGAGGCAAAGGACAGCCAAATGTCTGAATCAACCTGGTATGATTACTCAAATAACTGCTGAATCACTCTCCATACAATAAACTTGACCCTAGGGGTGGTGATACTTGATGGCACACCTGATCACGTTGGGGTGCAATCCGAAACTTTTTGAAAATCGTCCGACAGAAACTATGCTTTCATTGGTTACCTGAAACAAAGTGATAATTTTTCAAGGAAGCAAAAAATTCCAAATTGTTAAAATCCAAAACAGACCTAAAACTTGAAGTTAAACAATGATAAAAGCACAAGCTTTCTCCGCCGGTATCAGCTCGAGACTTGCAATATTTCAAGATATCGCAGCGTGGGAATATAAGTCCATACACAACCGAGTCATATGTTATTGGAACATGAAGTCAATGAACTTAAATCACCAATGATCTCTTCTATAATCATTCTCTTACATTCGTTCAATCTGGTCTTTTATTCATATTCTAAGTAATACAGAATAAATTGACATTTGTTTTTTACCGATATGTTGGGGTTTTATTTCACACTATTCTTATTTGAATTTTGATGCTGTATTCAATGTTTAGTCACATTACTAAACAGGAAACAGCGTTGAAGAACTCGACAGGGTGCATTTCCCGGAGGAACTGCAAACGTGATTTCAACACAACAACGGTTTATTGATTCAAAGCAGCATATCAAGCTTTCATGTGATTGTGATCAAAGCTAGATGAATGGCACAAAGGGGAGTAACCGAATTCTACGATAATGTATAAATAACAGAGAGTAAGGGGTTTAGTTTAGCTATAGAGTTAAATTCTGAAAGCTGGAAAATATCTTCTTTTTTTTTCAAATCACATCTGGATGCAACATTTATTGTAAGAATGGCGTTGGTATTTCGAAAACTGTTAGAGGAGAAGCAGCGCCAAAATGGGTGGAAGAAGAATAAAAAAGATGAAAATAAATTGAAGCGATAACTCAGTTTATTAGAATACCACTGCTTTAGAACACAGATCAGGGAGAAACCACCAGCAACCGCATCTATTATGACGTTATGAGAGAGAATGCATATTCCTCTTCGCAGCAACGTTGGATAGTAAAGATGCAGTACTCTAGAAAGGCTAGTAGCCGAGCTTAAGAAATAAAGGAAAACCATGAAAAATAAGTTAGAATTAATCTCATTATTTCTCATGTCACGCACAGGGTGTATGGGAAAACATACCATCAACCGTGTAAGTCATCCCCCAAACACCTATAGTTTAGCTTTGGCTCAACGACTGTCCACGCCTCACCGTTGATAGTGAACAGATTTTAGAATATGAATGAGATTAAGGAGAACATAACAGGGCAGTCGATATTTATCCTGAAAGAAGACTTTAGAGGAGGTTTTGAAAAGTAGGAGGAACGCTTAGGTAAGTGTGGGAGGTCACAGGCAGTCCTGATTTATTTATTTTTCTTTTTTGAGTAAATGTCCTTATTCATATTTATACGTCATGTAGAGACAACAAACATTGGATGATAAAGAAATGTTCATGTTAATTATGAATTCTACCTAAAATTGATAATTGACTCACAAGTACCATTAAGCACGCACAGGTCTCAAATTATTTCACTAAGAATAATACTTGAATGTACTATTAGTACATAAAAAGGGTTAAAGGACTAAGTCTCCATTTCCTTAAGTAGACTACTGCTGATACTTTCTTTACAGAGCTCGTTTGAGTGTATATGCAAACATATATTCGTTATAGTGTTCCCAGCCACATATATATTTTTTTCAGATGTTTATGGGTGAGAAGAGATTAGGAATATCGTTCCAATTTTTCGCAATGAAGCTTGTTCAGCCTCTCTTTATAGATCAATACGTAAAGAAAAGTATAAACGCGCGGACTGCTTTTTGCCATATCCAATGGCCGCCTTCTCACCACCAACATGGACAGCCCACTCCACTCTTTCTGAATGTACATTTTTCTAAACCCGAGCGTTATCTTCATTTTCCACGGTTACTTCGGCTACAATACAACAATGGAGGTATTGGTTACACCCCGTCCTATCTCAAGCCAATTTTCCTTCTCTATTCGTTTGCAGTACACTATGTATCTGATATTTTTTTTAATCGTGCTTCTTTTCGTTTTTTTTTCTTTTCATTATTATGCTGCCTTTTTCCACCTTATAAATATTCAAAAGGAATTTTTTTTTTTACTCAAACAAGGGTGAAAGGAAAACATAAATCGAGCTTGGGAATGGTGTAATCTTGAAAGGAATATTGGACAAATTTGCTGGCAAGTTGGAGAGAGGAACAGAATTATCAGAGTAGAAAGCAATTGAGTTCTGAAAGAGGGTGAAGAAAAACTCAAAACAGATATACTGCATGAAAGATGAAATTAGGACACGGAGAGCAAGCAGAGTCATTTATATTTTATATAATTAATGTTTTCGTGGATTGAAGAGCGAACGATTGTTATAAAGAATAACGGACAACAACCAAAGCGAAAGAGTATACATTGATAGGAAAGGAAAAGAAATCGTTCAGAAGAAGGAAAAAAATGGAAGAAAGGGAAAGATGTATCAAATAATTATTCGTATCGTCCAAGTAAAAGAAGAGGAAGCTGAATAAAGGGTCTGGTTTGAAAGGAACTAAAGTTCTGAGTTGAAGGAAAGATAAATAAAGAGATGCAGAAGAATAAATGCAAGTAGAAAGAGAAAAAAAATAAAGATAATCCGACGAAAAATAGAAACGAGAGTGAAGCATGGTAATAAAAAGAAAGAGAAGAAAGGAAAATGGAAGAGAGAAATGGAGATAGGAGAGAAGATAATAACTGAAAAGACAAAAGTTACTCAAAGGAGCAGAAGACAAAAAAAAAAGGATAGGGAATTGGAATTGAAGGAAAAAAATTAATACGAAAACAATAGCAAGATGTGACCATTTTTTTCCCAGGAACAACCGCTCCAGAAATGTGGATGTGTCCCGAGGTTTGAATCTATTTAGCAGTCCAATCTCACTGCACAATGGACCTCGATAGCAAAGTTGACTTTTATGAATATTAAGTAAATATCAATTTCTCAAGATCGACTCTTTTGTTACTTAGTCTCAGCAGAAGTTTCCTCTTAGACAAATGGAATCTTCATATCTTAGTAACGTTATATTAAGATATTTGCTTCGTTATTTTAGTTTTCATATCAACTCAGTCAATTTCCAGTCAGTAATCTAAACAAAACAACATCCGATATTCGACTTTACTCTAATGCAAAATAAAATCAGAGAAATACGATTTATCAAGAACATCACTCTTTCTCCTCACGTATGCGCCGATAAGCGTTTAGAAAAAGGAGGAAAAGAAACGTACGCTTATTTTTCTTGGAATTTTATAGTGTGGCCAAAATCCCAAGAGCTTTCCTTTCTGAATTACACGTCCCCTAGTCCATTCCTCTATGTTCAATTAGTTTTAGATTTTTCACTCGCTGACTTTATTTCCTTCTCCTGCTTTTGCACATTCCTTTCGGCACCAAAATGCTATATTTTTCGGTTTATTTTTCACATGGTTATACTTAATCTGGCCCCATATTCCAAAAATTCATCAGATTCTTTTCACTCCTATGAATCATATCTTTCTCCTTTCTTCAAATCATAACTTATGTCTACCCCTATCCCCCAACATTCCCATTGCTTTTCAACGATCTACCTATCAATCTCTACCCCTCAGTATATATATATATATATATATATATATATATATATATATATGTGTGTGTGTGTGTGTGTGTGTGTGTGTGTGTGTGTGTGTGAGTGGGTGTGTGAGAGAGAGTGTGTGAACAAAAGGGAATAAAACAGACACAGGAGTAAAAGTATGTTGAGACATCATTTATCAATCGAATGATTAATTCATAAATGAATTGATTAGTATTCTATACATCTTTTGTGAGGGGGTCCCCATCTCCAGTAGTATATATATATATATATATATATATATATATATATATATATATTTGTGTGTGTGTGTGTGCGTGTGTGTGTTACCATCTTCCTGTTTCTCTCTATGGAACGGTATGTGTTCATGCTTATATATATATATATATATATATATATATATATATATATATATATATATATATATATATATATATTATAAGTATTAGTGTGTGTGTTTGTGTATCACATCGGTAACCGTAGAGGAACAGCTGAAAAAGCCATTTCTTACGTAAACCAACATTCAGCAAAGTATACAATGGACTATATACAAGTTATTTTTAGTGCACAGTTATCTTTGCAGTTTAGTTCTAATTTACCAAAAGTGAACTAGTGTGCTTTCGGAGGAAGCCCAACTAGTAATGGTGTCCGAAGAGGCTGCATCATCCGATTGAAGAGTTGTTTCCATTTATTCTTTTTATCAATGCTTTTTCTGGAGGAAAATGTCAGGATAATCAATCGAAATTGTCTACTGACTGTGGAACATTTAATTCGGAAATGAGCTATGGCTGGCTCTCACTCACAAAAAAGCTACTAATTTACTAAAACCGCGACCTAATCTCACATTTTTGCTCTTTGCCTATTTTTGTTACTCTTCATTGAAGCCGGCATTATTGATACAGGCTACATTATACTTGTTACGTTTGAGTACATGCACTTTGTATCGTGTGCCTATATGCAAATCTGGCGAATGAACACCAAACAAATATTAACAAAAAACATCTTCCTCCCTCGTAGCCTTCATTTGTATGTTATTTCCCTATTTCACTTATGAATAATGTTTTTGCTTTATACAGGAATACATTGAATAGTACCATTTTATTAGAGCAGGTTTTGGTATAGTACAGTTGATGCATTGCTGAACGAATTAGTGTAATTAAATATACAACGAAGACACGTTGAATTATGATAAGTCTTTGGGCAGAGCAATATATCCCGTATATCATCTCTACTTACGCAGTTATATTATTTGAAGTCATTCTTTGTTAGCCTACAGGGTAGAATGATATGTTATTGAACATTCACCAGTTTTAGTTCAGTCGCTTGCATCTATTAGAACAGCAATATACCTAGAAAGAAATTAAATTCGTCTAGGTTGATCGAATGATCTTTGCACTTGAAGACCCTGCCTAAACTCAGGCAATGTGCGTAATATAACATAACTGTAACCTGTATACCTTGCGAGGTATGGAACTATATATATATATATATATATATATATATATATATATATATATATATATATATATAGAACGATTAGAATGAGGGTTCCTTCCTTCAAATTCTTTCCAAGAACAGCTAAAGATCGATAGAAAATTCGGTACGATGAGCATAAAAGGAATACTGAAAAAGTACCAGACACCATTCTCCTTATCAAGACCCCCAAGATAAAACTGATACATCTTTGAGCATGACGTGTCTGGACCATTTTTTCCTCCCTTTTTGCCAAAGTTATGAAGCAAATCCTATTATTACAATGTTACAGTCATCGAATATCAATGAGCTGAAATAAGGTTAAAGAATATCTGAATAATAACTCTGGCTCCGTATCAATATTAACATTTATTCTCTTGCCAGGAAGAAGCGTAGGTCAGAATAACAATGTACGATGTGGCGAAATTACATTATTAAATTACAATATATTTACACGAACATATTAATCGCGGCAGTGTTCTCTGCGTAAGAACATTTGTAAGACAAACATGAAGATAATAAAATTTCGATTAGTCGTATTGAACTTTCACGAAAACTTCAGACAATAAGCCAAACATGATTTGTATATAGATTATACAATATTATTAATAATATGTTGAATTCATTGAGTTTTCTCACCAGTAATAAGTAGTACCTATCACATGGGATTAGCACGTCTTCAATATTTTAGTATTCCCTCAGTACTAGTAGGGATTTTAGAAATCTTTCGTCCTTTGGATTGTTCTGTTTTTTATTCTATTTCTTATCTTTTTGAACTGATGGCGGCAGTCTTTTTTAGTTCAGTCGAGCCTAACCATTCCGTACCCCTACCTGCCATAAGTTAATGGAGAATTCCAATGCAAAAGCTATCTCTGCCTCATATAAATGAAATATTCCTAGGCAGAGACTACCCGTGCCACCTCTCAATACCAGTCCTAGTTCTCAAGCGTTAATGAAACGTGTGGCAGATTATGGTGTGGAGTTTGCTTATGTTTTAGAACTGGTGTTATTGAGAAGTAGCTGGGAATATAAGGCTATAATCCTAAAAAGAATAATCCTATAAAGAAAAGTATACAACCAATCCATCCTCCCAAGAGTCATTTATGGAGCGGAAACATATAACATAACCAAGAGGCAGACTCGCAGACTAAGAAGCATTCAACGCGCTCATGAGAGATCATACTCAACGTGACATGGAGAGATCCCAAGACAGCTCAGTATATAAGGAAGACATCACATAATATATTAGAAAGCTTAGATGGCAATGGGCAGGCCATGTTACAAGAAGGACAGACAACTCATGGATATCACGGCTCACAACATAGATCCCCAGATATCACATGTGAAACCAAGGCCGAAACAATTTAAGATGGAGAGATGAACAAGACAAATTTAGAAAATAATGGCTCTGCAACATCCACAATAATGAAGTGTGGCGAATCCTGGGGAAGGTTTTTGTCCAACGACAGACGTTAAAAGACTGATGATGAGTATTTTGAGAAGAAAAATGGGATATCAAAGGGAATGGCAGAGATAAAAATTATCACCTGCTTAGTGCAAGGTACGTCGGAGCTATTCAAAGCTTGCCTATAACGATGAATACAGCTGTCACTTCTATGGGTTATAATTACTGCTGCCCTTACATGGTCGAGGCATTTTTTTCCACTTTTGATTTTCTTTTGAATTTATTATCAGGCCTATTTGAACAGCGGAGCCCATTCTCTTTGAAGTTATCTACTTGTTGTTCATGATGGCAAAGGGTGGTCAATACTCACGATTACAATTTATTTTTATTATTATTCGGACTATCCTCATCTTGGTCGTTTTTCATACAATATTTCAGCTGTTGTACTCTACGGCCTTCATCAGGTATGATCTAGTAGGGGTGGGGAAGTAAGGAACCGAACCCTTTATTTAACCGACTGGGGTATATTGACCGCACTCCCCTCTTAGCAGTAGTAGTATTTTCGAATTATTATCGTCTCACAAGATGAGAATAGTCCGAATAATAATAGAAATTATAATAATACCTCATCTCAAATATTGAGAGAAACACTTACGATTACAAATTCAAAAGATTTCCGATTTATCATACTCTGATTTATTTAAATCAGTGATTTTCTTTGGGTTTATTTATTCACAACGTTTCATCTGCTGTATCACCCGGTCTTCTAGTAGTGACGGTCATATCTTTCGAGAATTTTTGAATCCGTGTTTTAATTCGTTGTCTGCACTGGATGATTATCGTATCACTCTGTTACGAATACCATCTGGGGACCTTTTATAAGAAAAGATGAAATATTAGGTTCACTGCACCAGAGTTCTATCCCTTGGTTGTCCTACGGTGAAATAGCCGATTGGAAATGAGCGTTAATTGTATGTTATCATCGTACACTGAAATCAAAGATCAGGCAGTAAGATCCTTATATTCTGAAATGATTAACAAAGAAGAATTAACAGAAGAATAGCCAAGTGGGACATACTTCTATAGAATGCTGAAGGGCACAGCGGTCGAAAGATGAAATCATCTGCTTGGATAGATAGGTGTATGGAAAATCGTAAAGATTTTCTTGTAAATTGTAAGCACAGGTTACGATTTGTCCGTAGCATGTACTTAAAGACTTCTTTTTTTTATGCTACAGCATTTTTGTTTGACAAAGTAACAACTGAAAAAAACCCCTGTCTACTGCAGGGTCAAACTTCATTCTTTTATTTCTATTCCTTGAAATGATAACTGCAACGTTTAAATTGTACATATAATAAATAGTATATGAAAAATATGATATATATTTTTGTATATTTATTTATTCGAGTAAAATAAGCTCTGGCATAAATTTCAAGAGATAATCAATCCTTATTAGTTCGGCTCAGTCGGTATGAATCGCCTACCGATCACTTGGTGGTAATTCCAAATCGCTGCAGGGAAATGATATATATATATATATATATATATATATATATATATATATATATATATATATATATATATATATATATGCTAGGTTTAACAACACAGGACTGAAAAACACTGAGGTGTCTATTCTCCTATATTAATTTTGTTATGGTACGAAATTTTTTTTTTCCTGTTTCCAGCAATTATGTTTTGATCCTTCGTCAAGCATGACCCACTAACATTATATAATGAGTTTTCATTCAGGGCTACACTTTTTTTCAAGACCTCACTAGAGTTTTAATTTGAAAACGAAAAAGTCTCAGACTGAAAAAAAAAATTTCTGTGAATACTTATTTGCTACGTATTTAATCATTCCTACTATGCTACGAAACTAAGATCAGAGAAAAATAATATATATATATATATATATATATATATATATATATATATATATATATATATATATATATATATATATTACACATTACTGTAGTAATTGTTCACGAAATTAGCTTGCTAAACCTTGTTCCACGGCAAGTCGTGATAAATATTTACTAAGCCTTGAATATACTAACCAAAATACTTAGGGATAATTGAATTTGCGACCATAAAAAAAAAAAAAACCGGTGGAAGAGACAAGTTTGTAGATAATCACACTCCGATGTGTCTGCTTTGTAATAAGTCAGTGTCCTAGTTAGAAAATGGAAAATAGCAAGCAGCATTCTTCTCTGTGACATTGGACATTTGAAAAAAATCTTGAATACATGGACTTTATCGCGAAAGGAGATCATAGAGCTCTTCCAAACTAAACGTTAACGTTGCATTGCGTGCTTTTCAATTCGAAAAACCGCTTCACTTAGATGCTAACTCTGAGTGGTGATAGAAACGCAGTCAGATAAACCTCACACCTTTTCTCCTCTAGTTTGCACAATTATTTAAACCAGTTACCTTAGCAATCGGGCGTGACACTCGTCTCTCAATTAGTGGGATACCCGGAAATAATTTAGTGAAGGATTGCGCGGACGTGAAAAGATTGCAGGGAAAGCGGGTGGAAATCAAAATCGAACCCAGACGTAACTAATGATGCCCACAGAGATTACGTCACGTCCGGGAGACACGACCCTGTCAGGAAAATGAAGATTAATGACTGCCGTGAATAACAGATTTTCACGGCCAGCTAAAAGCAAAAAAGAATAAATTGTAAAAAGATACGAAAATCAATTACTCGTCTCATCAGGCACAATCACATACGGGGAGTAACGAATGGCATACAGGTCAAAATAGATTGACTCAGCCTTGGCAGTGATTTTCGATGACAATTATTAAAACTTGAAAAAAACAACAAAAAAGACAGTATTCTGTATGTACAAAAGTTTCTGATGCTCTCTTTTTTAAAATCTAGAGGTAGATTACACAGTTGAAAACTGGTTTTTCGCAGGTCTCTTTTGTATATTCCGAAAACTTGTTAAGTGTAGCTTATGGTGCATTGGTTTCTATGAAATGATAGTTAAATATACTTAATTATTGATATTAAGTTAATGTGGGACAAGACCATAAATAAGTTGATTCCAATGATGACCGAACTTTAAACATACGTTTTTGGATATTGACCTTCCCCAATATTTGCCAGTTCTGTCTATTGCAGGCTTTGCAGCGCCGATAACTCCAAAACGTGCTTAAATCGTCACGTTATACCATTTCCTGTCGGTCTCGATTCTGCATAATATCACTGGGGATCCATATTTTGTGTCGTAATGTCAACTGGGTGTCTTTCAACATGGACTACCCATTATCATTTGAGTTTTTTTGTGAATTCTATTGTTTACTGAACTTTGCCTGATCTGGCACGAGACCATCAGTCATTTATCTGTTTTTCTAAGCCGTGACTCATCCAAGGACTAATCAGATTCTATGCTGATTCACCTCGTTGATCAGACGACAATCTAAACGAGGCATTTTTTGTCGAATTTTACTCGCACCGAATCCTCAAACCGTGATCTGGGGATGAATTCTGTTTTCCTTTCTTCGTATATAGATTTTTCATGTATTCTTTTATTCCAAATTAATTTGACATGCTAAAATGTCCTATCAGAAAAGCAATACCTCTGCCCAAAGAATCAATTACTATTTTAAGCACCATTTACTTCGAACGACAGCGAACAATCTTGATAGAAAGTATTTACCTGACAGATCCAAATTTAGCATGAAGATATATTTTTAACAAGATCGTTCGGTGCCAATCTCCCGGGTGGACGCCTATGCAACATAAAATCCAGCTTTTCTAATCTCCAGTAGAAGCAGTTTGTGCCGGGAGCCAACACGCAACCATTTCAAATGCATAGACAGAGAAGACATTTTGACCTTAAGCTTCGCGAGGATAAATCTACGTTTACTGATCTTATAAAAAATAGGCATCCGTTCAACTTTTACCATTAATCCTCGTTTCTGTCTTTTTTTATTATATTATGTTCAAATAAAATAGAACATTAAAACCAAAATGTTCCCATCAATATTGAATAATTTATTCAAATTTATTATATAATTTAGATACTAGCATGGTATCATTGAAAATATTTACATATGGATCGGTACTTTTGCCAAGGACCGGGGTATCCGTATCTATCAGCAAAGTGCAGTATGTGAGTACTCATTGAAAAGTGTGAGACACACACGCACACACAAGCATATATATATATATATATATATATATATATATATATATATAGGAATAGAGCACTCTGCAGGATGGGGAATTCAAGCTAAATAAATGTATCGCTTAAATTCAGCCTTAATAACCGTCCACTTCCCTAGCACAGAGGTAGGATACCGACTTCCGGGTTTGAAGTGAAGGTTTCAATCCTGATACACGATGGGGTAATGGAGAGTCTATAGCCACACTGATGAGTTGTAATACAACGAAATAGCTGTTTGTGGATGAAAAAGTAATATATATATATATATGCATATGTATATATATATATATATATATTGATAGAGCTTCTCTCTAAACATTTTAATATTCATTTTTTCCCGATATTTCAATTTCGGAAAAGGTTTCCTCTTTTGACTCCTCAAAGAATAAGTGTTACTTAACTTTACGCCATTGAAAGAAGTCAACGTACACAACAAAGCAATACGTATCTAAGCAAGAGGTAAGTCCCATTTTAGTATTATAGTAACATTGTAAATAGAACCACCCATCAAAATTTTTTTATTTTTTAAACTCCTTCAGGTCCATTCAGTAGGCAAACAGACACAACTCACCTATATGTGAATCAATTTTAATGTGGTTTCATTTTCCGAACCTCTTCCCAATGTATGCATATTTATTGATTATATTGAATTAGAATTTTGCAAAGCTTGTGTGTTTCATGTTTGATGATGCATGCAAAATAAAATGATGGACCAGAAAAAAAAAACCAAGTCTGTTGAATTTTGAGATGCGTTAACATATCTGTGTAAAACATTTTTAGTCAGTTGACCGGTCCCTTCTATGTGGGACATCAATTTTCTATGCAATATCATGTTGGGTTGATGTAAAAATCTCCATAATTCCCTATCTACCGGAGTGCTCAGTTCCTGATTTAGAATAGCATCGCATAATTGCTCATAGCAGATAAATCCTACCTCAGAGTGCTCAACCCCGAAGAGGGGAGCGTTAATCATAATTAATAATTAATAATTTTTTCATCCATTGTTGTATTGCAACCCATATGTGTGGCTATATATATATATATATATATATATATATATATATATATTCTAAATATTTTACCAACCGTATACCGATACTTTAACTAGTATATATATATATATATATATATATATATATATATATATATATATATATATATATATATATATATATATATGGGAGAGAGTAGCAGAGTGCTCGACGTTCAATGTTATGGAAGCATTTAGTTTGTGTTGAAATCAAATGAATTATTTGATAGCAGTTTTCTATGTATCCTTCTTGGAAATGATTTTATATGAAAATATTTTTTAGTAAATCTAATGTACATCATCACCATAATCATTAATCTGTCAGCGTCCGTTGTTGGACATAGACCTTCCCTAAGATTCTCCAGACCTCTATATCATAGCCCATCACGCTATCTCACTCTTGTCGACAATAGCCCTGCACCTGATCACTGGGGATCCACTTTGTGAATTGTGATGTCCATCGGTTATCTGCCATTCTTTCAATAAACATATTTTCAAACACATTCTATGACTGCTTCAATAATCATTTATCCCATCCAAATGAAACGGAACCGAAAATCACTTACACTAGCAATGTTTGAAGTGTAAGAAAATATTCATATGAATCAATGATAGAATTTTAAAAAAAAATACCAGTTGCTTCTATGATGAGATGATCTTAGTACTTTTGGGGTAAATCGACTTGATGAAAACGATTCTTTAGTTGCACGCGGATAGAAATTTTGAGCCATTCATGTTTAATCAGACTCCTGGCAGTGCTTTGACTGATACATTTCTATTTTTGCCGTAAGAGAATCAATTGAAGAAGAGGCCTTCAACGTCGAAACTTCCAAGAAAAGTCAGAAATTTATAGTTTCATTGAACATTGAATCATCCTTCAAAACATTCAGAAACTCCTTCATCTTGTGTATTGCACCGTAGAAAATGTACTGTTGGGCAAAACTTCAGGTGCCTACATGCAAAATGGTGGCCTACAAAGTGGAACAGACAGACGGACTCTTTTTACACACACACACACACACACACATATATATATATATATATATGTATGTATGTATTTATATCTATATAATATCATATTCATACATAGTACATCATATGTACGTATATATATATATATATATATATATATAGATATATAGATATATAGATATATACATATATATTTAATATATCATATATATATATATATAATTTAGTATGACAAGTGGATTTGATTTTCCGGAGGGAACTCAAAATCACTTTTATCGCAAAAATATACATACACGTACAAAACTGTACCCAGAGAGTTATTCACACAACTTCTATGCATTTAAACACACTCCAATCATTATCACACGTGAAGCGCTCCATTCACATAAAATCGGCTCTATCGTGACACAGCGCCAAACACGCACTTCTTGGCCCAAATCCAGTGCGAAAAGCGTCCATATAAACGCGTTACTGAATTAAAGCCATCGGCAGCTGCTGACTACACCGCCTACATCGGCGACACTCTTTCCAAGAGGCCCCGAGGCGCTAATGGGATTTTTGGTGAATTTCTAGCGACCCGTGCGTGCAAAATGGGCTGTAATCTACAGAATTCATGAGTAATGTAACTTTTCAATGCTCCCCTGGCGGAACCTTACGGCTCAGGGGCATTAACAAAATAGAGAGAGAGAGAGAGAGAGAGAGAGAGAGAAATACATTGGATAGAAGAGAGTAAAGGAGGGGAAGCGGGAGGGAGAAAGTGAGAGAACAAAGAATGGGGAAAAATAGATGGCAGAGAGAGAATTCCTTATAGGAAGATGGATAGTTTGATGGCTACGTTAATATGAACTGAAAAAGTTACAAGCTAATGGAACAGAGAGAGAGAGAGAGAGAGAGAGAGAGAGAAAGAGGGAGTGTGATTGCGGTAGTGCATGTGCTCGCCCGTGTAAAGTAGATAAAATAGACGGTTGGCATTCTTGGTTAAAGTAACATTCCTTTTTACCTGCCCCCAATCCGTGTTGATGCATATTTTAGCGTCTGGATGTATCGGTATGAATTTGGAAGAAGTCAGTGATCTACTAAGTGAAGTTAATTCAATACTGTCTCATAAATCTTTATCATTGAGTTTGATTCTCACTTGGTTCCTCACATTTGTGTCGCCGAGCCAGGTTGAGTTGGGCTTAATAGCTTAAGCTTAGTAAAATTGATGATAGAAAACAGAGAAGGTGCTTCTCTGGAAAGGGAGAAATGTTGATGTCTTAAAGTAGCTGTTTTACTCTGTCTGTGTTGATAACAGTAGTATACAGTTGGAGCTCATCGGAATGTGTCAGTTTGGAAGCAAAGGTTACATCCTAATTTTGAAAGTAAAGCGGATACAGAAACCAGAAAATACGAGTGAAAAGAGATGAGTGTTTATACAAAGGTAAACATGTATTTCTAAAAGAATACGTGTTTGATGTTGGTGTGAGAAAAAGATAATGGAAGTATGTCGTGACTGAGATAAAAACATCCTTCTCATCGGTACAAAGGATACCTGTAAAAAGCCAAAATATCAAATGCTGATTTTAAAAGCGTGCAAACCAATGCCATTTGGAAAAATTGGCGCTACGCATTCTTTTAACAACCATTTTCTTGTGTTTTATCTCGTGTCAAACAAAGTTAAACTTGGTAAATCTCGAAAGTAGATACCGAGCAAATCTATGACTATTGGTGATCATGTATTTGTGAGTGTGTGCGCACGTGTGTGTGTGTGTGTGTTTGTATGTATGTGCATGTATGTATGTTTGTATGTATGTGTTTGCAAGTGTGTTTGCATATATGTGCGTGTGTGTGTGCGTGCGCTCGTGGGGGTTTTCTGTGTGTGTGTGTGTGCGTGTTTTAGTGTATTAAGAAAGATCCAGAGTGAGAGAAACTGAGTGTAATCGCTGCCGATGTCGAGTGTGTGCATCTTCATAAATGCGCGTGAAGGGAAACGAATCTGGGAAAGTACATATAGGAAAAATCTCCCCTGGGATCTTTCCAAACACGTCACGTGACTCTCTGATGACGGACAAGATGGCGCGCTTAACTGACCAGATGTTGATGCTTCGTGTTTGGTTTCATTTATTCATTCATCCATTTCTTTATTATCATTATTATCATCATCATCATCATCATTATCATTATTATTATTATTATCATTATCATTATTATTATTATTATTATTCAATGGCATATAGGCAAAACAAAAAAATATTGGCATTTTTTTTTTTCGAATAATTCGGTTGTTTAGCCAATCAGTTGTTGATACAATTGCTTGGCTTTAAGACTTTGCCATTTAAGTTTTTTTCAGCATCTTCACACCAAGAGTCTTTGATCGTCATCACTGGTGATCAAATTACAGCATTGCATAGTAAATAGTATATTTTCAAAGACTTTAGTAGTACTTTTTTTTTGTATAGTTTCAACACTTTCACAAATACCTACCACCTCCAAGCATTTGCACAAGGTTCCTTCTGTAGGCTCCATCAGTTATAAGCACTGTCATTCCTTTTATTGATTTTGCAGTTCTTGTACAAAATCCTGTTATTCGTCAATTTCCTATTTTTATTTCGGCCTGATTCAACTCCCACTTTCTGGTATCGAATATTCTTGTTGTTCATCATATATTTCTGGCTTCCTGGCCTGGAATGGTTTATTTCTGTACATATTCATGTTTCAAATTACTTTTTTTGTTATCATCATAATTAATAGTAGTATTAAAGAAGGAATTGTATAAGCAACGGTATTTTTATTGGTATTACTCATAGGATGGATCCTACCAGTATTTTGTGCTTCGATTTTTGGATGGGCATTTTGAAGAAGACATGAGAAAAATTTTTTTATGGGAGATGCAAGAGCGTCAAGTCCAACTGATTTTCGATCTTGTCCCAGAATAAGAATTATTTACTCAAGCAATCTACGACCTGTGATAGCATTCCAAAGCCTTTGATTCAACACTATCAATTAATTCTTGATTAGCATTCTAAGATATTTTCTTGTGTTGCATTTCCATCAAAACTCAGAGATTGACCTCAAAATAACCAGCCTGAATCTGAAGTAAAATATAAGACTCTGGCGTGTTCTGAATTAACATCATTGGCTGTTTCAAATCTTGCCGGAGGTTTCCTCTTTATATCGGATTCCGCAGCTTACATGACGGTCATCGAATGACAATTTAAAAGTTGAAATAAAAACACCAGAAATAAGAATTTGATAAAAAATATAGCAGCTTGGTTCAATTTGAAAAATCCGTACAGACGTTTGATAAGGAAAAAACGAAATCCCACAAGCTTTGAATGCTTGTGTTTTTTTTTGTCATCTTTGTATGAGTTCAAATACCATCAATGATGTTATTTCGATAACCATCAAACTGTTCTTGTTCCTTGTATGAATGTTAATTGTGCATGATTTTTGGTCAGTTTTGTATGATAAGTTCAAATAAAACCAACAAATGTATTTTGATAACCATCAAACTGTTCTTGTTCCTTGTATGAATGTTAATTGTGCGTGTTTTTTGGTCAGTTTTGTATGGTAAGTTCAAATACCACCAACAAAGCTTTTTTAATAACCATTAAACTGCTCTTGTTCCTTGTTTGAATTTGCATGGTCACTGAGAAGAGGGAGGAAGACGTGTAGTTAGTTACTGTGATTGCCTGAAGTTGTTACACCAGATTTGCCTCTAGTTTCATTGAGCTGCTTTAGTGAGCTGACCACTACGTTCCAAAGAGCCTTTCTGTGCTACCAATAAATGTTATGAAGTAGGTTAAGATTCGCCTTTCTAGTTTGCTCACACTTCTGTACCGGTCCGTACATGTCATTACTTGACGTATTTTTATTTACATGTTCGTATAAAAAGTGACACTCCGTTATAAATGCAATATGAACGAAATTGAAATATAAAACGTATGTAAAAGAAACGATAAAAGTAAATAAATCCAAGCATGAACGCGTATTTCTGATGAAATGACACCAAGGTTCGATAATAATCTATAGATCTACTATCGATTAATTGCATTGTAGATGGAATGAAAATCAGAATTCATTCGGTTGAGAAAGAAAGACCACGTGACCACATCGGCTGCAAAGACTTGTGAATTGATTAGAAATATCCATTCAAATGTCTTCAATTGATTTCAGGCACGCCCATTTGCTTTTTTCCATGAATCTCAATCTCCCTTTCTTTCTCTCACTCTTTCTCTCATTCTCTTTATATGGATAAATAATTGCGTGTGTATGTGTGTGTCTCTATATGTATACGCTTGTGACCTAATATGTGTCTATGAATGTGCGCACACTCATACACATGGGAATTTCTATCTATCAATCTATCTATCTATCTATCTATAAATATATGTATGTGTGTGTGTGTGTGTGTGTGTGTGTGTGTGTGTGTGTGTATGAATATAAGTATTACGAAATATGCTTTGGAGAAAAAATTGCTGACAAAATACACATTATTAAGAAAATATGTACTCCCAAACACACTTAAGGTGTCCCCATTACTTGTTGAGCGCACAGAGAAATAGCAGATAAATTCTGATCGGAGACACACCCTCCCCATATTCAGAAAGATAGTAGCGAACCAAAGGGAAGCTGTCAGTTGGCTTCCAATTGCGACTTGCATATATATATATATATATATATATATATATATATATATATATATATATATATATATATATATATATATAATTATTCTAATGATATTTATTAAAATCATTGGTATAAGGGAGGAAGTGTTAGATTAACACTGTTTGGGTGCCATGTTAATATAACTGTTTTGTTTTTTAAATTCCCTGCATTAGTTAGATGGTACTGACTGGTGGTCTAAAGAAGATAAATTTATACATAGTACCGTATAACGAGTTATATGTGAAACACCAAGATGAAAAAAAATAAAATAAAAACATTGAAGAAAATTACAGATTTTGGGGAAAAGTGACTGAAGTGACCCAAACACATTTTGGAAAAAGTTTTTCTTATGTGTTTTTTTTTGTATAAAGATGTGAAGACTACACACACTGTCACTAACAAATACACACACATTCATATATGGAATTAACTATAACCAATGAATCACTCATTTTATAAAATAACCGAACATTTCAGTTCCCACACTGACAAATATATGCATACATAGAAGCATATTCACACGTACATCTAAACACACACATCAACATACACAGCTTTCTGCTTATTGCTTCCAAATGTACACGTGGACAGAGACACGTTACATACACTGACATATGTACAATCAATATTCACAAATCACAACTTGACACGACACAAGGATAGCTGTGTTGAGAACCCAGTGTTAATTGAACTAATCAAACTTGTAATGGTTTTGCTAATTATAGTTCCAGGATGGGATATACTACACTCTACATCCTACACCAGAGCACAAAGAAGGGAACCATTGATTATTGGAATAACAATATTGGTCTATTCCAATCTTAACTACCAAAATGTACCCAAGACATTGAAGAATGACAATATGTTCAACTCACTGCGTTACAGAACAAAATATTTGCTCCATAAATGTTGCTTCTTTGCGTATATCGTATTTATGAATCAATTGAAATACTGCTACAATGGTTGAAATCAAGTTTGTTGCAAAAGATACTGCGCTAAATATTGGTACCGGGTCTACCCATTACACACACACACACACACACACACACACAAACACAAACACACACATATATATAGAGAGAAAGATAGAGGGAGAGGAAGAGAGAGGGTAGAGAGAGAGGGAGACAGAGAGAGATATGAATAAATGGATAGATGGATATGCTTTGCAGAATTATTTCAAATCATACCAATCCATCTCTTGAAATTTTTTCAAATTAGAAATTTAACAGCGTTTCTCACCATCTATAGAATTATAAGTTAATAGCTATTCTAACAATTCTTACTCACAAATCACACACGGTTATTCCTTTGCAACGACTTAGTCAGAGTTTGATCAACTAATCCAGTGACCTTTGGACTAACAATGTGATTTTGAACAGAGCCAGCTTGGCTGTGCAAGAGTCGGACTCCCTTGCTTCAATGAAAACTTAAAGGAAAACAAAAGAGAATTTATCTCTCTATATATTTCTTTTCCAAACTAAATGTCCCATTTCAACTCCTTCAATAGTAGTTCCTGTAAATGGGATTTGCAAACTCTAACTAAACAAGTCGACCTGAGAAAGGCTTTAGAAATAGGAGTAAATTCATCATTTGTTCTTGCATACGTCAGTGTGTGACTGAGATTCATGCATGATGTCAATGATGTTTGGACTGATTAATGCTATATGAGTTAGGAGAAAAGAAGCTGATGCTGCTAATCTTCTTTATGTACTCTTTGACGATTCGCCTGTTGATGTTTAATGAGAGTTCAAGAGATTATTTTGTTTGCAGCACGATGCCAAACTGATTGAAAAGGGGAGTAGTTAAATGTGTTGCCCTGATCTTTGATAGCATCCTGGCTTTACCCCATCAACTGCAGATGACTGAAATACCAGTCAGTACAGTTCAATGGCATCTCTGCGAATAACAGAAATTTCTATCAATCACAATGGACTCTCTTACTTGGAGTTACATCCGCCTTTTCCCAATGGTTTATAATTTTTTTCTGTCCTTATCAAAATATAAGGGTCCATTGTTAAAAGAGAAAAAACAAACAAACTAACAAACAATTCTGTTTATTGTGTGGTATCTTCTTTAATTATAGCTGCTGCTGTATTCAGAGTAAGGCAACTGAGCTGCTCTGGCCAGAGATGAAGGGGTTAACCACGCACTGTTGAGAAATATGAAACTGACCCTAACAGACCGTGAGCCACGCTATTCGTTTTATGTGGTACTGGTATGGCATACCGTAAAGTAAACACGTCAGAAGCTATGCTGTTTAATTTCGGAAATGTACTTTTACCATTAATACTACTGTGACTACCACAGTCATCATTGTCACTGCTGGTTTAATAGCTATTAGCGATGGATTTATATCTGCACTATGCTTCAGTAATAATAATGTTTGGAGACACTGATACACGCTCGACAAATTAATAGATTATTATGGCTACCAATGAAAATTGCTTATAGAAGATAAAATGAATAGAGCCGACCACTACGCAGGCAGCTGTGACAGCTGATATCAACACTGTTGTCATAGCCATCACTCCGGCTACAACTGCAAGAATTCGCTTATGTCGAAAAGTTGGCGATGAATTCAAAAATGAAACGTGATAGACACTCGTTGGAGGTATTCCATTATTAGATTCAACAGTGTTCGTTCGGGAAGTGAGAAAGGCAGAAAAATTAGCTTGAAGTCGCCATTTTGAAGCAGAATGAACGCCATTAATGTTCCAAAGTGGTCTCGTTGCTTTTATAAATTCTAACTCTCCTCATTGGTATGCTGACTCTCAATTCGTCTCAAATTTATTCTGGCAATGTACTCTTCTCATATTTGTTTTACCTATTTGCCTTTCCATTGTTCTTGGTTTGTACTCTTCTCATTTTCCTACTCCTCATTGTTGTTCTAGCAATGTAATCTCCATTTTGCTTTAGCTATGTACTCTTCTCATTTCTGTTTTCGCTATGTTCTCCTTTCATTGTTATTAGTGATTTGTACTCTTCGACTTTTTGTTTTATGTTTTCTATGGACTCTTATTAGTTTTGTTTTCGGTATGTACTTCTTTTATCCTTTCATTTGGTTTGTGCTCTTTCAATATTAGTCCTAGGTTTGCACTTGCCTCAATATTGTCTGAGGTACGTAGTTTTCATTTTCCTAGGTTTTCACACTTCTTTCCATCCAAAAGTACCCGCATTAAATCCGACGCCTGGTTAACCAATATCACTATGTTGTAACATCTATTGTCCACTGACGGTAGGTGATTCCACTGCAGGTAGGGTCCTTGTTAAGATGCCATAATATCTCTCCTCTGGTGCTTGTCTGACTCCGGTTTGCTGAAAATGTGAGGTTTTGATGGCGATAGTCTTCCATCCTCGTCACATAACCTGGTTGCAAAGCTTCGATGCTTTTGTCCCTGTTTATATAACTGACTTGGATTCACACACGCGTGTACACACACACACACACACACACACACACATATATATATATATATATATATATATATATATATAAGTGAGGTAACTCTTCATTGTAAGCTTATGCAATGCTCTTCCATTGGAATATAGCACTCTGGTGGATGGGGAATATAATCAAAATTAATATATCGCTTAAATTCAACCTCAAAGACCGTCTTGTTCCCCAGCGCAGAGGCAGGATACCGGCCTGAAGTGCAGGTTTCAATTCTGCCCCGTGGTACTGGATGGATAGTCTATAGCCACACTGAAGAGTTGTAACACAACGAAACAGCTGTCTGTGGATGACACAATATATATATATATATATATATATATATATATATATATATATAGATAGATAGATAGATAGATAGATAGTTATATGTACATCTATATATATGAGAGGTCTGTGTGTGTGTCTGTGTTTCTGTTTGTGTCTGTGTTTCTGTGTGTCTCTATGTGTGCTTTCGTTTATTTGTGTGTGAGTATGGAAAAGGCCGATATCATCGATCTATATAATGAACAGCAGACCAATGAAATACGTAGAGGACAGGAAAATCCCTTTATTTCATGTAGTTGCTCTAATGCAGCTTTTTGAGGGAGAAAAAAAGAGGTCCTTAGTCAGTTGTCAGTTTATCTTGGACCATAAGCCCAAAACAACCAATGATCTGAAATTAAATAATTTATGATTAGTTTTAGTACATAGTCTCAAGTTGTAATAGCTATAGTAAAGTAAATACTTGTACATATCAGACTAATAGAAAAAATGGTTTTCTTAATCTTTAATTGAATCATTAAAAAATCTGTATACATATAGTAAAACAGGATCACAAAGATCATTTCCACAAGTTTACAAGAACAGTGATCATAATTTTATCGGGAAATGGTACCTTCAAGCCCGTTTAAGAGGTCACCTTTATGGCTAGTGACAAATGCTTGTTAAATCAATGATTTTACGAAGCCGAAAAAATAAGATCGAATCCCTGTTAGAATTGTAGGCGTGATAACACGTATATTAACATACAGTAAGTCCATCAAATATTTACAATTATTCACCTACCCTATCGTTTCGAATTAATTGATACCTAATACACGATTGTAATTAGTGGTAAATCCTTAATTTGATACATGAAGGGGTACGAGTACACACACACACACACACACATATATATATATATATATATATATATATATATATATATATATATATATATATATATATTATAGATGTAGATAATTACATTCCAGCGATATTGAACGCAATTCCCATGAGAACACGTATCTTAGATATGACAAGATGAATAATTCAATGAGGTACGAGGTCTCTTCTGCTATGAAGTTATGACCAGTTCACATTCTTGTTGGGTACAGACTCTATCTCCCTCTTATTTTCTTTCTTCGCTCATTTCCTCAACAAGCTTTTTTTTACCGTTGTGTTATTCTTTCTGTCAGTTTAAATGATACATTTTTAATAGAATGTGAAAATAATGTTCAATAAAAAATGCCAGCACATGTCTCGAGAGGTTACAACTACCATTCCACTCAAAGTTTTCGTTTACATCGAAGACTGTGTCTGTTCACTGATTTTAAAAGCAAGCTGACCCTCCGTCCTCAGGGAATGGTACTTATAGTCTCTTCTTATCAGTCATATATCAACATACATACATTAGTAAAATATGAGATATCAAATGGTATAAGTCCACTTTACGAATGATACAGTTGTGAAGTCACTCCTTATAATAACGGTTCTACACTATAACCCAGGTAAAGTCACGCTTCCCAAAATAACCTGAGAAAAACAAAATGTATTACCTCATTGGAGAATTCGTATATTCACCACCAATTCTATCTCGTTGTTTAGAGAGGTTACGTCGGGACAAGGAATCAATATTTCAGGCCTAGTAAAAAAGATTTTGCACATCTTATCAGTATTGAGCATTATATCTTTAATACGATGAAGTTTACCATGTATATATACATACATATACCTCAATGTGTGTGTGTGTGTGCGAATTTGTGAGTGTGTATGCACTTGTGCGTGTTTGCGTGTGTGTGTGTGTGCGTTTGTGTGTGTGTGTGTGTGTGTGTGTGTGTGTAATGTATTGTGTAAAGGTGCAATCAATAAGTCCATAGCCTGACTGGTAATCAATATTTTGATGTGAATTTCTTTCTATATAATGTCTGACCTATGTTATTAATATTACTCACTGGATTAAATACATTATCATCTATCTCTCTCTCCTCTCTCTCTCTCTGTCTGTCTGTCTGTCTGTCTGTCTGTCTGTCTGTCTGTCTGTCTCTCTCTCTCTCTATATATATATATATCAACACACATACCCATATCCACGTATCTAAAATGAGATTAAATCATATGGTTACTGAAAGTTATTGATGATTTCTAAAACAATGATCTAACAGTCATCCCTCATTCAAAGCGGGTTTACTCCTCGATAAACACGAAATCCTCTATTTGACACAGTGATTTGTCAAAACATGCTTTAGATAGAAGCTGAACATCTTGTAGTTTTGGGGTTTTTTTTAGATATAAAAAAAGAGAAATTCTAGTTGTCATTTCATTGGTGACTGATTTATGGTAAGATTTTCAAAATTATTATTTCCCTATTTGATGAGACACAAAATAAATGCGTACACAATATTGGAAACCAAATAAAATAAAATTGTAAATAAACGGTGCACAATAGTTACAGTGATGGTATAGAGTTCGTTTTTCAGATTGCTCAGTATCATTTTGAATTCGCAGTTAAAATGGGATGTGGGGGGTCTGAAATATCAAGAAATCCATATAAAGTATATATGAAGTAATTATGATGGTAACTGTTTAAACCATAACAATAGTTTGCATTTTTATATGTGTTAGAGACACGGAAAACAATATTTCGATAAAGCATAAAAATGAAATGATATAAACTATCTACAGACATGAATGGAAAAAATCGGAATAAAATTCTGTAGACTGTAAAACAGTTTTGATGCAAAGAAGTAATTAGCCAAGGAATTGCTAATGTTTTATCCAGGATATGATCTTGTGTTTAATCCAGAATTAAATATGGTTAAATAATTAAAGATAATTCAATTGGTGGTATTTCGTAAATGAATAGTGACTATTATCTTCAGCTGTCAACTTTGGGCTTCCTCTGATGAGTCAGGGTAAGATTGGAAAGAACTCATACAAACATACATTGGTTGTATATGTATGTACATTCGCCGAATAACACGAATAAGAGATGTATCATAAATAATCACGATTGAACTCAGTTTGAAACAGATTTGAAAAAAAAAATGGATTTGCAGTACATCTACTGCTTCTCACATCGAATACGAAGAACATTTGATTAATGATCTAATTACCCTAATCGAGTGTAAAATGACCCATACTAAAGATCAGTAAAATACCAAAGTCACAGTGTGCTAACAAGCTTATTCTTGGTTTCGTAAAACAGGTATCAACGACTGTAAAAGCTTACAGAACGATGGGAAATATAAGCCAATAAATACAACTTATAAAGAATGAAGGTAAAGGCAGAATCACACAGTGAAAAAAGAATCTATAATCAAGTTATAAGTGTTTTAAAACATCTCTATTTTATCTATATAATTTCTGACGAAGACAAATACTGGCAGCGATATTCAACCTTATGGCCTACAAATGTTTCATGAAGGTAAATTCAGAGATCGATAAATGTTCTTGAACAATAATTTCTAACGTTTTTACTGACGAACAAAACCATTGATTGTAATTCCTTCTTCGTTTAAAAAGAAATTTAGTCTGATAAGTATGAACAATATAGATGTAGTTACAACGGGAAATCGACACCTGAGAAATTTGAATATCTTTTCAGGAATCAGCATATTTCTCCGATACTTATTTATTAAAGAACGAATTTAAAGAAAAACAATTTTCTATTCCAAATATCGGACATTTCCTATCATATGATTCTTACCATTTTGATGATTTATTTATTGCTGTTTTCATTGATTTCTACTTATTTAACAAATAAATCCCTGGAGATATTATGTCTATCTTTTTTTTTTTAGAAAAGCACTCCAAAATTTCTCTAACTGGGATATTTACTTTAGGGAATTAAATCTGGAAGATTAGATAAAAATTATTATTGTTTTTGGCATTTTTTCATGAAGAAAAAAACAAAACAATTATAATTTAGGGTTTTGATCAGGAAAAAGAATCTTCACTCGATATTTTTTCAATAAGATTTTTCATCATTTTAATCGATTACACTTAGTTCGAGCTGTTCCTGAGTGCTTTTAAAAAAATATAAACATGATTAATTTCTCGAGGGATTTATCTGATAAATGTGAATAAATCAAGAAAGACATCAATATATAAATAGAATAAACATTCAAATTAAAGGTGTAGAAAGAATCAAATGAGAAAAAAAGATTTCTTTCCCGATATTTGGAATTAAAATGAATCTCTTTTGAAATTCGTCCTGTGATAAATGAATATTAACGTTTTATTGAATTCAAATGATGTTATGATTTTTACCAGATTTCTAAGTTTCGAATGATGATTTACCAATGAAAGTAGTGTTCATATTGTTCACACCTAGAGTCTGAGGAAACAATTAGAGATTCTTAAGATTTTGGAGAACATGATTTTTTTACAGCAAATTTATTCCTGAAGATAGAAGAGAACAAAACTACGGTGAAAAAAATCTTGACTTGTCATATTTAAGCAAGAATAAATTAAAACATACACAGAGGTAGACAACTATAGAGCTACCTGTTTATTTTATGTTCTCCCCTTGTTGCCTCACGTTGGTTTTTGGGCCAAATGTGACTTATCACGGACGTTCATTTGAATACATACAGATATTGATCAATATGTTCATATCCCAACATATAACTGAATTTGATCTGGACCTCTTTCTGTATAACATTGGAACTAAGTGAAAAATATGAGCCACGAATTTAGTGTATTGATAAGGAATGATATTGCAATGGACGAAAACGGTATTCAAAGTGTAATATATATGCTGTTTCCATCTGTGAGCTGGGGACTTGTTTATGCACCGACTTACGTACATATATATTGTCTTGCCTGGCATTACGTTTCGCTGAGTTTGCAAAATATCTGATGACATAATGCATTCAATCTAAATTAGTATTTCATTGGATTTTCTTTCAGTTTGGGCCTAATTCGTCGAGCAATCAAATCATATACAAAACTACACATTCGTGTGTGTACAAACATACACACATACTCACTCAATCACACACACACACACACATACACACACACGCACACATGCACACACACATATATATAGACATGGTACAGATCAGCTTAGCAATGTCTGATATGTGATGGTTTTATTTCATAGAGGGGTCGATACATTCAACTTCGAAAGTCAAGTTGTTTTAGAGTAGAGCTAGAAATATACAATTGAAAGTGGATCTGCTACACAAAAAATTATGTATATGACCTCTCCGAGCCTTATTAGGCAAATGATTGCATATATCTTTAGTTTCTACTCTGGTAAATTTGGTGAGAGTCTTGTTGGTGTCTCAAAATGAACACACACACACACACACACACATACACACACACACACACACACACAAACATATTTATATGTGTATATATATAGTGGTTAAAGGTATCATAGATAACCGAGGATAAATTGTAAGTTTCTTTACTTTCATTAACATCAACAATTTCTCTTCCTTATGACACGACAGAATTATATTGCAAAAGGGAAAATGCATTTTCATTCCCTTGTCAATTATCCAATGAATGTGTAAGTAAACAGTTATGCTGTACAAACAAATAGGCATGAACTATATATGCATATATATATATATATATATATATATATATATATATATATATATGTTTATATATATATATGTTTATATATATATATGTATATATATATATATACATATATATATATATATAATCATATATATATATATATATATATATATATATATATATATATATATATATATATATATGCGTATTTCCGCTTGCACACATCAATACATCCGTCGACCAATGATGGAAAACTTATCTTAAACAGCAAATATTCTTTATCGTTTTCAATGCTCGTAAACTATAGCTTCTCTTTACATCACATCAATAAAACATTCTATGGTGAAAATTCCATGTCAAAATTCAGCTTACAGCTGTTGTTGAAAATGATGATTGAATACATTAAGCACGTATAAGTTAAATCTATAGAATATCAGTGAGGGAGACTTCAGGCTTTTTACCAAAGGAGAATATAACTCAGTCATTCGATCTCAGAGCAAAAAGAAATATGTGTTCTGTACTTTTTTCGTTTATCTAAGGAATGTTCTTAAACTTCAATCCCTGGGTTCTTTTCAATGAAAAGCAATACATATTTCTTATAGAATCTATTATTTTACTCATTTCTCCGAACAATTCAGTCTACAATCGAACTTAAAAAACTGGAAATACTCTCATCGCATCAGGGCAGTAAGACACATTTGGAACGAACATTTCTTCGTTTGTATATAACTGTCTTATATATATATATATATATATATATATATATATATATATAAGACAGTTATATATATATAAGACAGTTATATATATAAGACAGTTATATATATATATATATATATATATATATATGTGTGTGTGTGCGTGTGTGTGTGTATGTATGTATGTATGTATACGTCTTTAGTTTGCAAGAATTTGTAACATTTTACGATCAAGGAATTCCTAAATGTCTCTGCTTTCAATCCAAAACACTGTTGCTAAACTCTTCAACAATATATGGATGTTCATTCAATAATATAATGGTGTAGGACTATTTCCAAAACTCCTGAACATTACTCATACAAAATTGTTTTACGGCTTAAAACATATTCAGCTTTTCTTTCTTTTTCTACACCACTCTTTCTGTTTTGTTTTAGCATCCAAAAGGACCGATGGCAAAGTTACGATGGCATTGATTCGAAATCATTGATAATCGCGTTTCCCCGATTGTCAAAACCACAAAGTAAAGACTGAATACTGAAACTACATGGAATAAACCCTCAATTGGATTGTTGTACCATTGTTGCCAATCGGCAAGATTTCCTGTGTCAGCATGAATATATTTCATTGGAATTAATTAAAAAGAGTAATAAAATCCCTCATCGTTACGGTCAACTAATCAATGCTCTTAGACTGATCACATCAAAGCGAAAATAGACAGAAGGGTGTAAAATGACAAGTACCGTGAAAAAGAAGAAACGGGTAACAGTAAGTGGATACAGGGGCCAAGCCAAAAACAAAGGGGACTATTTATAAAGACGATGAAACTCTTAGAATTATGTGAACGGGATTGGTTGGAGCATATTCACAGACACCATTAGTGCAAACCACCAGTCGTCGTAGATAATAATAAGAAATACGGTAAATGTGAATTTTAGATCCAGACTGATCAAACTTTTTAAGCAGGGGAAACCATATTTGCTAGTCGTAAATGAAGGAAAGAAGACATGTCAGATCTTTGCTAGCGGACTACGAGAAGAAAACGTAAGGATACGAATAATTGAAGATTAATACCTGGAGATTTTTTACGTCTGAGAAAATTGTCGAAAATGAAAGTTAAAGTCCCGTTCATAATATCTGGCGCACTTGCATCTCTGTTAGTAAAAGTTAGAACCATTAGAAATCTAATGAAGACGTATAAATATATAGAACTGAAATAATAATAGAAACTAGATACCATTAGCCATTTCGAGATAGTGTAAATTGCTAATTCGAAATTCAAGTTTCTGCAAAACATTTCTATACAACTATTTTGAATTGTAAATACCTGAAAATGTTAGTTGCTGATGATAAGAATATAGATCGATCGAATCCAAGTGCCAAACATAAGTATTTGATTCTGATGAATTCAGCTACACAACACTTGCACAGTAGACCGTGATATTAAAGTTTATCAAAGCGTAATATAAATAAAAAAGAAAAAAAGGTGGCGTTGTTGTGTTGCCAAAGAACTGTGAATAGTAGAACATCAGAGTGGATAGCGTAAGTGAGGCATATTAAGTAGATGACAAAAGCGTTATTGATTATCTCAGTCAAAGCCCAACCTAGTTTACTTCATACCTACGCTACTGGCCCGACGGTTAGAATACAGTGAGTGACAAAGGATATTGTTCGATTTCTCTAATGCAACAACGGGTTAGGATTATTTGAAATACTCAACTGTCACATGAGTTATGATGGAGGCTTAGCCTGATACTTTATACGGATTGAGAAGAATCCCCGAATTTCACCCTGTTCACATTTCAAAATGTGGTCAGAGGCTTTGGATGATATGTGGTTATATTTACTTGCGTTTTCCCATTGTTCACGTGTTCACTTCGGAAAAAGGCCTGTTTTTAGAGCCTTTTCATATATATATATATATATATATATATATATATATATATATATATATATATAGTGTCGGAGGCTTTACTATTTCAAAGTCTAAATATCATGAAATTTCTCGAAAAAATTTTTCTTGTCACTTCAGTTACTTATTTCCAAATATCCGTCAATGCAATTTATATGATTTTCTTTAATGTTCTTTCCAGACTCACAAATACTTTGTTATAATGGAACGATTTATACATTGTCTCTTGTTGGGATCATAATTTATTCACAATGTATCTGTCTAGTGGATTTTAGAACCGAACATTTATATTGAAATGGTACCCCAGCAGTGTTGATCAAACGCCACTTGCTTTTCTCATCAAACAGTTCATTTCATACATGTAGTTTGTCATTTTGTATTGAGTTTATGCATAGTTTATACTATGTATTTATTTTTTGAATCGATGAGGGATAAGTAAGTATAACAACAGATATGACTCGCTGTTCTAGTTATTTGTTTTGGATGTTCACTCATTGGAATATTAGATCGGTTGCATCGGTTTTAATCTCAGACTGCGTGCAGACCAAGTTATATCATCTTTAAGAATATTGATGACACAGAAAAAAACTTCTTCATGTCGATTCTCTAACATGTTCAACCGAAAAAAATTTCCAACAAAGCTTAAATTTACTTTTTCTATGTTGTATATCAAGCTTCCATCATAATTTTTTTAATACCTAAAATCATGTCAAATATATATATATATATATATATATATATATATATATATATATATATATATATATATATATATATAAACAGAAAACAATCCATGAAATCCACTTGGAGAGTAAATCAAAAAGTGTCCGATCATGGTAAAGTAAATAAAGCATTTCCACTTTGAACAGTAAATGAATATAAATTGATGATTTGGTCAAGTTGATATTAGCGTATTTCATTCAAAACAGGTGCCTCATTGTTGGAGTAGATCATTAGTAATGAGATCTATCCTCATTGAATACAGCCATATTTTATAGCCCGGTGGTTACAGACTTATTGTTCTAATCATATATGTATATATCAATAAGTCCCAAACCTTTTCTTAGCTGAACTTTACTCAAAATCTTCATGTACGAATATTGATGTGATCCATGGAGACGTGTTGGATTAAGTGCATGGGCAACTAAATAACCGTTGGAATGATTATCGCCACTCTGATAATATGGCTAGACCAATATGCTTTCTATAGTTGGCTTTGGGCAACGCCTTTACGAAAAAAAGGCCAAAAGTTGAAACAGTTCCCAGCTTTTGTTTTGAAATGAACTATTACAGACGCAGTACGCACTCCTTTTCTCTCGTACGTACACCTCTATCACCCGTGCCCTTCACCACCCGGACATCTACTGTTTCGGGCTAATGTACTATACTTATCGTTTGGGCGCCTAGAACTTATTTATCCAAATGAACCTATGGTAATTTTTTTTCTACGCTTCTCGCCATTTCCGCTAGGGAAAGTTTTTTTCAATGGTGCCATTTCACTTTTTGATATATATATATATATATATATATATATATATATATATATATATATATATATGAGTACATGTGTACGTACTATTTTCTGAGAATATTCCTATTGTCATTCTTTTATGAATATTTCATCTGAAATCTCAGAAATGTTTTACAATCCCCATTAGCAGCTGAAAACATCACTTGCAGTATCCGAATGGCCACGTGAAAAGAAGCCAGAATAACATTAATAAATCTGTCCGATACAAAAGAAAATCTGCTTGGTTCTTTTCTATCATGTCTAGACCATTACAATAGATAAGGGGACTGAAAGAAAAAGAAACTTCTTTATTGTTTTTAACCAAAACCCTTTTAGGTCTATTTTTGATGTCAACTCCTCTTAATGAGATAACAGCTGTTAACGGACAAAAATGGCTTGGAGCTGAATTCTTTTACACATCACGCACCTCTTAGCCGATAAATATCTTTACTCTCAACCGAGAGAGAGTATTATTTGACCTATTCGTGAGATTATTCACTTCCAGATATTTTAAAGCTATGCATCAGTTAATTCATTTTATACTTAAATTCGGTGTAAAAGATCTCACCTATGTTTCAATACCAGCAACGTTTCTTTTGCATACAGATTTTGATGTGCCCCGTCCCCGATTAATAAGAGAGAAGGATTCACCACTACCATCATCATCAGCAGCAGAAACAGCAGCTGCCTCTTAGCGTCGGTTGTTTGATAGGGACCTTCCCAAATTTTCGCCGGATCACTTCATCATAGATATCACGAAGATAATACTTTCTGAGCTACTTCGGATAAGTTGTAGATTTCGTCTTGGTATTATACATAAGCAACACAGCTCACACAACCACTGTATATAGAGAATATATATGAAATCAAACTAATTAGTTGGTTAGTAATAGAAAACAATACATAGCATAAGATGTTGTGTTTACTCTATGTAAAACGGCCCGAAATTTGAGGCTCTTATTAAGCTTTGAACTGTTTACATAGTATTAGCGGTCTTCAATACAGACTTGCTAGCTGTTTCCCATTACGTCATTTTCAACTGCGTAATAGGAGTATCGTTAGTGTCCATATATTTGCTTGTGCCTGTTCGTTTGTGTTAGCATTTAACCCTGTATATGTATGTGTGTGTGTTCGTGTGTTCTGCTCGGACATACTGTAAAAAGATCAGGTCAGCCATATTGATTCTCGGCTTTATCATATACACTATAATCAATATCGATCTAAGGTGTATGCATAGGTCAAGCATGGTGATTTCATACTGCCAAGACAGGGTAGAAACAATATATATCGACCGCAGCAACCCCCTGTACTTTGGGGTATGTCTTTCTATGTCAACTATGACTTCCAGCACTTTTGATATGAGAATCCTCTCTTCTGACGTTACAACCAAAACATCTTTTTTCCTATTATGTTCCGAGTCAGTTCTACATCATCACTTGATCATGAACATTTAAAAATATTTGAAAAAGAAATTTTATAAATAATTCACTCTTCGCTAAAATCCTTCAATTTACTTCACCTGTTTGTAAAGAAAAGGAAAAGAAAATAAGAGGCCACGAGAAAAGCACTTCGTCTGATTCCAGGATCATTATTACTGTAATCTAAAGGGAACACGTCGGATATAAGTGCGTAAACAATTAATATGCTCTTATCCTTTATACTTCTACGCTTCTCTACCAGATAGATATATATCTAGCAAAAATGGGTTTTTTTTTTACATCAGTTTGCAGATATGAGTATTTCAATTGCAAGTGGTATTTGGTTGTTGCAGGATTTTGAGATAATTAATTATTGAATTTATTGGTAAACATATTGTTGTTTGTTTGTTTTTAAAGATTCCTGTCGAAAGTATTCATATTTTTGGAAGTGACTGTTTTCCCGTGGAGACTGTTTCACGGGCTGGTTTGTCTGGAGGAGAGGAAATGGTGTCGATATTCTGTCGATTCTAGTGCTTAAATCTTCTCGCTATCCAATCGAGTTGAAATACCGAGTGTTAGGGATAGTACTATCATTACTGAACATTTCAGGCACTGATAGTTGAAGTCCAGCATGTGATTGTTATCAATGAACCGGTATATTTCCGGTAAATCTGTCCTCATTTTCCGGCAGTCTCCAAATCCTGTTTTTGCAAACTTCCCTAGTAAGATAATGGGCGAAAATGTACGATAGTCTTGCTGCAAAGCGTTGTATCCCGTCAAAGGCACCGTATACATGAAGCATATTATTGGGGGGACTGACCACGTAGAAAAATGTTATCTGGTTATAGGAATAGAGAAAAAAATGGACACTCCACCATGAAGTAGCGTTAAGCAAGCCCATTCTAAAGATAGTTATTTCTGTCTTGCTCATCCATAATTTTGATCTTGTGTTGTTAAAAATGGTCTATGAAATATCCATAGCAATAAAATGGTGAGCATTTCGCTTTAAAACCTGTAATTTTAACAGACACCTCTTGTACTTTTACCCGATGAATGTGGAATTGGTAATGGAATTTATGCACATTGTCACTTTTGCTATATAACAATAGAGAGGATAAGAAATTGTACGATAAATATTGTCATGGTGTTGAGATCGAATGGCTGAGCACCATTAAAAGTTATTGAGATCATATCATATCTGTAAAACTATATATTTGTTTATGCAACGTACACATTAATTAGAAAATTATGCTTAGCCTCATATGGAGAGACCACAAGACAGCACAGTACATCTGGGAAAAGACAAAAATCAGGGATATCATTGAATCCATTAAAAAGCTCGAATGGAAATGGACTGGCCATGTTGCAATAATGGCCGACAACCGATTGACATTGCAACTCATGACATAGATCCCCCGAGATCACATGTGCAACCGAAGCTGGCAGAATATTGAATGGAGAGACGAGCTAGACAAGTTCAGGAAGTACTGGCTCCGCGACACCCATGATAGAGAAGTGTGGCAAATCCTGGGGAAGGTCTATGTTCAACAGCGGACGCTAAAAGACTGATGATGATGATGATGACGATGATGATGATGATGATGTGAGATATCGTTATCAACTTATTGTTCAATATTTAGGGGTGAAACGTTCTATCAAGGAACTTGCTATGGTTTATTCATCGTGGCCTCAAATTTGAAAAGCCCAAATTTACCTGTCTACTCGAGGTGGTGAAAGTTTCAACAGAGGTGTTATACTTGATCAACTTCAAATCAGTTTCATAAAAAATTGCTTAGCCTGTTCGCAGGCTATAATCAAAATGCACATCAAGATAATTGCTTTCATTTCAATTTATAAAATGCTGGGATGTGTGAAACAAGGTCAGGAGGCACCAACAATTTGGTAATAATTTGAACTGCCGACGATTACTATAATCCCCCAAAACGGGTTTCCAACGAAACAATTTTTAATTCATTCTGTGAATTGTGAGATAATTAGGTCGATGCAAAGGTTTCCGGTACTTTCCTAAGAAAAAGATTTCATTCATATAAATTCATAGCATCATTATCCAATCATCTGAGCATCTTTCCTATGCAACCTTTTAGTCAAAATATGTATTCCATCATAAAAGTAAACGATTCCTACTTGAATTCAATTCTTCAAAGAACTTTTCTATATCTTGGATATGTTTGAACCAATGACCAGACACGAAATATTGCATGGAACCAAACTGGTAATAGCCAGAAGGGAATATTTATCTATCTATCAATCAATCAATCTATCTATCTATCTATCTATCTAGATTGCAAGTAGTAATTTTTTCCGGATATTTCCTACGGTGAGCAAAAACATGAAGATCAGTGCTTGAATGCTGTCTGTTACCAAATTCATGAGGGACCCATTTCTTTAGCCTTTGAATTTTATCTATTGTTTTTAAAAAACGTACTATGGTTGTCCGATTCAACAAGCTACGAGGAACTGAACAAACATCAACAACACTCCTTAGATTTCTCCTAACATTGTGTAACACATGAGGCTGGCAAAATTTGCATCGGAATAATGAGATATAAACAATACTTCGTCCAATCCATCAAAGATTCATCTCAGTAGCAGTCAATGACCGACAACATCCGTGACCATTTGTCAATTAATTGGTGTTACCTAGTGCAAACTGCATTCAGTCAGTCCTATAATATAAGAATAGATGAATTAGGCATAATGCACAGCTGCTACTTTGCTATTAACCTGAAATGTATCGATTCCATTCAGAGTAAATAATTGAAAACTAACTGGACAACGTTCCTATGCGCTCAGAAGTGAGATTATATCAGTAGTCACTCTCGAGTTAGATGAACAGCAATTTGAATAAACAGTACAAATGAACAGTCGTTGAATATTTAACGTGGAGCGAAATTAAAATGGGAGAATCGGTGGGAGTTTCAATAACCCGTGTCGATAAGTTACCATTACGTAAACCATAATTTATGAAGGATTTTCATTCGTAGTGCTGGTGGTGTTGTTGGTTTCACACAACCAGCTCATACCTAACACGATCATTTATGTTGATGTCTTACGCATTCAACATTTACAATAATTATTTTGAATACAAGAAGAAAGACCTGATTGAATTATTCTTTGGAATATTCTCTTCTCTCTCTCGCTCTCTCTCTCTCTCTCTCGCTCTCTCTCTCTCTCTCTCCCATACGTGTAAAGGTTTTGGCAGTTGTGAATATTTGTATAATTTTGCATTCAAATCATTACAAATACCAAACTAATATTTATGTCGGTCAATCAATAAGTCCGTTGCCTGATGATGCGAAAAGGGTTAATTTTACATAACAAACACTCATTTGTCAACATGATCTCTTTCCTCGTCGATGCACGTAATCCAGTGATGAATATCAATCACTCAGTTTGAGCATGATAAAGTGAAAATTTCAGATCAAAATAAGTTAATAATTACGCATGAGGCTGAAGCTCATGAATGAACTCTCGAATGTTTACACACACACACACACACACAACGCACAACACACAACACAGACATATAACATACACACATAAACACACGCACATACACACATAAATGCTTGTACGTGAATGTATCTTCGATCTTGGTAGTTTTAGCCCACGGTTCAGATGTGCCACTGTGATTAGATTTACACTGAGTGGCTGGCGAATGCAGTCCGCAAACCTTAATAAGATTCTGTCTTTCTATATTGGTTGGTATACCAACTCTGTTGCCCAATGGAGAAAAAACAACAAAAAACCCCAGTTATTTCACACGATTCCTCTTTGTTATCTTCATCCCAACATTCTGTAAACAAAACATTTTACTGTGATTCCGATCAAAATTCAGCTGATAACTGTGCCAGACGATGGACTTTTTGATCTAACATTGTGCACGTACATGAAATGTGTATTTAATCGAAAATGACACTAAAAATTAAAAAAAAGTAATAATATTTCTTTGAGAAATTTCTTCACTTCCATAATTCCACCCGAATCTCCTTCGTAACGTAATATATATATATATATATATATATATATATATATATATATATATATATATATATATATATATATATATATATATACACACATATATATATATAAATATATATATATATATATGTATATACATATATATATATATATATATATATATATATATATATACACACATATATATATATATAAATATATATATATATATGTATATACACACACATATATATATATATATATATATATATATATATATATATATATATATATATATATCATGAGACCTCTGCTCGTGAATATACAAGATTTATTGATTTAATTCATTTTTTTTTTAACAGATATTGTTTTAGTTTATCCTTTAGGATTGGTTTTGAGACCTTACCTGCAATCGACTTATAAAGTGCCAATTCCTTTCCAGACAAATAACCGAAAAAAAAAGAGTCGTTGATAAGCTCGCTATGAACATCCTTGAGGATTGTGGATGAATTATTTTTCAATCGGTGTTTGATCGAAAGTAATTGACCCTCAAGCTGATAAGCGTGCAACGTGCATAAGAGAGAATCATGCTGCACCTCGTAAGTAAGGATCATAAATCGGCACACTATATTAGCAGAAAAACAGGGGTCATAGATATTACTGACACCTCCAGAAAACATAAATGGTAATGGGCTGGCCATGTTGAAAGTATTTCAGACCAGTACTTAACATACAACACACAGCGTGAACTACGATTCAGGGGGTCATATTAAAAATGCGTCCGGCAAAATGAGATGGTTTGACAAATTAGACAAATAAAGAAAGGATTGGCCATGCAGCATCTATGGTAGAGGAGTATTACGAATCTTGTTGAAGGTTTGTGTCAAACGATGAACGTTAAAGTGCTACTCTTGCTGTTAATAGGGAAATGATTAAGGAACATGGTGAAAAGCATATAACGATTAAAATATCAATTATCCGCTAAAATGAATTATTAAGTGAAATAAAGTAAACATTATTTTGTATACAGCAAATTAATTGTAAAAATCCTTAATTTTCATTGAGATGTCCCATCAATTTACAGGTAATGTAGTGTAAAACGATGAGAGCTCAGAAGGCAAGCTAAAGATTAACTTATTCAATAGAACTATATCGTAATTGAAAAATCAAAGCTATGATCCTTTTATTTATATATTTCAATAAATGCAGATCAGTGGATTCTCCAAAGCAATATCAGGCAGCATATCACAAAGGAAACTGGAATTCGATGCAGCATAATGTAAATTACAGTCGGTGAATCATCTACGAGTCAGAAGAATCTTTTGTGCGTTTTCCACCGCCACACGGTTAACAGGTTGCAAGTGTTAAAAAGGAAATACAAAAGAAGGAGAAACGAGTGAATAATGAAAAGCTAAACAGTGCAGATAAAAACGCCTCTTTTGATATTGCAGCATGCAAAGTGCTTCTGATCAGGGCGGTACCCGACAACAGTGAGGACAACACGACACATTAACTTTCTGAACAAAGCAGGAAGTCCGAAGCAGACGATAATACTAATTATCCAAAACTGTAGCCACTTGCACTTAAACCATACGCCATGATACAAAACATGCTTGAGAATTCTTTAGTCTCCAATGATAAACCAAAAAAAAACAACATGATATCCTCTTAAAGAAATAACCTGTTACCTCTGAAACGGTGTGGGAAATGGTAACAAACCATTTCCTAATAAGACGTAAATTTGTTTGGTTGCTTTTTATGCATGAATGAAAACATGTTCATGAGAATGAAATTCAAATCGAGACAGTTCACAGCAATTTTAGAATTGAAACATTATTGTATCAGTGAAGAGAGAACACACATTCATTTGGAGTAAAAATTTATTTCAGTTCCGACGGTAATGAAGAACAGCAAGCTGATAGCATCAGTGCATACATTATCAATACCTCAACAAAGGATTCCTATGAGGGCGTTTTTGATTTCATACCCATAAACCTATTAAAATTTAATCAAGATGAATTGATTAAATGTTTGTGACGAACAAGATTTGATCATTCAAACAAGTGGATTGGGAAATCTCGAGAAAAAGAAATTATCAATTGTTATCAACCTGTGGGAAAAGATCACTAACATCTGCAAATAAACAGCTATATCGGACACCCATATCTAGATATGTGCCACACGACACGTCCAATGCCTGGACAATCTAAGTGTGGGGTCTGTTTCCTTTATTTTACTAAACTTATTATCCGCTGTAAGGTTTCAAAATAGCCAGACCAATTTCTGTGCAAATGATTGAGACGGAGCAATGTCACTATTGAATATTGATTATTCCGGACCAGACAATTCGTATTTATCGTCTTCGTCAATGAAAAAGGAGATTGGTATCATAAGGAAGAATTCATTGCTACTGGTTCAGATTTTCTTTCGGAAAAACACTGAACATGACAGGTCTAGTAATGAGAACAACATGGTTTCTTCAGATCAAATGGAGTGTCGCCTTCAACATTATAAGGGGGTAATTGAATGTTATAGACACCTAAAGAGAAAAAAAGGGCACAGTGTTCAAACCGTTATAATAACAGAGGCATTTTAAAAAGAACTGGCCTGAAAGAATGCATAGCAAATTAATCTTTAACATATTATTACATTTCTGGAAGCACCTTCTGGAAAACAAACGTGGGAGCAAACATACCGAGAAAATAATTGAACAATTACATCGAAATCAGAAAAAGTGTGAAGAATTTATATAACTTATTGAGTGAAAAAGCCCCCCCCCCTCCAAAATATTTGAAGATGAACAAAACAAAGTGAAAAGTGGTGATCAATGATAAATTCCCTTGCCTGCCAAAAAAACATAAGAATAGACGGTGAAGCCTCAGAAGAACGTTATAGACACTTATACATAGGTCAGGTGATACAGCAAGAGAAAAGTCGATGAGAGGACGTTGGGAATCAATTGGGTGGGAAATCATTTGGTGTGACTTGAGACGTATTGAAAAACAAGCAACAAAAAAGCTTAAGACGTAAAATATACAATCAACGCATAATAACAGCTAGGAAGTGCAGATATGAAAACATGATATTCAAGAAAGAAACAAAACGGAAACAAACTTACAATAACATAGAATAATGAAATAGTGTATTCAATGGGATTGCACTTAGCGATAGAAAAAGCGCAACATGGATTGGAGAGAGAGAGAGAGTGAGAGACTTGGATGGAAGATTTGGTACAAGTAATTAAAGAACAAATAAGGGAGAGGGACACAGCACATAGCAAGACAAAAGTGAAGCAAACTATTGCTTGTGGGACACTGAACACCGTAAGAAAAGACCCGACCCAAAATGGGGAGTTGAGACCGAAAGGTTTTCCGTGATTGGATCAGTGCAATGTAATGGAAACAGATCATGAAAGCATTGGATTTATAACAGCTGCTGCTGTTTATATATATATATATATATATATATATATATATATATATATATATATATATATATATATATATATATATATATATATATATATAAGTCTGTTGAGTTCATTTTGGTGGTTATATTATCACTTCAAAAATTCGGCCGATACATTAACAATTCACCAACCGGCAGACATTAAGTTTTTCATCCTTTTTATATTTCCCATTAGCGAACTTGGGCATTGAGAGAAGGACAAAAAGAGAAACTGTATACGCTCATCCACATATTGAAATATTTACCATGCACATTATCTCATGGAGAGAGAGAGAGAGAGAGAGAGAGAGAGAGAGAGAGAGAGAGAGAGAGAGAGAGAAAGAAAGAGAGTGAGACCGTATACATATGAATTTGCACATATAAATGTGCGTATATAGAGACAGAAAGCAAAAAAAGGAAAAGAAATCAATCGGAGCGATGTTGGAAGACCGTACCGGAGTGCATCTTTATAAAAAAGTATGCATATCAACTTGTATTTATATTTGTAAATATATATGTTGGTTTCTGTACTGATGCACATTAATAGTTCTACAGTCAGTTCATATGAATTAAGCGAATTTATAAAACTTGAAAAGCTATTCAATAAACCAAACTACATTTCCTTTGCAAATTTTCGTTTGACTGTAGCAGCAAATAATGAATGAACGAAGTGATTCCGGTATTGATTGATCACTATTGCCCAATGGTAGAGAGCTTATCTCTGGTTCGGTAGGCTGTGGTTCAATCAACCACCAATGCTTACCAAAGCTTATTGGATAATGCTAATCAAAGTCTTTCTACTATGGACTCAGTACAAGGGCTGCGATGGGAGAAGCTTTCCTTGAAACTAACAGATACGGCCAAATCACGTTGGGTACATCGGTTCTAATGAGGTCACCAAACTTTTGCAAAGCTGAGGCTGGCTAATATCAAGATGGATGACCATTGGGGAATACCTGGTACCTTGAGCAGATTGGGGAATACCTGGTACCTTGCGCAGATCGCAGCTTCCACGGGTCTGACAACTCGGAAGTGGGTCTTATCAACAATCACCTGTATGTATTGAATCCAGTCATCTGAATACGTTGCTAACGGATGATGATCTATCTATCTATCTATCTATCTATCTATCTATCTATACACACACACACACACACACACACCACACACACACACACACACACACATATATATATATATATATATATATATATATCACAAAGATGAATAACATCAACTACAGTTTTATTCAATATCTCATGTCTGACTAGGCAGAGATTATCTTTGTAATATAACTCCAGCAACTTTATATCGTATAAATTTTCCTACTTGAAGAGCATTACTATGTTGCATATTTGCATCGATTTATGTTTGAAAGTATATTATATATTCTAATTTGGTTCCAGTGTATGTTTGAAAATCCACCATTGACTTACTTTTGGTTGTAATCAATAATAATATGGAGAAAGGTTAGGACACGTTTTATGGAGCCTGTCTAAAAGAATAGAAAACCTACCTGTCGAATCATATCCATAAAAGAAGTTATAAACACCATTTTTCTTTCATAAAAAATTTGCTTGTTTAAGTACAATTATGTTTATTTTACCAGTAATGGTATCAATAATGAAACAAATCATCCAATTCTTATCGTTTGCATATTGCAAGAGTAGAAGATAATGAAAGCTCCTTGCTTGTTCAATGGTGAGTATATAACATGAATTGGAAAATCATAAATGAAGCAGCGTCTTTTAATTTTCGATCTTTATCGTACTGATATTTTTCAATTCGAATTTTAAGAAAGGAAAAAGGATTTCTAAAAACGGCATCTTTTTGATGTGAGATTTTAATGTAACATTTTATCAAAAGATTGATAAACGCCAAGCACATAAAAATGGTATCTTTCTCTGTTCGTGTGATAGATTGAATCGCTCTCTCTCTCTCTCTCTCTCTCTCTCTCTCTCTCTCTCTCTCTCTCTCTCTCTCTCGTAACATAATAGATAACTACTGATAACCTTGTGTGTTTCCTCAAAAGCAGTAAAAAGGATATTGACATATTTATCTGATTCTACAATTAAACATTATAAACGACAACGATCTTTTGAAAATCTAATTGTTATTTTCATAATAACCATCGTATTTAGCAGCAAAAAAGACACATCAGCATACACTGCTCGCCCCAAATCTGTTAGAAAAACATTACCATGAAATATGCTGGAGGAATAAGAATACAGGTCAGGTTAGTCTCTCTAAAGAAGCTGGCATGTGACCAGCATCATCATCATCATCAGTCTTTAAGCGTCTGTCGTTGGATATAGACCTTCCCCAGGATTTGCCACACTTCCCTATCATGGGTGTCACGAAGCCGGTACTTCCTGAACTTGTCTAGCACATCTCTCCATCTAACATTTTGCCAGCCTCGGTTGCGCATGTGGTCTCCGGGGATCCATGTTGTGAGTCGCGATGTCCATCGACTGTCTGCCATTCTTGCAACATAGCCAGCCCACCGCCATTTGAGGGTTTTAATGGATTCTATGATATCCCTAACTCTTGTCTTTTCTCGGATGTACTGTGCTGTCTTGTGGTCTCTCCATGTGAGGCCAAGCATTATTCTTTCATGTGCATGTTGCATGGTTCTCAATTTACGGGTCTGTCTCTTGGTTAGGTTCCATGTTTTAGCTCCATGACTATTGGAAGGATGCATTGGTTGTACACCCTTCTATTCAAGATTAATGGGATCCGAAAATTGGTGAAAAATGAGCATTAAGAGAAGGACGTATAGAGAAAATGTATACGCTCATCAACATATTAAAATATCTATTATGCACATAGTGATCAATGAATGACTTACGTCTCTCGCTTTTGCTCATCAGAGATCACTAGAAAATTCTGCATAAATAAAACCCAAATAGGTGGAAACAAACTGAGATATCAATTTATCACAACGGGATCCCTACTGACTATTTTTCAGAGTGCTAGCTATGTTTGCGTGGTCTGGACGCGTTATATATATATATACACACACACACACACACACACATATATATATATATATATATATATATATATATATATATATAGTTCTAGTGAAGATTTTGTTTGAGAAGTCCTTATATTCATTCTGTAGTTATTTTGATCGTAAGAATAGGTTAATTTGTACATACTAAGCTTGACATCCTGTTTGACAGCGGCTAATTGGAAAAAATTCATCCCATATGGCACGAAAAAAGGTACTAAGTGATTAATCAGTCCATAAAATTTAAACTTTTCATGACTGATTTTTACAGGCATATATATGAGTGTTTGGAAAAATCATATATATATATATATATATATATATACATGCAAATAAGCAAAGTTATTATTAAACGTTAGAAAAATTCCATAGCATGCTTATATGGCGTCGTTCATGGATCTTCTTCATTGTCCCTAGGGTTAATGTTTTGTCAAAGTTTGAAATCGTTTAACATTCCTCTAGTAATCATCCTGACAGAATTTTTTGCGAAAGCCGAAGTTAAAACCTTGCGACAGGCAATATTTAGAAACCTGAATGACGAGAAAAACACATACGTACACTTTTACCTACGCAGACTTTACAACTTGAAATGCAATCTCCAGCTCTCCAAATCCTACATCGGTAGAGAGCTTAAACGCGTTTGTGACGCGCTTAACAGTTTGCCTTCCCCCAGCGGACGCCAGTTGAAAGGAACATTCCCGCCCCAAGTGGGAAAAACCCTTGACATTTACTACTTGCATTTTGCGAGCAGGAACAGGAGGGATTGAGTAAAGAGACATCTGGAAGAGTTGAAGCTATTTACCTCCAACAGAGTAAAAAAGAGAAAAAAATGCAATAAACGCAAGAAATAGGCCTCTTCATCAATCCATCGATTCTTACGTCTCTTTCTATGGATTAAAAATCCCCATTCGTTCATTCCGCCTTGTCCTGTTCATGCATTTCAATTTGGCAACGAGAACATCAAAGTCAGCACGGAAGGAACACTACTTTGAACTTTCTTAATCAATTATCTCACTGGATATACTATTGAAAACCGCTTAACTATCTCGCAGCATGCTTCTAACTAGACTAGTACGTATGACGAAATATATTTCTACGTCTTTCTCTCTCTCTTTATATCTATATCTATCTATCTATCTATCGATCTATCTATCTCTCTCTCTCTCTCTCTCTCTCTCTCTCTCTCTATATATATATATATATATATATATATATGTATATATATATGGAGAAAGAGAAAGAGACAAAAAGATAGACGGACAGGGACAGACAGACAGAGGGAGCAGACACGATCATCACTGATTCCTCTGCTTACGTTTATTTACATATGATTTCAGCATTATATATGTGTGTGTGTGTGTGTGTATGTGTGTGTGTGTGTGTGTGTGTGTGTCTGCGTGATTGTGAGTGTACAAATATATCCTAAGGATTTCACTTATTTATATCTATATTTATGTAGTACATATATTTTACATAAACATGTTCAGTTATTGAAAACCCAGACATGCAAATACACACAGACACGCACACAGACACACATACACACATGCACATGTGTATACACACACACACATATTCATATATATATAATAATTGGATGGATAGGTTATATCCGATATAATTGTGAGATCCTTATAGACAATGAAGGAAACACAGTTTGTCTATAAAAATCACTATTTATATATACGAGGTGCCTCCTGAATTTCAGGATATATGCCCATGAGAAACTGATCCATAACCTAACATATAGTCGCCAGCGCGCCTTCTGAAGCAATCCCTGGCCGTTTCACGAAGAATATGACCATAATTTTTGACTGTAAAATCTGCACTATATTGGGCCAGCATTTTACTTACAACATTTTCTGAACCATCGGGTGGCACATTGTACTCAATGGCTAAGTAAGTAAGTGATGGCTAGCAAAATGACTTCCCAAACTTGTGAGAATTTTTTTTTTCTTTTACTTGAAGTAAATACAAAAATACAGCGTGTTGGATCATTCATTTCTTCCTTCATCGACGAAACTATTTAGTCTTCTGATAGAGACGACGATTGAAGCTAAGCGGACGAGAGGTGAATTACCGGTAATATTCATCGGTTGCGATGAGAAGAATTGAAAAATTTGCCGATGTTTAATGGGTTTAGTAGTGGGGGTAGCTTAGCCAAATTATTGTGCATTTTCCGATAAAAGTGTATAATTTAGTACACTCATAGCCAGTGGCATTCTGAATTAATGTAGATATTGAGCCATCATGAATTTTGAATACGTCGCCCACGGCAGCCATTTTGGCGTTCATCTGTGGTCATGATAAGAAAAAACTGAAAACTTTTTGATGTTTAATTAGTTTTGTACTTCTTTTTAATAAATAGAAGTTAGGACTTTGAGTGAATATCCTGGGTTTAAGAGATAGACTTCGTTGATCTTACACTTCCACTGATCTATGTGTTAACGGGCTGTGAGTCGGGCTCAAGCTTTGGTGGCATCTTGAAGAAAAAACTGCATGGTAATTTGACCTGTTTATTCGGAGCTCACATGCATCCTGTTGAAACAGTTTTCTGTCCCGAATAACATATCACTGAGGGTGTATTCAAGAAGTTATTCATCTTGCTCTTTGGTCGAATTAGCAAGGGGAAAGCATTTTGTGAAGATTCACAATGTACAGCCATTCCCTAAAAAAACGTCTGCCTTACAGATCCATATTAAGAGAGCAGTGTGTTACGGAGATCATATCTGAGGCAAGAGAAAAACAAATAAATGTATGTGGTTGAAGTCATCAGAGGATTACTATGAGGCATGGCTACCAGATGCAGGTCAGTCAAGCAATGGTCTTATCTCCAGTAAATGTGGGAAAAGGGTTCTGCGTGGCAGTTCAGGTGCTAAACAGCTGTCTGAGGCTCTAGAGCTCTCTATGACCGCGAAGAAAAGTGCTCAATAGATTTTCAAGTAGGAGTCATTGGCTTTGCGTAGTTATTGTAATCACTTATTTTGTCTCGAACTGTGAGATAAAAGGAAGTTTCTGTGCAATTCTAAAGTTCCAAATTCGAATTCTGTGTCATGTTCAATTTGACATCGGGATCATCCGTATCGGAACAGTCTACGCTACTTTATTGCAATTACTACTCCCATACTAGCCATGCCCGCAATTTCAAGGTTTCGATGACTTGCATGAAGTATCGAAATGATAATTTTGAAGAACTATGTACGGAGGAAAAAGTAGTTAATAATGTCATAAATATCATATTATATTGATCACCAATAAGAAAAAAACATCCTTGCAGGTAGCCTCTTTTCAAATGGCCGTTGTGGGCAACACATGGAAAATTCACTGTGACTCAATACCTATATAATTTTGAAATGGATTTACCTGTAACCAACTACCAGTATCAAATTAAATGATTTCATCTCAAAATGCTTTGATTGTTTGTCTAAGGGACACCACTTTAATGACAATTGGCTAGAAATGTCACTGAGATTACTATCTTTTTTTTTTAATCTCTAGAATGTACTCCAGGGATGGAACAAACATTTTTAATCAATAGTCTATCGCATGATTATTATAGTTTCTCATAGTTCAAGTTAGATGATCAGAAATTCTGTACCTCACCGTTTCTTCATTTATACATCGAAGTTAAAGTGATGATTCTTTCGAAAGATGATTTGCTCTCACTTTAACCTATTCAAGACAAATAATTATTTTAGCAGTCGTAAATAATAAACAACTTTTTGTATGAGAGGAAATTTACCAATATTTTCCGAAAAGTGATTTTAAAGCATGAAAAGGGAACAAGAAAAATAACTGTTTGTTATTAATTTTTAATTTCAAATAATAAATCTTACATTTAATGATAACATTGAATATTTAAATCGTAAGTCTAACGTCAAGATAATCAGAAAAAAAGAAGTTTAAATAAACTAAATTCAGTTCCTTGTACGTACGGTGGTTCCTGCATGATTCAGTGGTCTTAACCCCATTTACACAATCACCCATTAAAAACACCATGTAAGTATGCATGATTTAAAAAGTGAAAATCTCGTAGCTATTTCATTCACAAATTGTTGTTGGCATTTCATGTCAACCATTTTGATTATTACTTGTATCCAATTCCGTCATTTGTCGTCTGGTTAGACAGCAATTGAACGGGTGTACGTCTGCATGCTGTTATGTAATAATTTGTCTTCATAAAGAGACCAGTTAGATGGATATCTTAATATGATCTTCAATGACTATGACACTTCTAATCTATACGTTTCTAAATAGCATCCATAGCTGCTAGGCCTTATAGCAATATGAAATCTCTGCATTGGACAGAAGTGATTAATTCTTCTCGTAGAACAACCCAGAAATATCTGAACCCAGGCTTTCACTTGAAAGCTGCGAGGGAACATCCTCCTGTCGTAAATCGTGAAGGTCATTTGTGATGCCTGCACCTTAATGGAAAAATAGCACGCGCCAAAGAACCTAGTTGCTCATGGTTTAATAGATCTGAAATTCACTCTGTCTTTAATGTCTCCCTGGTGCTCGATTAGAGATACTCCCTGATTTATTACGACTTCCACGGAGAAAATGTATATTTAAATCTTAAGATAAGTATTTTAAGAGACAGTTTTAACCGACATCATAGATGATACGTACAGGTTTCTATTTTCCTCTCGCCAATTAGAACCGTGTTTGTCAGTTATTTTCTCGGTGGTGAGATCAATACCCTCTGACCACCACGGAATTATGTCTGCAACCGACAAAGCTAAGCTCACTTATCCCAAACACCCAACCACTGGAGGAAATAATTCAAAGCAATCTTTTAAAAACAAAACGACAAAAAAAAAAAACACGTAATATCGCATACCTATGTAAACGCCAGGGGATGTCTGTGTATGGATCCGCCCCGAAATATGATAAATTACTCTTGAGCCTAATGTGCATCTTTCAAGGAAACATCATCCAAATTCATCGAGAACTTGTTGAGGTATTTCATGAGCGGACATAACGCTTTGGCGATATCACACATTCGTGCATAAAAGAAAAAAATTGTAGAGTGGTCCACTATGAACTTTTGCATACTTTAGCCTTATTTATCAGATACATGCACACACACACTCAAACAAACTCAGAACCAACAATTTTCCACCCTCCTTAACATACATAATTTGCCTTTCCACACCACAACAAAATTACCACCCACTGGCACCTGTTTCTTATGTTTTTTCACCATCATTATACCCATAATCAACACTATGAAAAAATAATCGCACTTACACTCGGCTTCAAGATTATCCCTTTTCCCCATGATGTCGGAAACAAAATATCCCTTTGCGCACGCCCACACACAAATTATATACCTATATCTATCTATCTATCTATCTATCTATCTGTATATATATATATATATATATATATATATATATATATATATATATATAAATATATATATATATATATATATATGTATATGTATATACATATATATATATATATATAGAGATATAGATATATATATATATAGAGAGAGAGAGAGAGCAATTGAACAATAATACAACGCTCTGATATTGAAATGCTAGAGGACGCTGCCAAAACCGCTCTATTATTCAGAAAGTATTTATATACATTGAAATTACACGCCTGTTCTTTTGTACAGGAACCAGAGGATTTGTGATAAATCAAAAAGATGCCCGTTGTCCGTCATTTTTTAATGAAGGATGTATTGAATAAATATGCTGCCAAACTATATTATACTATACTATATATATATATATATATATATATATATATATATATACTTGCACGTGTTTATGTGTGTATATGAGCATTAGTGTCATAGCAACGCTTCTTAATATCAAGGGAACTCAGATTTATTTTTGCAACCTGATACTATATTTCTTTGTGTCCCGGGAAACCTGTCGTTGCTTTAATGACCAAAGTCCTGTTATATTTTTAAATCAAACGTAGCGAATAACCCTTTTCCCTCTATTACATAAAAGCGCTTCTGATTTTTGAGGTTTCTTCCTCATCTGCCACCTCTTTGCTGTTGACATCCATTTCAGGCTTCCTCAATTTCCAGCCAATGACATGCTTGACCTGATCTAAAATAAAATACTGGACGATCACCATTTGCGCTTGCCTCAAGCAGCCGATGAACAACCAACCAACTCTTGTTCAGTCGTAATGTATAGAAAATAACAAAATCGATATCATGTGCACTCGACATGTAAATGATTGGAAACAGGAGCAAACTTTATACTATGATACTGAATACTAAAAAATGAATACGCACGTTATATCATTTTCCAGAAATCAGTTGGATCCTTATGCTCTCTTATGCTTGTAATATCATTCAAAAAATCATGGTAATGAATACAATGAGGATCAAACTTGTGATATGCACTACATTTACCCATTGAGAATTACCAAATATGTCTTGTTCTACTGGAGGGTTTCAAGTGAATGACCGACTCAAATAGAAAGTTTCACGAGACAAATTATCGTGAGACGTAATCATGTTGGCTAGGGGCAACTGTTCCTGGGATTTGCAGCACTATAAAGCCCTTGGAAGAAGAAGAAATCACGTGAAGAGTCATATTCAAGCAAAAGAAAATCCCATCAGTTCTAAAATGAAGGGTACACAACCAATGCATCCCCTGACAATTAGCTATAGAGCAGAAACATAAAACTTAATTAAGTGATTGAACTTCAAACTGAGAACCAAAAAACAGTCACGTAAAAAAACCATCGCGAGATGTCACGAGAGAGTACGATATTTTAGTGTCAAAATAGGAACCCAAGGTATCGTGGAGTATAAGAAAGGGCAATGGGCTGGCCATGTAATGAGAGGGGTAAACAACAGCTGAGCATCACGGTTCACAACATTGAACCCCAGAAATTACATAAAAAACCTTGGCTGTCAAAATATAAGATCGCTTGAAGAACGAAACAAGTTGAGAGAATATTGGTTTCACAATGCCTACGATAGAGAAGTTTTGCAAATCTTAATGAAGGTCTGTGTCCAACGGCGGATGCTTAAAGGCTGCTGCAGCAGATGATAATGATGGTGGTGACATTTACGTATGTATTGATGGCAATGTCTCCCGATTGTCTAAAAAATCAGTACATTAAAGCAAGCATTTTTTGAATGGAGTGAATTGTATTGGAAGATGTGGGGTGCAATGTGGACATTCAAGTATAAATTGTCAGGTAGATAAATTATGTGGGAGATAACCACGGAAGTGAATAGCGCATTAGAATTTTACAATTATTGCTCACAAGTGATTTTAATATGCTGTCTGAGAAACTGTATTGTTATTGTATCCTACATTGTCGAAGGTACCTCAATCAAAGCAGACATCCAAAACTACCAGTCCAAAAATATTTTCATATAACTCCTTGATCAGGAAATACGCAGATCATATATATATATATATATATATATATATATATATATATATATATATATATATATATATATATATATATATATATATATATATATATATATATATATATACATATATATATATATATATATAGATAGATAGAGAGAGATAGATAGATAGATGGATATACACATATATATATATATATATATATATATATATAGAGAGAGAGAGAGAGAGAGAGAGAGAGGGGGACAGAGACAGAGACAGAGACAGGGACACAGAGAGAGAGATAGATAGATATAGATGTATGTTTCGAATAACCAATGCTTACAAAAGCTCCATCTGTAATGGAGCTTACCTCAACGAGTGAGTTAATGTATGGAAAGAGACATGCTCTTTTGATTCTGACAATGTTTGTTTATTCACCAGAAGAAATGCTTTTTGCATCACTCTGTCCGTTAATTTCCCTGACCCGTCTCTTAATCCATATTCTATTTTCATTGCAAAATTCATGAACAGTTTTTATGATTATCATGATTGATCGTTACAGTTAAACTTCCGGATGGCTGTTACGCTACGAAGAAGAATTTGCTAATTCATGTTTTTAAAAATTGCCGAGTTGAATGATGACTTCCTTTTTTATATCATATTATTGGTCTAATCCTTTTACCATGAATATTCGGGATCACACTATTTTGTTTTGTTCAGTTTAGAAAGCCAGTTAATCTCTCCTTTGAAATTGTATGTATAACAATTATAGAAATATAATTTAAAAAGATAGATGATGTCGAAAATGAATATGAAATGATTATTTTTTCTATTAGCTTTGACTCTTCATGTGATGCTTTGCATCATTCTCCTATAATCACGTTGCATGGTTAGCATTTGAACTTGAGAGTCTATTTTTTTGTTATATTCTATGTTTCTGTTCCATAGGTGACTATCAGGAGGATGTGTTGGTTATGGACTTTTCTTATAGGGATTAGGGAGATTTCTTGTTCCTCAATGATGAGTTTACTAAACTGAAATCTTGCAAATAGTGAGATTCTTTGCTGGATGTTTTTCCTCTGCTGAGGATTGAGATTTATTGTCCGCGGTAGAAGTGTTTTATCTTCACCTCAGCACTTTCGATTTTAATTTTGTCTCCTTGTCTCCAACTTCTTTGCTGTGCATGACATTTCACTGGAGTCAACTTTCTTGCTTGTTTCATTCAGTGCGTCTGACATAATTCAGGGCTCATAAAGTTTTCACTAAGGTATTCATAGTTTATTCTGATTCCTTAATTGTTTGTAAAATCTAAACTCTCAACATAACAGCACAGATTGATTACAAAGTACACAATAAATTGTTCAACATTTAATCATGTTAAATGACGACAAATGGCTGATGTCAAAATCATCAAAATCATTAAATGATTACAAAATGTGATAAACAATAACGCATATCATAAGATGGTAAAGAGACAATCCAAAGGGAATGAATGTCACTTCCAAGGGCTGTTTATGTTAGAAGAAAGGTTCTTTAACCTCCAATATCGCAAAGGATTCTGTTCTTGACCCTTTGAGGACATTGCCTATGTCCATGGCGGTGACAGCCTCTCTCACTTCAGGTGACAGCATCTTAGATGTCATTCTCGAGTTATTTCATAGAGAAGATTGTTGTTCGAAATCCCAGAAGTGCTAACACCTATCAACACTGGAGCAATGAAATATGATATGTGTCAATACGTCGCCAATCTGCATTCATTCATCCTTCACGTGGCAGTAGTGACTCCAACTAATGTTCCCCTTGAAGATATTTATAACCCTTATATCGGTCGAAGTTACGACTTCTATTCGAACGAGTGTCTCTGGATAGCAATACATACATCTGCAGGCAAATAAAAAATAGGACCACCCCCACATTATATATATATATATATATATATATATATATATATATATATATATATATATATATATATATATATATATATATAAATATATTTATTTATTTCCCAGAAAATAAATAGATATATTCTGCTGTAGAGGTTGAATACATTTGCGAAAAGAAGAAAGCCAAGCTTTTCAGTTATGGCAGGTTATTTTCTGTTGATATCGAATGCTTAGATAGTTCCTGGACGAATCTCGTGAATATTTACAACAAAAAGGCGAGCAACAACTCATCGGAAAAAAGCATACAGAAAACTCATAATATCATTTACATTCAATATATTAACAGCAAACAGCAACAAATTATAAATTGCAAAGTCGGTCGTTCAGTTTCGTTCAAGGAGAGAGGTAAAAGAGGTGAAGTACCAATGAGTGTGAGTTCGTGTATGCGTGTGTGTATATTCATACACACACATACCCATTTTCATTCTCCCCCCTTTCACCCTTCTCCTTGAAGGTAGCACCGGCATCAACCCCTCCCTTCTAAAAAAATGAACAAACCCAAAGCAGAAAAAAAACATCAAAAAAGTCTCTAAAAATTGGAATTCTATGACTCCTGTGAAATTTAAAAATATATCAAGATTAATGTAAAATGACATGAATTTACCCCCTCTATTGGAAAGTGGAGAAAAACGCCCAGAAATATTATTATATAAGCTCTCTGAAAACATGTATGAATCAGGTTAAAGGTTATTAAGAATTATAATATTTTAAAACCATAACTTAGATGTATAGTTTTCCTTATATCTAATGTTGAATGTATCGAGCACTTTATGAAATAGACCCATCATACATCAGCTATTACATTATATTCCTGATATATATATATATATATATATATATATCTATATATATATATATATATATATATGTGTGTGTATATATATATATATATATATATATATATATATATGTGTGTGTGTGTGTGTGTTTGTGTGCGTGTGTGTAATCTCTTTACCAATGCATGTATAGTTTTCTATAAATGAGCTACAGTAATGATACTATGCTTGCATATAAATGTACTCAACACGGTCTCGTATCCTTCGATACACAGCGTGGGAAATATCACGGCACACACGTGTTCATCTATCAACATCAGATTGTGTCCATATCATCTCGCACTTTCCTCTGTCTTCGAAAAATCGCAGAATCATACTGGCTTACTGTTTCTCTTGACAATCATAAATAACTGAAGGATAATACCTATAATCTATGTGTTGCTGTTTGCTTTTGATGTATTGAATGTTTATTTGAGCATTTTTTTATTCATCTTGGTGCCCGCTTCTTTGTCGTAAATATACACGAGGTTTATCCAGAGACTACCCAGGCATTCAATCTTTAACCCATCGTAGGCAAGGGCACATTAACGCCCCTCAATGTAATCCTCTTGGTACCTTACACACTAATGCTAACTCTTCTTCTATTCCAAAAATTCATATTTTGGGATCGACATTTAACTACCTCGTTGCGTTCTCCTTAATCCTGACAACAGTCTAAAATAGGGGTCAATCTATATAGTACAAGGGCTGACGACCTTAGATGAATCAATGTTCTGTCAATAGCCCCGTGTAAGACGTGAGATATGACTAAAAATTATCGTGAATGTGATGTGCACGCAATGCACAAGTTGGAAAAGAATTTCGATGCCAACTGAATAGAGTGTTTAATAATGCATACACCTGTCTGATATGTTATCAGTTTGCATAAAGGGCACGCAACCTGTTCACAAGGTATTCAAATAGCTTGATAATGTTCGTATATTGTACAATAATCTGGTGTATAGAACAAAGAGCTTGATTTTGGAAATTTATCTCTTGTTTGATGGAAACCAATGAAAACATGTCTGCAGGAGCCCTTATATTATCTTCCCTACGTCATCATTATTAAAAACAGCTTTACTATCTATATCATAATCAATATCAACAACACAAACCCGAAGCCATCCTACAGAAATAGAAAGTGAAATCCTTTGGGATTTCGAGATGTGGATTGTTTTTGTACGAGTATTAAGATAGGTTAGAACAAAGCGAAGGGGAAACATAATAAAATATTATACTTCAAGCAAAAGTCACTTTAGACCTGAAAACCTATAGGGAACAGAAGATGTGAAAAAATCGGTTCCTTTCTTAATCAGAAAGCTATCAATATAAGCTTAGTTTGACATGAATTGAACAGAAAGACACAGAAATCTCATTGAACTTCAGTTCTGGGGGGGAATCTGTAAGGACGTATCTCTCCCCTTGAAAAATAAGGATTGTCTAATCAAAGTCTAAAAGTTATTATATTGGGGCGTTTGTATTATATGCTGAGCCAATAACCTGATCGGGCTATCATCTATTGTTTGGCCTGATACGTATTATATTTAGAAATAGAAATCCAGCAAACAGAGGAAAGTGAGGCTACGCACATTTTCTAAATGCTCCTGCACGAGAGCTGTATCTATACACGAGGAAAATTGTCTTGAGTGCGATCTTCCGTGATTCCCTATAAAAGTGACCAATGCCCCGTTGTACTACTGCTATCAACGCACTCACCTGACAGCAATGGCATCTGGCATGTGATAGAGAATATAGGTTATTTTGAAAAGAGATAACAGAAAGTCTTTGGGTCAATGTTCAAGGATATTGGGCAATGGTTTCCCGTTATATCGGAAAAGAGCGTGAGTTTGAGTTAAAAAGATAGACATTGAAAAGAAGAGACATAAAACATAGGGAGGACGTGTGCTATGAGCAAAAACTCTGTGGATAAAAGAAAAATGTAAAAGACGAAGGGATAAGCAGGTACAGCATGGTAAAGTTTAGGTACTTATATTTGGAGCTCTTAGCTTCGATGAGTCAGATTTTTCCTTGATGAATTTGTATCCAAGAGTTTGATGAAACTATTCCTCGTTTAACTTCATGGTTCAGCTTGCTCAATTTGTAAAAATAACTGATAGCTTTGCAATGTTCATCAATGGGACTTGATGATAACTGACTTTAGAAATACAGAATAAACTTACCCAGCTGGAGTAAAATCAAGATAAACCAAAGAGAAATTAAAAAGGAAGATCCTGTACAATAACTTCGAAATTGGTATATTACACAAATTATCGGATTTCCAAAAAGTTAGGGAAAAACAGATTTAATGGTAGTTTATGCAATGTTTGGATTGCACGACTTTTATGAGACTGTAGAAACGGAAATAAGAGTAGCCCCGGCTGAAAAATGTGCACAACATAACAAGGGGGTTGAATTGAAAGGGATTATGTGTTTGATTTTATTTATCTTTGATGAACAGTATATTTATTTCCAAATAAATTGAAGCATCGGAAAGTACTTCTGTTACAACACAATGAATTCAATGAAGTGCAAGTCAGTCACAGTTTATTTTTATTTCGTAGAAATGATTAAGATGGCTATTCAAGATACCACAAGCAAAAGTTGACTTGAAAAATACCACACAAGAAATGTTCAAGAAAGACGCCAAACGAACTGAAAGTATGACAAAAAAAATAAAAAAATTTGCAAAGATTTGGCATTCATAAAGATTTATCTTATAGAAATGATTTACTGGTGAGACGGTAAAACAGAAAGAGAGATATTTATTTTGTGTGAAATAATTATTTCTTCCAAAATGATTTATCACTGGTTTTGACAGAAATGTCATTCATGTCTTCTTTTTATCATAAGCACATGGCGTACATACAGAATTCGTCACACAATCTATAACTTGTACTTTCATTTTTTCTCTGTTCTATATCCTTTTTTTTTTTATCTCCTCCTGATAATTCTTCCTCTTTCCTTATTGATGGTTTAGCCAGAAACTTAATTCTTGTGGAGTGACTTGTAAAAGATTAACCGTTTATTTCATCACAGGCAAAATTTTGTTCGTCAGAAGCCGTGGAAAAGCCGTCCTCAAAACCGTCAAAATAGGTCTTTAAGATGATTTGGCTTATTGGCTGGTTATTTATGCGGGTATGTATCATGCACCCTGGTCGCGCCAAGAGAAAAGGAATATTGAAGATCTTAACATTTACTAAAATTGCTGGATTGATACTTAGTATGTTCACACTTGTTCCTTGTTTTTTTCTCATCCAGACTTCTTAAGTGATCATAGTCCATTGATAGATCTTATCTTTCCCCAAATTCCTATTGATAAACAAGACATGCTACACAAAAATTGTTGGTCACGTGTTAGTTTGTATTGAATGTTCTTTTTATTATTTATCTATCTTCTGTTTTGTTTCCGCTTTCGTCGCAATCATTTTTCATGTTTTGAATATATTGTACGTTGTACTGTTCACAAGATTGATTTATGAATGTTTAATTTGACATAGTTCCTGGCTGAATTCAGATTTGCAATTTTCATTGTAAATTTCCAAATCCCTGTGATTAGGAGGGAAATTGTTGTTCAGCTTACTGTAGCAAGAAAGGAGATAATATTGAAAAAATACATAGATTATTGTGTACGATAGATGTGCTTCACCTGTTATTATATTAGTGTATATCATATAATTAGAGTCTCTCTATGCCTGTATACATAGGGCTTTCATAATAACAACCAACGGGAAATTGGACAAATTTACTTGGAGACCTTGAATCGAAAAACTCTCAAAAACCAGTAGTTCGCCAAAAGTAGGGATATAAAATGTGCATAAACATCTTCATGACGTCATGGAGCGTGTCTTTGCACAACACAGCATGTACATGTCAACGATCCAAAGAATCTATGGAGGACTTTTACAGTGTGGGCCATTATTCATTTTAATGTTCCTGGGGATACGCTGTTTTTAGTTTTCTGAAGTGGCACTGAGATAACTTTATCATCAGGTGGGTGGTTGGCTTGAAGGCAACGCTGTTCATCGTCAAATAACTGCTGATCAATCGAAAGTTGTTCTGGTTGTGCAGTTTGAGCTTCATCTCGGGTTGAAGGGTGAATATTGTAGTTGATGATCAACGATATGATGAGTGGATGGTGTAGCTTCAGCCTTGTAGAGATGTTTGACAATTGATGGACATTTCCTTCTCGTTGCTCATCAGGTATATTCTGTTCAGAGGGTTCAGCTTGATGTTCCCTTTAAAGATGTGATGCTTGCATGCAGTTTTCTTCTCCTTATAACACACACTGATCATTTGACGGAGATTTAGCAATGTGGGAGCAGGGCTGAGACATGCACACCGTGGCATGATTTAAGGGAAACGGTATGGATAAAATATGGATAGATATTTCTTGAAAATATTTCTCGATAAATCGATCTTTGTTTGTCCAAATGGAAGAACCTCACCTTGAAATTCAGGTGTTCTCAGAGAAAGTGTATGCATGAATTCTCTTAGCTAATAAATTTATTATTGTAAATGAAAAAAAAAAACTTTTTTGCAAAGCGTTGTTTTGGAAGCTTTACTTTCTCTTTTCACTCACACATAAAACTGCTCTGATTATTTGATTTCGAAATCACGGGAAAAGTTATTCGTATCATATTCATGTGATCTATTTTTATGTTCATGGAACACCTTCATTCCATCATATATGATTATTGTAAACACATCCCTCGAACTGATTGACTAGGAAGCCTCAAATCTAAAAAGACCCAAGATAAGACGGATATTATTGTGTATAAATGGTCTATTTAACAATACAGTCAACACACAATAGAACAACCGTTGAAGAATCCTAAAATCACAGCAATCCATCTTTTTCAACCTTTGTTTTTTATGAATAAGCATTTGACTGCATACGGCAGTCTTCAACTCGAAGCAGGAACAAGGTGTTAACGAGGAATTAATACTGTCTCCTAATACATATACAAATATGGAGCTGCAATAATTAGACTTCATAAAGATACGAACAAGATAAAATTAGGTAGAGTGAAACGAGAGAATAAAAAATCACTTAAACTATTCACAATGACTCTTGTGAGCTTGTTTTGGAAACCTGATTGGATAGCAATTGGAGTTAACAAGAATGAAAATATCTCAACACTTGAGATTCACTGATGACATTTATATGACACCAGAAGCATAGGAGGAATTACAAAACATATAGCGTGATTTTAATAGAAGAAGTAAAAAGCATTTTGAAGATGAACAGGAAGAAAGCAACTGTACTGTTCAAAGATGAAGTTTTCAAGAAGGCTTTAAGAAGTGAGCGGCTAGAGCACATTTGGTAAAAAGAGACATTGAAACGAGCCATGCCAATATGGGTAAAGTTTAAAGTATCAAATGAATGTATAATACCAGCTATGATGTACGGATGTGGATTATGGACATTAACAAAACAAACTGAGAACAAACTTGGAATCCTACATAGTGTCTTGGAAAGAGCAATGCTGGAGAAACTCTAACATACAAAATGATCAGAGGGAGAAGCAGGATGAAGAATAATATACAAATAATCAAGCAAAAACAAATAGACTGTAGGGATACTTGACAATAAATAAATGGAGCAAAAAGGTGACCAATCACTATCCATAAGGCAGTAAACTCAGTGAAGGAAACTCCAAACACAAGATGTAGGGAAAACTTTGCTGGTAGGACATGGCAGAGGTTAGTGCAGTTGCAGTCGTCATAGAAGGATATAGGGAAAGCCTAGATCCAGCAGTGGACTTTGAATGACTGAAAGTGAATATATATATATATATATATATATATATATATATATATAGCGAGAGAGAGAGAGAGAGAGGGAGAGATAGGGACAGATAGGGGGAGAGAAAGAGAGAGGGATAAATGAAGGAAATATTTGGGGCACTTCTAGAAAGAATTACCAACATTAAATTCTATTGCGTGCAACGAAACATTTAATCTCTTCGGCAATTGTGCAGATATGTTTGCCCTTAGCATTTCTGTAGAAAAAATTACAAAATGTCATCCTGCTTAACACTTTTTGCACGACTACTCCAACTCTCAAACTGAATTCGTGTGAAGATTAAATTACTTTCACTACAACTCGGGAACACTTAGGAAATGTCAAAAAAAAAAAAAAAAAATTAAACTCAACACCTTTTTTTTTATAAAGGTTTCCTTCCACCTATCCGTGTTCACATGAGTTGCTTTTTAATGTATTTACGTTTTAGATATCCAAACACCGTTTCGGAATAAATACGGAACATTCATTTTATTTGGAAATCCCAATGCAAAACTGATATTTATAGTTATGTATTTTGTGCCGAACTTCGATGCAGGCAAGTGATTTTTGTAGTATTTTATTTGCTACTGAAATGTGTCACGGCAAAAAAGGATGTCCATTATTCAAAACTCACTATTTTGTTTTCAGTTGCATTATTCCATCTGGTATTTACGTAGTTGGTGCTTTATTCGAGTCTGACGCAAGTTTTTTTTAGCAGAAGGGCACCCTCTTGATACATGTTACTGAAATGAATTTCTTAAACATTACACAAGGGTAGTTTCATTGCTTATTAACTTTCAACCTTCAGACGAATATTCTAGGAAAAATTTCCCATCTTCACCAACTTGGAAACTGGTATAATTATATGATATAATCGATAGATCCTTTCCTTTCAGTGCAATGTGAATGTGTTATTTGGAGTTCTGATCCCGGTTACTTGATCAAATGAACATATTTTTCTCTTGATTCAAAAACAGCCAGAAGATCTGTTAAACGATTTTAGACTTTTGATCGATGATGATGAAGATAGGTATTGTTTATAGGTTATCCTTTTCGGATCATCACGAGACGTTTCAGAACAGCTTTTGATTTTGGACTGAGCCGTAAATATTTTTACGTTCTGTTTCATTTCTGAAAAGCAGCATAATTATTCTGAACGGCTGGATACAAATATCTCTCAAAGTCACTAGCAATATCCATGTTCACAGTTTTAGCTATTTCTGAGCTATATGTGGGGACCTCATGACTCTTTTTTTTAAGTACAAATAATCTTATTTTAGCTCGGTAGCACGATATTTAGCTATTTGAAACGATACGTGATAGCAACCCTTTCCTACTTTTAGGAAGGGAATCTGTTAAATTATAGACGCTTACCATGTGTGACTATGGATTTTTCATAGTCTGTTTATGCTTATAGCCAAACATTGGGGTAAAGAAAAACACCTTTTCAAAATACCTGCAATAAATTTAAAAAATAGAATTAACAGATGGCAGTAAACATGATGCTTTGTCCTCCAAACTAGTAAAATAAATTGGATGACACATGTGTGACATAATAGGTAGAAAGGTTGTGTAGCTATAGCAATGTAGCTTTGACTGAGATACAACATAAACAGAGTTCGATACTTATGAACCTCAGATTGATAACTGTACCTGGAAAGATGGATCACTTGATATCCGAGGCGGTAACAACTTTACCTCGGACAACAGTTGCAAGGATATACCAGGGATATGTGAATTCTAGATGGATATGAATGCTCGTGAAAAAACTGCAAATGCTCACAAGCTACGTTAGACAGAAACTGTCAGTAATTAAAAGGTGTGTAAGTCCCCAACGATGAGGAATAATGCATCAAATTACATCTTAGTTTGATGCTTGTACGGGTCAACCCTCCGGTCAACACAATATGCAGTTACACTGCACTCCATTGAAATTTACAGTTGCTCAACAAGTGTACCATTATTGTAACTACGGACACTGCTCTTCATCTGAGTCAGGGAACACCACTAATAGTATGTGGAGACCAATACAATATTAACTGGTCTTGCATGTTACGTTCTAAGCTATTTATGACAGACGGAAGAGTTAGCATGTGTTGCTGAACGTAAAAGAATACAAATTGAACCTGATGACAGTCTATTGTTCTATCTAATAATGGCTCTATAACGGTGCAGGCCCTGTTCTGTAGAAGTTTGCAAGGGTCATTAGTGAAACTGGGGTCCGCCTCACAATGTGTGACATACAATGATCTTTTTGGAGACTATTTACACCCTTTATATTCCAAATGTGTTTATACTAGCAAAATAATGCACCCCACATCTTGAGCAGAGAACAAAAAATTGGTTCCAGAATTACTCTGCTGATTCAAGGTACTAAACTGGCGTTACAAATTATTAGGTAGCCGACTGTTTTTAAATCTCTAATTTACGCACTTTTAATAAGTAAAAAGAAAAATTTGCTCCAGAAGGATAAGTTCGCTGGAAATATGGATTTGGTTAAGAGTTAAGATAAACAGACACGACTTACTGAAAAATTTGAATAGTTCTTGAAGATTCTAATTATGCTCGCTTGTACAGAGAATGAAAGCAACAATGCTTGGCCACATAAAATATTAGGTATATATTAAATCAATTTTTCTTGCTTTATTAATATGTCTGTTGAAAGTTGAAAGCTGCCTATGCTTGTCAATGTAAATCAACGGCTTTCAGATGTTTTTTTTTTTTCAGAAAATCTTGTTGCGAAAGCAGCTGGTGTGCGTACATTAGAATGAAAAGAAAAAAAAAGGAGAGAAGAGCTGTCAGTGATAAGAGAAATGATCTTTCATTTATTCTGTTTAATCACTGTAAGTTGCAAGATTATGGAAAAACAAAGATGATAAATACAGTGAAGACATGAACACTTCCATTAATTGACAAGCTTTTCCGGTGGTTTTCTTTTGTCTGGTTGGTACAACAGACAGATAGTCATACTGTCATGATTCCCATCCACAGGGAAGGCAGAACTAAATAGCCACCTCAAGCATTACCCATTTACCGAGTGTCTACGACCTATTGTTTGACCACACCGGTCAGCCAACAATCAGCATACAGCGAGGGTAGCAGAACCCTATAGCTAGCTCAGGCATCAGCCAGTTGGTCAAACCTGCCAAATTGATGACCTTTGAGGCTCTGCTCCTATCCGTCTCACTCTTGTGGACAATGGGATGCAAACGTTTGATTAAACAGGGGGTTATCGGCCTTGCGTTTGCCACACTTCAATTTAAAATTCTATGGAAGATAAGGGAACGTAGAATAGAAAAATTTATCTAATTCTATATATTTTCACGTATTTTTTCCCAAGAGTGGTCAATACATCAACCGGAGTTTTAGTAACAATGTATTATGGGAATCAGGTTTACAACTGTTAGCTTTTGTCCCACTACGTTGATGAGAGTGACATGAATATTCGTTGATTCACTATATCTATACGATTTCCAGCGAGATTGAGTCTCCTAAGGCCAATATAGTCTTCATTCATGCACAAAGTTCTCGCTCTCAGTATTGGTATTTATGTTATGGTTGATTTCCTTGGTTTTTAAATGAAAACAATAACTGTCACTGGATGGTATTATATAATCGCCAAGGAGCAATCAACTCAAAACTATTGTACATCATTCTTTTGTCTGGTTAATCGAAATTGTCTTTGCTGCAAAAAATAGTGAAGAGTATCAGCGATAGAACGAGTTTCAACGACTTAAACAAATCAAATTTCTGGAATTATCCAATCGTTGTCGTTCGATGAATATAGATTCGCCATCATATTATTTATCCAAGTTGGAAATGCTTTGTTCACCGCGAAATTATTTTTGAGAGAATAAATGATGACGTAAACAGTCGTATACATCAGAATTTATTCTCGTACGGAATGAAATTCCGATCGAAATTTTATTTTTCGACGCGTATTTGCACCATCAAACAGTTCTGTTTTCTTTTACTTTTGAAGGAAAAATGTTACTTTTCCTACAAATGAGCTTTTGTTTTTGTTTTGTTCTCATCATGAGAGAAGCTTGGAAAGAACAATTTGCTTCAAACGAAAGAACACAATCAAATGCAACGTCAGCTTTTTGTTACTCTCCCTCTTCTGATATGTTTTATCTCTGTAGTTTTTTTTAATGAATCCATACAAAAAATCACATTATTATTGTTTTCATCCAGCTTGACTGTAAAATACTTACAAGAATCTATGTTGTCTCACTAACAAAAGGTAACAAGTGTTATAATATTTTAAGAATAACCTGAAGACAAAGGCTGATTCACCTTTACTGACGACTTAGCTCTTCTCATACACGTTTTATAAAAAGAATATCCGGAAAAAAAAACTCGAGACTAAATTTCAAATACCGAGATATTGATGGGTAAAGAGAAAATACATTTAGTGCATAATTTTCAATAAAATAGCACCTTTATAAATTTTCAGATATTTTTAGATAGAACCTAGACAAAATGAATATCGACGACGTCAAGCTGGGAATTAGATATTAAGACTCTAGATTTGGTTATGGTTAGCGAGCTTAGCAGACCAATAATGAGTTCAACCTTCACTGTATAGGCTTATCGTTGTTGCTTCAAGCCAGGGTAAGCTGAAATCATTAAATATGTATTTTATTTTATTTTTTTAATTCTTCATATATATTCCAATGCTACTGCTTATTTGTCTGATGAGCTGAAATGGCTGTCGAAAAAAATACTTCGTGTAGCTATAACTTGGTTCCTTTTCCTTTTGCTTGCAGATGGTAGAAATTATTTCATTTCGTGTGACAATAACAGAATCTGATACTGTGTTTGTCGAATTCACTGAACAAAATCTACGATTTTTCGCCAACAACTGGTTTTCCATTTCCAGCAGTTACTGTCATTTGACACAATGCCCTGTGTACACAGAGGGACTGTAGCATATGGAAATTATATCAGACTGATATTATTTACAAAATACCGTGGTAGCTGCATAGATGAAAACCCGAGATCCCCACTGTGGATACTCACTGGGTGAAGACGATTCGGTTCAGTGCTATTTTAATTGAGTGAGAAGGAGTTATTTACCCATTCTGGTTGTTTCAGGGTCGATTATTAACAGGAATGCTTGTTCAGATAATACTTCTTTTATTTAGATCAGTGGTCTGGGCATAAGGAGAGTGTTTGCGTGCTGTAATATTTTTCGTTTGTGCACTGGTATCATTTACTGGAAAGTTCCAGGGCCTGTGGAAATATCATACGATAAACCAAGACCACCGTCAGAATAGTTTTTACTCATAAAATGCTAAGGGCCCCGTAGGATTTCAAAAGACCTAAGAGAAAACAACAACGAATAAAGTAATTATTTTGGTTGCTTTTTTGAATTGAATCTGTTGGAATAACTCCTCGGTAAGCATCTATAGCACACATAATTTTTCATTATATGTGCATGTGTTAGTGTATTTGTGTGTTTTTGATTCAATAAATTCATACATACATACATACACACAAACACACACACACTCACACACACACACACACACACACACACACATATATATATATATATATATATATATATATATATATATATATATATATAAGCATGAAGATATACAAAAGTCAATAGTAATCTGAACTTTTCTTATATTTTTCTCAAGAATTTTTGTATGTCTGTTGTCACTTCAGTGAACATCCGTTGTTGATTAGTTAGTTGCCTTTTGGGTACCATGGAGTAAATATTATCACCCTTCTCTGACTTTGCATGGAAGGAAGGACCACGATAAGTGATCAGTTTCCATAGGTCTGAAAGATACGAAGGACTGAAATTCATCGAACACTCCAAACACAATATGGTAACAGTTTTTTACGCAACGGGGTATGCATGGAGAGCAAAACAGAAAAACATCCAATAATTACTTCTGAGCGCAACAAAAGAGCAAGACGTCCACCATCATTGACTACTGATGACCACCTGAAAAAAGTCTGCAATATGACTCTGACGATTCAGCGATGTAGCTAATCATATGTAAATTAGCCATGGCCTGGTTTTCTTGATCATCTATACCATGCTTGGTTTTCAAAAAGTCTGCGCAAGATGGGCCCTGAGCAACTAACAAATAATTACAAGCAGGCTGTACGCAGCGTTCAAACCCTCAATGGACTGGGAGTCAAGGTATTGACGCATCCTCTTCAAAGTCCTCATCTTGCTTTCCAAGATTTCCATCAGCTTGTTGATCCCAAAGACTCCTTTACACGTCATCAATTCACCACAGTCCATAATAAGGAAGATTTGGTGCATGCGTGTTTGAGGGACAAATCAAAAACATTTTTCTGAAACCATATATATACTCACATGGCTCCAAAGGCATCATAGAACAAGGAGATCATATTGGAAACAATATTTGTGTGATCTGTACAATTGTTTTGATGAAAATTTCATACCAAAACTACCAATGATTATTAACTCAGGCTTACTTATGTATATATATAGAGATAGATAGATGGATAGATAGATAGATAGATAGACTGACTGACTGACTGATAGATAGATAAAGACAGAAAAAAGAGGGAGAGAAAGAGAAAGAAAAAAGTAAGATGGATAGAAGGATAGATAGACACAGAAACAGGGTAGAGAGAGGGGACAGCATGATCTATTGAAAAAAACAGACAGGATTTTTTAAAATAATTTTCCAGTCGACTCTTTTTGTTTACATACTGGTGCACGTTCGACTGGATTAACGTAATTTATCAAAGATTGTGTTTAGACACCGTTACATTCAGTGTTTTCCATTGGTGTGTTGTAGTGACGTCACACACTGAGTAACAAGGATGGGAAATGAATGTTTATTCTTGATTACGCCTAAAATTTCAGGTCCTCAACGCTTGATCATCACATGCGTTGTTTTCCAAATATTTACATTCTGTTGATCCATACGCATGTCCTTAGTACGTCAGGAAGAAATGTTAATAAAACGATTAAAAAGATATTACTTGTCCATCGTTTTTAATCAAACTTCTGTGTGCATGATTTTGATTGGACTTGTACATTCATCATAAAGGTGTAGATCCACTCAGACGACCAGTCTTATATCAATCAAAATAAAACGATATAATGAACACAGATTAGATCCAAAAGGAAGAAAGATTATATTCAAAACCGTTCATCGTAACAGTATTCCACGGCATTTAGAAAAAAAAAAGTGTTTCTCGTGGTATTTTATCGCTAAAGACATCAATAAATGTCTTTAATTATACGTACATTTAAAGGTTAAATCACGTGGAAAGGATCCTTCGTTCCAACAGTAACTCATCTTGTTATTCTTGACCATAAGTTATTGCAAAAGTGACCTTTCGAAGTCTCATAATATATTATGTAACATGCATCTGTTTCGATCTGTGGATCTCCCAAAATGACTGTGAGGAACTGGTAGTAATTATAATCCATTAACAATGTTTCCAAACTCCAGCCCAATTACAGCAACATCAACAACAGCAGCAGCAACAACAACAACAACATTCCTCACAAGATTTAGGGGGTAAACTCTCCTTTGTTTAAACCAAACCTACTTCGAATGAATAACAGTTCCCCTGCAATGATTTGAAACCATGAGATTGGAGGGCGGCTTTCTAAGGAACTGAGCTGATCCGACAAAGTATGAATTCATTTATCAAACATACAATACAAAAGTTTGTCAGTAATTATATTCAGTCGGAGAGTAAGTAGAAGCAAAGTTTGACCCTGTAGCTACCAGGCTTGTTCTTATCTCATCCTTCATAGACAATTGACGTGTACACCACTAGGAACGGGTTCTCAGTTCTGAGTTAAATTATTTTATAGCTTCCACCTGGGTGTTCAAGGCGATAAATAGGACTGGCGTCCAAAGAACTATTAAAAGCACTTAATATTCACCTAATAGGGTTTTCTTTTTAAATAGTTCTTATTCCCAGGTGATTATCTTAGAGGTCTGTGCCGAATATTATGATGGGTTATATGTTGGAGCTTTTCTGGGCATCAATACTCAAAACACTTTTCCCTCAATTTAACTGGCACCGCTGATAATGGTTGGAGTAGAAAAGCTATGAACGTCTCCCAGAAGGCATTAATACATAATTGCCTGCCTCTCTTGGTGTTTCCTCATCCGAACAGAATACCCTTGTGCCAACAGCAGGACCCCGCCATCTCTACAGCTTTGCCTCCCAACTGGCGGGCTCTGCCTGTAGGAGCTGTCAGCCTTCCCGTGTTATTAACAAGTTAATATTCCCGAGGCCATTAAGAGTATGGGTTTCACTCTCACTCTTAGATATATGACATGGCTTTGCGATTAATGCAACGGGATGGTCCCTATGAGGTTTACAGCTTAAACTAAAGGTTTATGATTTCAGGAATTCCATGAACCCTTTTACGTTTTTATAGTATATTTCATCAGGGAAATATTGACTTTTTAGGGTTTTTTTTCATAAACCCATGTGAAAAAAGTAAAAAAAAAAAGGCTCGGTTAGTCACTCAAAAAAAAAAAAACCATCACGAGCCAAACGTCTTCCGGCAGCGTGAAGTGTCGGGGTAGGGGTCAACTGAATTTAAAAAAAAAGTAATCAGTGAATAAGTTAATTTTCTCACCTTTCAGTGCATCAAGAAAGAATTCGATAGAAAATAACAAAAACGAAAACAAGCAAGCGTAAATGCTGCTAGAAGAGGACAAAGAGACCGATTTGGCATAATATTACATTGTAAAAAATCGAAGATGCAAAACTGGGGAAAATATACCGCTATATCGACCTAGGACAGCAAATCTCCAGGAAACCCACGAATGAGGAAGAGATCGAGCAAAGAATCACCCTAGGATGGCAAGCC
>OY735210.1:53958118-53985618 GCA_963457665.1 Thysanoteuthis rhombus
ACGCCAATCAAATTGATAGTTACATGTGTGTCATAAGTATTGGATACTTCAGGGCTATATATGAAAATTGAGTATTTTTTTTAGCGTTAAAACGTGAAAAGTTTACATGACTAATAATTGTGATTGTGATCATAAGTGTGTGTGTGTGTGTTTGTGTGTGTTTCAAAGAGAGATTTTTCGAGCAAATTTTTTCTTCTGCCAGTTGATACATAGGGGATGAATATAATGTTATTGTTGAGAAATGTTCAAATAGTCAGAAATATTTACTGAAATACACAATTTACTTGAGTGAAAAAAAAAGATTCTAAAAATACAATGTCCATATAGATTCATCATTCTTATTTTTTTCTTTCTCCTTCCTGCCTCCCTCTTCCACTTTTTTGTAACCTGTTTGTACAACGTATCAACCAGCCTGAAAACGTTTTTTTTTTTACATTTTTTCTACAGAGAAAAAAATTCTGACGGGTAATGCTTGAAATATAACAAATGCACTGTTTATACACTGTTTTTGTGAATACGTGTTATAATCAATCTGTTTATGTGAAAAAAGTTTTTCGCCCGGATGAAACAAAGTATAAAGCAAGTGATTCAAGCTGCCCCTGTTTTCATCCAGTCCAGGAATTCATATATACATATATATATATATATATATATATATATATATATATATATATATATATATATATATATATATATATATATATATAAAGGAAATCATCATAAGACATCTAACATATATAACTTGTGAATTTTAAATATTAGTCACAGGGTGTAACACATTTTGCTCATAAAGTGAAAGTGTAATTAGATTTTTTAATTAATTTCAGCTACCTGGTCTTATATATGAGTTGAAATGATAATGAATAATTGCAAAACTTTTATCCCTGACTCTCGCTTTTTGCACTTTCTGTGGATATGAACTCCTTTAGATTGAATATGTAAGTTATTGGTTGAAATTTGAACACTGTCTCTGTTGCACGTAATGTATTTACCGAACGATTTGAAGATGCTGGGAGGAATAAGACTCACGGGAAAGAGAAGAGTCTTTGTTTGAGACCAACATTATGGATGTTATTACACGAAATTTGAACAGATCATGACTACATATTAGTGATTTCTGGGTAATTTGGAAATATATGGCACTAAGATGACGACAAAGGCCGCAAATTGACAGCTGCAAACTGTAACCGCCCTTCAAATGGCAGTGGGCTGGCTAAGTTGCAAGAATGGCAGACAACCGACGGACATCACTACTCACGACATGAATCCCCCAAGATTGCATGCACAACCGAGGCCGGCTAAATATTAGATGGAAAGATGACCTAGACAAGTTCAGGAAGAACTGGTTCCGCGATGTCCATGATAGAGAGGTATGGCAAATCCTGGGGAAGGTCTATGTCCAACGACGGACGTTAAAAGACTGATGATAATGATGAAAGAGGTATATGGTGCTCTTAGGGCCACCAAAATAAACTCTATCTCAATATCTCTGCTAGAAGAGTCCAACAAATTCTTATTTCATCAGGAAATCGGTTTTCATTGGAAAAAAAGGTTGCTAAAAAGATCAAAGGAAAAGCGATTCTCTTTGACTAAGGTTTAATTTAGATGGTTGTGATGAAATGCTTTGCAAGCAGTGCAATCTTGGAATAAAGTAACGCATTTTCTCATAATCTTCAAATCTCTCACCCCTCCCTCTGTTTCCCCTCTCTTTCTATATCTGTATATTCATGCATATCAGCTCTTCAAATGGTGGATGGGGAGTTAATGCAAAAATAAATATATCTCTTGAATTCAACCTTACTGACCGTCCGGTTCCGTAGCGCAGCGTAGTGGGACACCGGCCTCCGGGCCTGAGGCAAAGGTTTCTGGTGCTAGATGGGATAATGGATAGTCTATAGCCACACTGAAGAGTTGAAATACAACGAAACAGCTGTCAATGGATGACACAATATATATACACACACACATATATATATATATATATATATATATATATATATATATATATATATATATATATATATATACTTTCTATACTAATTGCTTGCGACATCATGCTAATGCATAAGAAAGGGAACCCAAAACATCTAAACGACTACAGGCCAATAAGTTAACTTATCTCTATTTACGGATTTTCACTGATGTTATCACCAACCGAATCAGCAAAACACTTGATGAAAACCAATCAAAAGAACAGGTTCAACCATTGATCATCCGAATCCAGTAAACCAACCAAATGAAAAAGCAGCCGGATATAAATTGTCACTTTTTATAACATTACTTGAATTTAAGAATGCCCCCAACTCAGTGGGAATGTCCAATATTATCTTGCCACAAAGCGTAGACCCTGTATATGACTTGCAACAGCAGTTCAATTAATAGGCTACTGAAAGACTCAAAAAATATAGTAAGACAAAAGATACCAGCTCACCCAAATGCTTCACAATATTCCTCAAAATCATTGTCTGAAAACTGAAAAATAAGGAATCAGAATAGACAGTCAAAATCCAAGTAACTTCAGATTTGCTGACGACATCGTCTTTTTTGCAAAAAGAATTTACGATCTCCAAGTGATGCTGGATGAACGAAGAGTACAAGAAAGTTGGTCTTCGCATGAATTTCAATAAAACAAATATCACATACAACAACATGTCGTGGACAAAGACAAAAGAATTTGAATTGAAAACGCAGACCTGAAATAGGTAGACCGATACATCTATCTAAGACAACAAATCTCCATTAAATCTTCAACGAAGGAGAAACCAAGTAGAGAATCATTGAAGCAATGCAAACTTTCGGTGGAGGAAACACAACCTTTAAGAACAGATATCCCATTAGTCTTAAAAAGAAGGATCTGATGAAATCTCCTGACAGTCACTTATCAAGCTGAAACATGGAACTTAACCAAAAGATTGATCTTCAAACTGAGAACCATACGACGTGCATGTGAGAGAATCATGCTCAACATGACATGGAGAGATAATGAGATAGCACAGTATATTTGAGAAAAAAAAAACAGGAGTTCATGAACTTGTCTCGTTTGTCACACCATCTTATATTTTACCAGCGACAATTTTGCATATGATTTCTGCAGATCTATGCAGTGAGTAGTTATTTCTAAAATGATTTCTACATAGCCAGCACAATGCCAGTTGAGTTTTCTTATGGTTTCTTTGGTATTTGGGACTTCTTTTTTTTTTTTTGCTAATATACTTTGCTACCTAATGATCTTCCAATGTGATTAACACGATTCCCTACCTTGCATGTTGAATGATTCTCAGTTTAAAGATCAATATTTTGTTTAGGTTCCATGGGACAGCTCCATAGGTGATACAGGAAGATGCATTGGTTGTATATCTCTATTTCTAGGACTAATGAGATTTTCTTGTTCTTGAAAGTAACAAATGTCTTAGAATATATTGATATGCTCGTCCATATGGTTTAACTGACAACTAGAACACTATTTTTGTTTCGTCTTCACCATAAACTAAAAGCTGATTTACTTACAAAATTCAAGATATTGCTGGAAAGGATGATAGAAGATAAAGATATTTCAGTCTAAGGTTGGTGATTTTGTAATGTTTTGTCAAGTTTTTCGTTTGAATATGTTGGTAGAAAATCAACTCATTTTTTTTCTGGCTAACAGGTGTTCTTATAGAAGACCTCATATGCTCATTGGTTTGCAGTCAAATATTACACGAAACATATTGGTTCTAATATTAACTCAAGAAAACACTCCACAGAAGAGATAAGAGCAACAATTATCACCTCTTTACTAACTGATCTCGCAACGTTGATTACTTTTCAGGGGTAATGTACTTAGGTAAGTACTTTTTTCGAAAAATTGAGTGATATTTAATATTAAATAACCCGTATAAATTATAATAAACTAAGCGGATTTGGATACGTTATAGTGACTATCCTATTGGTGTCAAGTTCAATCTCTACAGCAGCCCATTCTCTTTAATTGTTCATTCAATTGATACAGTGTGAGCCAGGTGACATATTTTCAATGCATTGATGGCAGGTTATTTATAGAGAATATGAAATAAATTCACGTTGTCTAAGCCAAACTATAAATTCACCGAGTTATATCGGGGATCATTCAAATATCGTCTCAATACATCAAAATATCAATCATCTATTTATCTATCTATCTATCAATCTTATCATCTCTCTCTCTCTCTCTCTCTCTCTTTTTGAAAGTTTTCTTTGAGTGATTTCAGCCACTCATTTTCTGATATCTGACAATGCACTATGCATTTTTCCTCAGTGTTTTCCCCCTGTTTACTTGGTTATTGTAATACAATGCAGAAATCTCTCTTCTCTGGGTTATTAGTTGTCTAAAACCGAAACTGTGAAATTAACAGGGTATATACGTATATATATATATATATATATATATATATATATATATATATATATATATGAACATTCAATAGAAATGACAAGAAGAGTGAGTGATGTATTTTGTTATACCTACTGATTCCAAATCGTTGAATATGTTTTTTTTTTGTAACCTACGTAATATGAAGTATGAAATAATATCAATACACGATACACATAAAACGTTTTATAAATGACAAACTGCATGTATGGTATTAATAAGAAACGGTGGTGGTAATTAATCAGCACTGCTGGGGTGCCACGTTTATATAACTGTTTTGTTTTTAAAATTTCCAAAAAGGTTACATAGTAAACTAATTATCCCAACGAGAGACAATTTATACATTGTGCCTTGATAACAAAGTATATAAGTTGATAACAAAGTATATGAGGAATTGGGGAGAGAACATTTAGGAGAATAACATAAATTCCATTGACAGATATGGGAAGTAAGTGACTGGGGTGACACAAACAAAGCTACTAAGAAGTATTTTAAAGTTAAGTGTTTAAAGAAAACTTTCAAGACTATACATATATATATATATATATATATATATATATATATATATATATATATATATATATATTTGGGTTACTTTTGACCGTACAGATTATTCAGAGAATACTTATGAGAAAAAAAAGTATCACAAAAAATATCTTGAGATACTTGAACGTAAATCCTCCGATTAAATGTTTTTGTGCATTTTTTGCTTTTATGAGCGTACCCCAAGTTTCAGCATCGTCCATGTAATACCCGTTCAACTCAGATAAGCGCTGAAATAGAGGAACAAACATTAGAAACGAGCCCTTTTCCCAGGCTAATGTGCACGTATGCTGTTTATGCTCTGCCATTCTCATTGGGGAATTTGTATGCATGAATGCAAAAACAGCAAATTTTGCTGATTAAATTAATTTGCAGAATATGCACCAATATTTGGAAAATCGCCAAGTCGTCACATTCTGGTTTTGTTTGAAGCGAGCACGAAACATCCTGAACGTCTTGTTCAGTGTCAGGAATGATGGAAGCCAGATGTATCACCTTGGGACATGAGACTGCCGAGAGGTTTAATGAGAACATAAAAACCCAGGCTATTGATGTCAATCTAAAATTCTCTGCATGAATTTAAACTCATCTATGGTTTTTCTTCACGTCCCCATCTATCTATCTCTCTATCTATCTATCTATCTATCTATCTATCTATCTATCTATCTATCTATCTATCTATCTGTTCCTTGTAAAATATATATCAATTCACACATAATATGCGTACATAAACACATACACAAATGGATACATAAATGCATACATACACACATACATAGATAACACTGAAACAGAGATAGGAAAAGGAAGATGAACGAATGAAGAAAAATATGTCCAAATGTTCAGGATAGCGATGCAGCCAAGCCGTTTGTAGTTCAAGAAAAATCGTATTGAGCGTGAGGCTCGTTAACAGCTCACTACTATACCGAGGACACCTGCTCATAGATAGAGAGGTTAAGAAGCGATAGAAAGACACCGATTAAAAATATCAACAGACTAAGATACTCTGAAGAATCAAGTGAACTATTGAGGGCGATTTCTTTTTTCAATCAGTTTTTTTTAATCAGTTTTCTGAATGTGCTTCCGTAAGCACATTCGGTAAACTGATACGTTTGTTCAACTTCTATCATCATCATCATCATCATCATCATCATCATCATCATCATCATCATCATCATCATCATCAATATTTCCTCGTTCTTCGATTGACATTGATCCCCCCTGGGATTTGCCACAACTCTTTATCGTGGACTTCTAGGAGCCAATGAGAGAATTATCCTCAGCTTTATGTGGGGAGATCACAAGACAGCACAGTATATCAGGAAGAAAACGGCAGTCCTAGACATCATAGAAACTATCAAAAAACTCAAATGGCAATGGGCAGGCGATGTTTCGAGAATCAAAGACAACCAATGGACATGACGTCTCACAACATGGATCCCTAGAGATCACATGCAAAACCTAGACCGATAGAATGCAAGATTGAGAGATGAACTAGTCAAATTCAGAAAATACTGGCTCCGCGAAGCCCATGATTGAGAATTATGGGGAATCTTAGAGAAGTTCTGTGTCCAGCCACGGACGTTAAAACATTTTTGATGATGATGATGATGATGATGATGATGATGCTGATCTGAATTCATCAAGTTCATCTCTTTATCTTGCATTCTGCTGGCCTCGTTTCCACATTGCAAGTCATGATGTCCCTCGGTTGTCTGCCGTTCTTGCAGCATGACCAGCCCGTTGCAATTTGAGCATTATGATAGATTCTATGATGTATCCAATTCTTGTTATGTCTTTGATACATCAGGCTGTATCGTGGTCTCTCTATGTGAAATTTACCATGATATTTTAATGTGCACATTGCATACTCTTAACTCCACAGATGACTATAGCGATGGCGCATTGGTCGTATACTCTCTTTTTTTTTAGGACAAGGGATTTTCTTATTCTTGAAAGTTGAGCTTGCTCTGCCAAAGGCTTTCAATCCTGAAGTCATTATTCAGTCGGTTTCTTATTCTTTCGAATATTTCATGCAGATTCATTGTCTTACGTAAACGCAGTGCTTTGACCAGCATCCCATATTTGAATCACCATGAGACTTTGGGAATTTGATACTTTGCTCTATTTTAGATATTTACTGCAAGATGGCTCAGACCACCAATGCAGCAATAAAACACACTGGTACAATTCTGACTAACATTGTTGTGACTGCTGCTGCTGAATAACTCATACACGTAGACATAAAAACGCACACATGGATACAGAATCGAATATAAGCCTTATAATGATCAGTCAAAAAGCACTTCCCAATACACACGCATATATACATGCACAATGATGTTAATGATGATGATGGTGTCAACAATAAGAAGTACCGAGAAAATAGCCGGAAGAATATTACATACATAGTGAATAATGTCGCATAGAATGTACATCAAAATACATCGATAAAAAGATGGCAAATGTGATTATAAAAACAACGGTGAAAAAATGACGACATGATTTGTAAACTATGGCTCATAATGTCAATAACTTCAGAACTGCAGAAGTATTATCTTTCAAACCCTCGAAAACAAGGCATCAAAAATGTTCAACGATATTTAAAGAGACAAACAAATGAATTGCAGAAAAATGGCAACGAAATTATTGCTCCAAATGTATAGGAACAGAAGAAGAAGGAATTACTTTTAATAGTAGCTCAGATAATCTAATCATGTCAACATATACCGAAATCGATTGAAGGAGAAATGATTATACAACATAATTTCCAAGCTTGCTGGTCCGGTGAGACGAGGGAAACTGAGTCTTTTATTGAGTGATACTAACAGCAAATGACACGTTGGGTTGAAAAGGAATTGATATGACTGGTTGGCGACAGTGATGGACTGTGAATTTCGCAAACGACCATTTAGATTTGTGATATACGCACAAATCAGAAGACTATCCTAAATGAGAAGGTTCCTGGGTAGTCTGGAATCCAAATGCATCAGCTGATCCCAACAAGTAATCGTTCTTAACAAATATGTTCCAAAGTGAAATGGAGTTATCAGCAGGAACAATTGAAACAGCCATTGTCAGAATCTACTTCGCAGGTTTCACACACACAGAAAAAAGAGTAAAATACACCATGAATTTAAAATCGGATCATTTATAAATTTTTCTTAGAAGTTCATTTGTGGGAAATCACATCGGATTTAATATTTAAGAATGACGTTAAACTGAAAATTTTTATATCGTAAGTTACATGATGCAAGCAAATCTCAAATATATCTCATAAGTTCATGTCATATCATAAACACGGTAACAAGAAAATCCGATGTAACATCAAAACTCCACATAGGGTTATAAATACTAGCTTTCAACTTAAACTTCTTTTTCTTTACCATTGCTAAGATTGTTCCCTTTAAAAAAAGTTACATCTCCCGTAAGAGCAGAACTCATGGCGTGTTGAGCAATTTGTCATAATATTCACGCAAAATGATATTCCATCCATGCAAAGAAGTAAGGTTTCGAAGTATTTTGGTTGGTTCCCTTTGGTGTGGCCAATTTAAATATTCAATGTCTAAATTCACATATATTGACAATTCAGATATTTATATCTGAATTTAAATCTTTTTTTTTCTTCCAGATGAAATATGTATGATCTGGAATTTTTTCTATTACTCGCATAAGCTTTCTCGAGAACCGGTAATCGAAATTAAATTCAAACTTGATACTGCACTGCCTTGTTTGCTGTGTTATACATCTAGCACATGTCGTTTTCCTACAACAACCAGACAAAATTCACACGGACAGATTTTTTTCCGATTGTGATTAGTAGTATATACAGTATGTTTTGGTGTTAAAATGGTGAAAATAGTGGAATCGTAATCATAGCTCACCCTTATAAACATCTCGTATAAGCTTTGCCTATGTTTGAAAACTTCACCTTAGAGTTCTTCGAAAAAACTTTCATTTCCAATGAAATCTGTTTATTCGTACATTTTTTAAATAATTCCCCTCTGATTCAAATAAATCTACGTACTGTAAAATGATCATAAAAATGACCTCTTTTCCGTTACATTCCATCGACATATGCCGCTACTTATCCAGTAAAATACTGGAGATCTCTCGCTGTTCACGGGTATCATCTTTCACCTTCAATCTCTATCAATTAATGACAGCCTCTGGTTTCTCTTATTTGAGACTTCTAAGAAGGAGTCTGCATCACATCTTATACAGATCACTCTCCGCCGTAAACCATTAGCGCTAATTTTACCTATCCTCAAATGATGAAGGACAAAATTAGCTTTGACAGATTTCGAACCCAGTTTTCTAGCCCCGTGATTCATCAATTAGACTTCTCTCATCAACCAAATCCGGCTGAGGTGTCGTGAAACCATTACTCTTGCTAATTGACTTTGAGTTCCTTATAAGGCAAAAGATAGTGGTTGAGAAGAATCTATTAAGGTGACTTGTAGAGACCATATGATCTAAACGTTGTGTTGTGAGGAGTTTCTCTGATATATAATCGGACTTTGAATTTTAACCATACATCTTCTCATATATACCCTGTACCCTGATAGTTTTTAAATGTGGTTTCTGACATTCTAATTTGCTTAATGTCTGTGGAATATAGCGTAAGATTTATAAGGATGTCGGACTGTCAGTAAATTGAGACCCAGCAAATCTGACTACACGTGAGCCCCATATGTTCAGCAATTCTGAGTTTATTAAGTGTGTAAAGTAAAGACTCAACTTAGCATGATTATTTTTCACTACGTTGGGTTGAAGTAGAGTACTATACTATTTAAGATGGAAAAAATAATTGAAAGGCTATTCTCTGGTTTCCAATGAGTATAAAATGATATATAAAATCGAATGGGTCATAAATCAGTTTTAAATATCCATGTTTAAAGTCTGCAGTCATGGTTCAAACCTGCATAGAGTCCACAAGACTGGCAGCTGATTTAATGCGAGCTGACCATCCCCATTTAATTATTTTTGACTTATCAAATGATCAGTGCATTCGCGGACGAGTGCAATCAAGGATTATTTCGCTTGAAAAATATACATTTAGATATGCATTACGAGAAAAAATGAATTAAATCTATAAACCACACTTGTTGTACACATCTATACAGTTATTAATTTATAGATTCATTTATTTGTGCTTATATGCAGGCTGTGATAATAAATAAATATAGGGTGAATATATAGGAATGGAAGCAACCTTGTGCAGCAGGTTGGTCTGGTCAGGATACATGCCAATCGCAGGGATCTTATGGGAAGAGAATCTTGAGTCTATGAATTTATGAAATGGCTTTAAAGATAAACATAAACAGAGAGAGAGAGAGAGAGAGTCAGACAGACAGACTGACAGACGGACAGACAGACAGAGACAGAGAGAGAGATAGGGAGAAAATACTGGGATGAGAAAAAAACAGGGGAAGTGAGAAATATGTGTCACGTGGTCGTTCATAGCTCAACAATCGGTTAATATCAATGCATGGACGATTGTTAGATACTTTTCTATTCGTATTTTCATATCAGAATTTCAGAATATCCGTTGAATAGTACTTTAAACATCTATTGTAGATATTTTTGTCATCATTTTACCTTGTGCTTCTTCGCTTTCAATCGAGAAGAATATTTCAGAAAAAAAAATATCAGAAAATAACAGCAATAAAAAAACAGAGATTAAGATTTAAACTCATCATTACCTCACGCTAATAGATACAGAAAGATTCGATTTGAATTAACAAATCGGAATTGAAAACGCAGGATTGATGGAAGTAAAATAGTACAGTTACCTTGGACAACGAATCTCCATGCAATCCTCAAAAGGAGAAGGAATCAAGCTAAGAATCCCATTAGTCCTAAAAGGAAGGGTATACAACTAATGCATTCCGCCGATAGTCCCCCCAGCATCTGAAGTATGGAATCCAACCAAAAGATCGACCTCCAAACCGAGTGCCATGATGCATAGAAGAGAATCAAATTTAACATCGTATGAGTAGATTGTAAGACAGCACAGTATATACATAAAAAAATATCGAATCTGTCAAAAAACAGAGGCAATAGGCTGCTCAAGTGCTGGACATCGTAACTCATGAAATGAACCTCAAAATATCATATACGAAACTGTGGCTGACAGAAAAAAGAATGGCGTGACGAACTACTGATATTCAGTAAGTACTAACGCCGGGGCGCCCTTGATAAACGGATCTGGAAAATTTTGGGGAGGGACCATGTCCAACATCAGACGCTAGGAAATGATGATGATGATATTGGTTCTGGGTACAAGTGTCATTGGCAATCATATTATAGCTGTCTTCATTAAATAAACTATCTTCCAATTCGTGGAGAGGCAAAAACAGATCGAGAGTTATTGAAATGAAATAGCTGATTCAAATATTGAGTTTACTTAATTGGTGACTCAGAATAGAACAGCACTACGAAATTAGCGCCCTAATTTAAATAACAAATCACAGGAGGCTCTGCAATTTGTTTACTGCAGAGAGTTTTCAAATCTATGGGGAAGACTATTCTTAGTTTAGAACTTGATGTGGAATATATTCCTGTAAATCTTGCAAAGATTTTTCAAAATTCAAATGAAACTTCTTTTTCTTGTGATTTCGGAATAGAAGAAAGCTACTAAGTTGATGGACAAAAAATACAATTGCAAAAAAAGAATGCATGCTCCCCAGGTCGGATAATTGCGATTTTTTAAGGTTAATGTATTAGCAAAAGTCGAGGATTTCAAATTTTATTTGCATATGCAAGCAAGCTCTTTCCTTAGAAGAACTTGTGAAACACGATCTCCCTAACACTAATTGGCTTACCAAATACCATAAAATGAAAAAAGCATACGGGAACATTGAAACAAATCACACATAAGTATACACATTTACTGCCAGAAGCTTATACTTAAGTCTCTGTCTACAAAAAAGCACGCAGACAAATAGTCGCACAAGTCTTTCCTTATACACTATGTCACACACACATATACGTATCTCTACATATATTTATATAACGAAAGACGTATCAAGAATTAATAGTAACATCAATACATCATCTAATAATATTCAGTTTTTATTTCTTAGGGGAGGGTTTTGTGTCATCGTGACGCCTTTGCGACACAAGCTGCAGTGACTTGGCAATTCTTCCTTTCAATACACATATGTAAGGCCCTACCATCAAGATTCGACCCTACCAATGTCATATTTACACGTGTAGGGATGAACCCCCAGGCAACGAGAAAAAAAAATTAGCAATTCCCAGTCGAGAACACTCATTAGATTAGAATGTCTTTTACGTCATTGGCAAACTTTAATTACGATTTGCAAAAACCCAGTAATGAACCATCTAACTAGGCATAAACATGTGTAGATTTTTTTTAGCTATAAGTACTTTTGATACTTGAAAGTCCACGTGACCATCTATCCTATTTAAGTGCACATACTAATTTTGGTTTCAGCAGAAGATCTCTTACAGGATTTTAGTATCATACTAGCATAGCACGTGTAGAGAATGATGCCATTATTTGCGTATAGATCAGTACTCGTTGCTGGGATCAGGATATCAGTGAGCTCTGCTTAGGATCAATGTGTAATGTCTCTGTGTCGTGACAAGCGTTATGGATGGAAAAACAAAGAAATAAAGGGAAATAGCCACAATGTCCATTACTCAGATATGTTTTTATTTTATATATATTTTTTTCAGAGGCAAGTAATCGATTGTGCCTCTCCCAGTTAAATGAATCCTTGCGTTGGGGAACGAACCTAAGTCATCCATTTAAGGTAGTGCTGCAATCACCAGATTTGCCACCACACCTGATCCCTAACGATTGATCTCACACGCTGTGTGGTTTTTAAGTGATCCAAAAGCAAACAACAATCCATTATCTGATGACATTCTCATTGCTCTAATCCACGCCAGCAGTATGGGCCAAAATGAGGATCTGCGCCTCGGAAACCTGTCAGCAAATGGCGTCAGCTTCAGGCAATCAGCCTTATACGACCATTAGGCCGACATCTGCATGAAGCAAGGCATTTCATTCAGTCAGCACCATTTTATTCGTGTAGAAAATTGTTTCTTTTTCTGTCAATCCTTTATATATATATATATATATATATATATATATATATATATATATATATATATATATATATATACGCAAACATATACATATATGTTATTGCGTCATTCACAGACAGCTGTTTCGCTCTATTACAACTCTCCAGTGTGGCTATAGACTATCCATTATCCCATCCAGTACCATGAGGCAGGATCGAAACCTTAACTTCAAACTAAGACTGGTATCCTATCTCTCCTCAACAGAACTGGACAGCCAGTGAGTTTAAATTCAAGTGATATATTTTTTATCGTATATATTCCTCATCCATCAGAGTGCTCCATTTTGGAAGAACATGGCATTGAAAACGTGCAGAATATATATATATATATATATATATATATATATATATATATAAATATATATATATATATATATATTCAAATCTTCCTTCCTTCTGTTTGACCAATGTCTTTTCAAATCTTAATTTTTCTCTTTCCTTCATCAAACATTAGGTTGACGTATTCAATGCACAGGGTATCCGTCAAATTCCCCTTTTCTAGTCAAAACCCACAACTATTTTACCGACTGCCTTTTTGGGTAGAGGGTGCTGACCTTGCATTCACCAACGGGTTCCTGATTTTCTGTCTTTCTACACTATTTAAGCAGAAGCATAATTTCATTCCCTCATTTAATCACAATTGAAACGTTCTCAGCTATTCTTCCTCTTATACTTTCATTCTCTCAGTTTCTTTGCCACAAATCCTATATTCTGTCGATTCATTATGTTCGAATAATTTTCCCCAACATTCCAATATCACTTTGCTCTTTCTGCTGATTCATAATAATTATAATCAAATTTTAAAACTACTTTATTTTCATTTTCTTCTCCATTGATGATGGACTGCGTGAAAATTAAAAAAAATATTTCGCCCGTGCTAAAGGCTCGGGCAAAAGAAAATTATTTTCAAATGTGTATTCACTCCGTAGCCTGCCAAACACTTGAAACTTCTGTCTGCCTCAAATATTCATAAGTGGATGAACAAACATATATACACACACTCATGCATATATATATATATATATATATATATATATATATATATATATATATATATATATATATATATATATATATATATATATATATATATATTGTGTCATTCGGAGCTTCAATATGTCTATAGACAATCCAATTCAGTACCATGAGGTAGAATCAAAACTTCCGCTTCAGGCCCAGGGGCTGGTATTTTATCCCTACCCTACGCAGAACTGGACAGTCAGTAAGACTGAATTTAAGTGATATATTTACTTACGCAGGAATCCCCATCTACCAGAGTGCGCAATTCCAGAGTTGGAAGAGCATTGCCATAGTAGCTTACAATAAACTGAGTTGCCCTCACCAAAGAGTGCTAAACACTGAAGAAAGGAGCATTATATATATATATATATATATATATATATATATATATATATATATATATATATATATATATATATATATATATGGGGGGTTCAGTATGACCTACTGCATGAATTTTTTGAAACGCTTGTGTACAATTTCAGGTGAATACCAGGCTTCCAATGATATCATTTATAGGAAACATGGGATAGTACATTTTTGATTGACCTATCGCCACACAATCATTTCAAAACAAATTTCCATTGCAGAAACATCAATAGCCTATTTATTTCATGCACCAGATCTCAGTTTCTAAAATCCTGTGAAATGCTATATGCTTTTTGCAGATAAAATGTGATTGAAATGTTTGAAATAGAAAAAAAAAACAACTTTTAAGGCCCACAGAAATATCGATGTCAGTTTTGATAAAAAAGAACCTTTAATAGATCATGACGTAAACAAATCAAACATACTTTATACACAGTCATATAAAAATGAACTTTTTATTGATTCCATCACGTGGCTGACTAATCTGAAGAATTTTATCAATCTTCAAAATGTGTCAGTTTTGCGTGACCAATGATATTTTAATGTCAGAATCACGACTCTCGTGACTGAATGCGTGTATTGGTTCGTAATCCTATTCGACTGGATTGAAAATTTGTTGGAATTACCGCCATGCTGCCAATGTGACTATTGGCAAAGGACTCAAGCAATGACATGACGTCACAATGAGGAGCTTATATAATTAAGTAGTGGAAGCAGAATTCAAAGTCAAATCAACATCAGCCATTTAATGAGTTATTTCAATAGTATTGAAGATTTAAAAAAAATTACAGTGCAAAACCTTTGTTGCCCTAGGAGTAGATATGAAGCCATGTCCAATTGAAAATTCTTTCAGGCTGAATATTGTGTTTTTCTTCTATTTAATTGTATCGCTGTACCGATTTTGTTCTGCAAATGGAAGTATTGCAGCTCGATTCTTTTCAACATATTTGCAAAAAAACCTGAGGTGTATATCCTGGGATTTTTTTTTTTTTTTTTTGATGATAAAAATATTTTTGTTGTTTGTTAGGATTCGAAAAGACAAAAATCAAAAAAACAAAAGACAAAAAAAAACGTTGCAGGTATTCTATACAATTACGTTTTATGTTTCCATTTTTTTTTTGCTTCATCAATGTCGACTCTAGTTTACAAAAGGTTTCCTCGAAACGCTACAAGGTGGTTTGGATAAATCTCATTGGTTTGCAGTGAAAAGCAACGAGGACATAAATTATTTATCAGGATGTTTTAGGTTTAACAATGCTTGCCTATTCATCAATTCTGATTTGCATACAATCACAAAAGACATAGCTCAAAAGAGTGAATAGATATTGATGAATGGAATTGTCTCTCATCCTACCCAGAGCATCAAGAATGGAGTATGTATTGTAAGAATCGTCTTGAAATAAGGATACGTATATATATCAAGAGTCATACATGTGTCTATAATCTTCGAGCTGATTTGTTATCAATAATACTGATTCAATTATATCTTTACTGTTACGTTATTCCAGCAGGGGATTTCGAGTATACATCGTATTTTGTGATATATGAAATTCAACAACGTATAGGGTGCATCCTGTTTGGTTTCTGGTAATATACCAAATATTCCAATGTTGAATTTGCCTGGGTCATTAAACTAGAATTTAAAGGTGACCTTCAAAACTCAAAGAATGTTGAGTAATTTCCAGTATTAAGTTTTGATGGAGAATAATGTGCACCTTATATCTTATAATACGGTACTTTAAATTTAGTTTGATAGGTTTATGAAAACAATGAATTTAGTTTGATGGATTATAGAATTATGTTTTTGCAACTAGACTCTTTCCAGGAGTGATGATTCTGTCTTGAAATTGTTAATTTGACTCGTTTACTACAACAAATATTTGCCTGAGATAAACTGCCAATGGAAAAAAAAGGTACCACCCTCATATTCCTGTGATACAAAAAGTATTTGAACACATCTGTAATCCATTGTTCAACTACTTTTCACCAGCGCTGGCAGGATTGAACTCACTCACGATTACATTCAGAGTCTAAATTGCTAGATATATGGCAAGTGCATGTGAAAATTATATATATATATATATATATATATATATATATATATATATATATATATATATATATATATATACATAGAGAGAGAGAGAGAGAGAGAATAGTTAATTTATCATCATCGACATATCTTAGTGCATCACATGCAAAATAATTAATTTAGTATTTACACATTTTGAAAAAAAAAAGGAATTGAAGAGAAAAAAGTGCAGATTATAGTCGCTTGCATTGACAGATTTTCATCTTAATCCCGACATTTCATTTGAAAGTGTTGTTGATTGCCAATATATTTACGTCGATAAAGGCATTTTCTTCTCACCTCTTTTATAACTCAGTCAATGATTTCAGCCGTATTCCTCTACTTGAGACTTTTTTTTGCAACTATAGTCAATGGAAAATAGCCCAAGTCAGCCATTTAAACGTAACTTGACCAACATATCGTTGCTCAATAAAAAAGAAAAATGACAAAAGATGTTATCAATGAATAAGTAACTCCTATTAACTTTTGTTTAGGCTGTGATCATTGGAAAACAGTCTGAATTTTCGAGGAAAAAAGGTAGCGTAAACCAAAAGAACGAATTAGCATGAGCAAACATTGTAAATTGAATTCCCAACAAGAAACTTATTTAGCGGTGTAAATAAATAAAACATAAAAACTCTTTTCTGAACAATGTAAGGAGTAAATGTTTAAACGTGCTAGTTTCATCGGTGTGACCTGTACACGTGATACCTATATACATAGCCAGCGTTCCAAACCAATAAGAAAACTGGAAAAACCTGATGACGTTTTTGGTTGACGGCATCTGATTTCTCTTTGCCATAACGTTGAGATATCTTGTCAATTCACATCTGTGAACAATGAAGCAGCATTTTAAGTGCTCTTTTTTCCACTGGGCATGTTTACTCCTAAAATTCCCCAGGGCATTCGTGGATGTTTTGAGACTTCTCTCACAGTTTTTATCACGAATGGGAATCACTATTTTCGTTATATATCTTAGAGAATGTATTGTAAGTTTTCTCCTCAGCAATAAGATCTTACAGTAAATGCATTGATATTAACAGGTGTGCATAGATGTTGCATTTAAAGGCGTTGAGCAAAACGAATTCGATAGTCTTTAGGATACATAGACCAAGAAGTAAACAAGTATTGGATGACAATTTCAAGAGGTTAGAAAGTAATGGGTGACAACATGCACCTAAAACAATAAAAAGATAATTTGAATATTTGGTTGGATGCAGCATAGAAGAAGTAAAAAGAGATCCAACGATTAATTAAATCATATATATAATAACCCATGTCTAGCGACGTCTACTCGAATTATGACCAGAGGTAATTTTCATTTTTTTTAATGCAATCTATAAAGACGAACTACTGAATGTACTGAATGATATTTAGGTAAAAAAAGCTGCAAAATGCTGCGTTTAAATCTTGAAATATTATTCCTCAAAGCTAATAATAACTACAAGTCTGATTTTCACTCTTTGTAGCCCAGTAAACGATCTCAAACTCCTCACACTAAGAGTGGGTATTTTGCTATATCTTTAGTGAGGTTTGCTCTGAAATTAATATTTTGGATAAATATTCCCACAAAACGTATAAGTATCGAAAAATCATTTTTTTCCTTTATTATCATGATCGTACATAATCACTCTCATCGTGCAAGACGACTGAGCAAATCAGTAGGTTTTGTCATTTCTTCTCTTCTGGCTGCATGGTATCTAGTTACTTTCAACATCTTCTTAAAGAAAACTTATTTCAATATAGGCTCAGGGAATACGATACATGTTATTGAAAAAAAAAAAGCTCCTTTAATCCAATCAAATTGTTGAATGTGAATGACAAAAATAAATATTCAGGCGTAAACATCAACAGAATATATATACGATAGGAAAAATATAATAGATTTTCAAATGTTTTACCGAATTTGTCATCTAACTCAGCAGAAACACACTGTGTACTAAATATATATGCCCTGGCCTTGACATTGACCGGACAAAAAAGTTCAAACACTTGTTTTCTTGTGAAATAATGCTTATCCTAATTGTACTTTCTATTAATGTTCCAAGACTCCAAGTAGTAAGATTATTCATGATATATTTTGAATTATATTCTTTAGAATATTATGATCACTTATGGTGAATTTTGACGAGAAATTGATATCCAATCCTTTTGATAGTGAAGTGAAATGTGGATTCACTACACAAACTAGCTCATGTTTCCGCCCTCTCCGGGCCTCATCAGGTGAATGTATCAAGTTGAATGTGTAGAGCACTCCATGAAATAAATCCATCACGTATCAGAAGTTGCTTTATATTATTAATATATAATCATATCATGCTATACTGCTAACCTGATCTGCACTATATATATATATATATATATATATATATATATATATATATATATATAGAGAGAGAGAGAGAGAGAGAGAGAGAGAGAGAGAGAGGGGGGGAGAGAAAGACAGTGAGAAAGAAAGAGAGAGATCCTAGTAAGTTTGAATATACGCAGGAAACCGCATTTTCGTTTTTACACTCACACACACATATTAGAAGAGTCTGACTCACGTTTCTCCCCCTACTTGTAACCTTTTATGCCTCAAACTCAACCTCACTTAGAATGTCACAAAACATCACAGTATATAAGACGAAAAACATAGAAAGCATTGAAAAAACAAAAGTGACGAGGGGTTGGTCCTGTTGCAAGAATGTCAGACAACTGCTGGACTGCAAGGATCGCGACGTGATCCTCAGAGATCATGTGCAAAGTTGCAGCTGATAGAAAGTACGATGGCATGACGAACTACACGAATTCAGAAAGTCGATAGAAAGGTCTGGCAAATTTTGAAGAAACATGGAACCTAACCAAGAGACAGATCCGCAAATTGAGAACTATGCAACGTGCACATGAAAGAATAATGCTGGGCCTCACATGGAGTGATCGCAAGACAGCACATTACATCCAGGAAAAGACAAGAGTCAGGGACATCATAGAATCCATTAAAAAGCTCAAATGGCAGTAGGCTGGCTATGTTGCACGAATGGCAGACAACCGATGGACATTGCGATTCACGACATGGATTACCCGATATCACATGCCGAACCGGGGCCGGCAGAACATTAAATTGAGAGATGAGCTTTTCAAGGAGCAAAATTGAGAGGGCACTTTTTTTCCCTTTCCCAGGAACGATACAAAAAGAAAAGTGTTCTTTTGTTCATCCATTAATAAATATGATATTACCTCGATGTAGTAGAAGTCACTTCATATCGAGCTTATTGTCTTTCACAATTACAGATAGGAAGATGCTTATATTGTTTGTTTATTATTTTGAAGAAGAAATCAATTCTTACGACAGTGATTTATCTTCAGAATTTGATTACTCGAAACTATAACGTATCTTTCATAACTTTCAGGAGGATCATTAACGTGCTAACTTTTGTTCAGATGTTCTAATCTTTTCTTCCCATCATCGAGTATCACATTTGACATATGCAGAATGAATCGACCGAAACGTTGCTTCAGCATCGAATAAGAAAAAAAAAATTAATTGATTGATTTAACTCAGTGTATATTGTATTTGTCTCATTTCTAGTTTCCATCCCCTTTTATGGATTTTTGCGGTTATATAACCTACTTCTCAATAAGCGAACACAGTGTATCTTGTGGTCACATCACAGATGTTTTTGTTTTGTCTATCACACCAGTCAGGGGGATTAAGACCTTTTTCTCTCTTTATTTTCCCTATGTTTTTTCTTTCATGTAAGATGTTCTTATCTACTGATCTGGATTTTCTGTGATCAAGGAACTATTTTCATGGGCTTTTTAAGTCACCGCATTTTTATCACACCCATGACATTTTAGTGTCTAATGTTTTTACCATGCATCTGTTACAATGATGTCTTTTTGAAATTTTCTGTTTCTTTAAAATTCCCGGCTTTCAACATCAGAGCTGACATTTATCATCAACAACAAACCGACTTGGATATGTGTAATAAAAAAGGATCACTTCACAGGATGGATTTTTTCAGCATTATTTGAAATTAAACTGGACTCGTGACAAATTGCCCGTTGCATGGTCGTCATGATTCAGTAACTTTATTCCTTTTACATAAGTCTCCCATTATGGAAGAGCGAAGGTTTGTGTTTACATCTGTAGAATACTGCACACATAACTATATTTAAAAAAAGAGGTCTGCCGTAGAGCAACGGTTGACAGGTTTGTTTCTGGGACTATTGTTACTGAAATTAATTCGATATTCACCATACATATCTCACTCCTTCTTCCTTTCTCACCTCTCTCTCTCTTTCTCTCTCCCTCTCTCTCTCTCTGTTTCTTGTTCGTTTAACGTCATCTTTTTGATTACACGAAAAATGCTTGAAAAGAAAAATGACGTTCAGTATTTGCCTTTCAGTCCACCATTAGACAGCACACACACACACAAACGTTTATATACATCGATGCATATATCTTTTTCTCACTTTTTCTCTATCTATCTATCTATCTATCTATCTATATATATATATATGTGTGTGTGTGCGTGTGTGTGTACTTCTGCTTTAAATGTATGCCTTATAACACGCTCAGTGGGTATTGTCAAAAATTAGAAACTGTTCATTGCAAGTTCGCATAAACTATGTCGTTGGCAGTATGAATGCAACCTTGTTATATTTGTGCACATTCTTGCACAAACATCTATCATTGAAATTTATCTCTTCTTTTGTTTTAAATGACTCATTGTCAAGTCATAAGAATGCAACATACCTGTAAGTTTATCAAAGGTATGGCCTCTCAGGAGCGTGGAAGATAATTCTGAAAGAAGCCTTCCGAAAAATTTACAAAGCAAAAAATTACTTATGCTAATCAAAAACTGCAGGAATTGTGTTTTGAATTTAAGGACCCACGGAAGACTAGCTTGCTTAAGAAAATATGTGTGTGTGTGTGTGTGTGTGTGTGTGTGTGTGTGTGAAATTCAAATAACTTTCGTCGCAGATCAATGTTGGAGCCATGCTACCATTGATGGACCGTTCGAGATAATTAAAGAAGAAAACGGGAGTTGGAGACATCATGAAATCTATCAAAAAACTTAAATGGCGATGGACAGGCGATGTGGCAAGAATGACAGGCAACTGATGAACGTCACATGTCACTATATGGATCCTCAGAGATCACATGCGAAATCGAGACCGGCAGAATACAAGATGGAGGGATGAACTAAACATATTTGGAAAATACTTGCTCTGCAACACCCAAGATAGAGAAGTGTGGTGAAACCTGGCAAAAATCCATGTCCGCCGACGGACGTTAAAAGACTGATGGTAATGAAATATTTGAACTCTTAACTGAAGTGCTAGGCATATAAACATATACACAGACACATGTACACGTGTTCACAAACATAATAATTCACCAAATATTCTAAATTGGTCACTCAATTTTTGGCGGCTGCATTGATTTATGAGTCAAACTAATGATGACTCTTAGAGAGGATGTTGTGAATTGTTCTCTCTCTTACTGCCCTCCTCTCAAGCAACTTCGGTTCATATTTTCCATTTTTTTCGCTATCAAAGATACCAATGTACCCCCCAAAATGTTTGTGTTATCAGTAAAAGTTAGGGTTTTAAAATTTGATCGACGATCAAACTGAAGACAAAAACTAATTTGCATTTGATTTTTATCAACATTTAATCGACTTTTCACTTTATTTAAAAATAAAACAGATACAAGATTTAAACATTCTTACACGAACGAAAACCTTATATTATTAGCAGCAGTTTCCTCACCCCATATCATTGTTGAATGAGGTTGAGAAAAGAAAATATTACTTGATTATTTAAAAAATTAGATTATTTTGTGTTCACAGGTACTAAATACCGTCAATTAGGCCATCGACTAAGATTGTATTTAATTTAGAATTGCTCAACATTTTCTTCCATCTTGTTTTTAAGCAAAACTGAACGTCAACTGAATATTAAAAATCTGAACTGAATTAGTTCGCGTTTCAATTAAATCGTATACAATTTTTGAACGCCATACTGTTTAATTCCCATCGAAAAACAAAGATATGAAAGTAAATTTGAATAAAAACTGTAGTTAAATTCTCTTAATCTTTAAATTTGATTTGAAGCTTAAATTTTGTTTCAATGGACTTAATTATCAGTTTCAAATATTTTGAAGTTGTACAATTGAATGAAAAATTGAGCAACATTTCAAGTGATTTATTTTTATTTTAATTTAAGTTTAGTTTCAGACATAAGCGACCTTTGTGATTGTAAATTTTCACTTTCTCAACCAACAGACGTTAAAAACAGAGCACGAAAATAAACGATAGTTTATTGAAAAAAAAAAGAAATTTCAAAATGAGTTATTTTAGGTTCAGACGACGTAAATTCTTTGGATAGATATTATCAATGGAATGTTTTATTCATTTGTTTTCTAGTTTGAGAAATAATTTTCCCGATTGTGAAGTTTCACAACGTTGCCCATTAGATGTTAAAAACAGCGTGCAAATAAATGAAATTACTCGACCGAATATCCACCCCCCGCCGTTTGATTTCCATCTTTTTTCTGTTTTATGATTTCTATTTTTTGACATAAATTAACTCCGTCCGCAAGGAAAGGTATCTATTCTAGCCATGAAAATTTACTGAAGATGATTTGCCTCTTTTGGTTGTCATTAATTATCTCAGGTTCGTTATGGGTCATCTGAGTTGTTTTCTTATCCCTATTTATTAATCTATCTATCCATTTATCAATCTATCTACGTCAAATGTTCATGTACACAAACGTAAGTACGCCAGTAGGCCTGTAGCTTAATGATGAGAATATGTCTAATCTAAACAGCAATTGATTATTTCAAGCATAATCTTCTCTCATCTCAATGCATTTGATTCCTTGGTGAACATTGGTCATCTTTATCAAACAAAGGATAAGGGCATTTAAATTGAAATTTAAGAAAAAAAATGCATGTCAAATTAGGGGGCTATTGTTCCAAGTATATGTACATCTATCTATCTATCTATCTATCTATCTATCTATCTATCTATCTATCTATCTATCTAGTAATAAAACCGGTTCCTTTGAGTCCATCCATATATAAATGGATATGTAGTTATATTTGGACCATCGTATAAACTGATCTGGTCAATCATTCAATACGAACCGACATGTGGCCAACATCTTTCGGCACTGTGCCGTGTTTGGGATGATCAATCAGAACATTAAAAAAGAGAGTGATCAATCGGAAAGTTATTTCCATCCCTTTTTGTTAGACAGTGATCAGAAAAAACATCTGAATTAGAGAGAAAAAACAAGCCTGAAAGATTCTGGACAGAAACAGAGGGATCACTTCAGCATAAAAATACATTTCAAATCGCCCCTCAAAATGATATTGGTTGAAATTGGTGTTGAAAAAAAAAAAAAGAAAAAAGTTTTCCATAAACAAAAAACTTGGTAAATGTTGGAATTGTCAGCCTTTTAGCTCAATTGGTGTAGCCTGTGCGAGCAATACATGTATGCGTGAATAGCCAGCCACAAAACCAGCCAATCAGATATATAGATTCATTTGGAGACTGAAAAAACTCGTGCTGACATTCTTGGTGGTAGTTTTTGTTGACAGTTTCTGATAAGATAGATTGCTTTTCAGGAAATGGATCATAACAAATTTTTTTTGTCGGAATGTCTGTGCCTGAAAACAAAAGTTTGAAAATTTGCAGAAAAATTGCATTAGAAATAACTCAATAGCCTGAGAAATATTTGTGTGTTTGTGTTCCAAAGACGAATTGTCTGATAGAGGAATAGGATTACCCAGCCATTTACAGGTGAAGAAATCTTACAAATAGGAAGAAAAAAAAACCCAGATATCTTAAATGAATATATTATTAAAGCGTCAGGACACAAAAAAAAGTAGCGAAGATAACATTGTAATAAGCAAAATGACAGAGTTAATCCGTACAAAACATGAGTGGCAAACGTGAAAGAGCGGCAAGATGGCTTATAAGATGTTGAATGAAAAGCATTTTTTCTTCTTCTCTTCTTCAGACGGCAACGGATATATGATAAGGAAATAGAGTAATTTACGGAGACTAGGTAAATAGGATGGATCACGAAAAAAAGCAAAAGCAGAGGGAATAAACGCGGACGTGAGGTATTCTATATGGAAAAACGTAAACAGAAATATGTATATAAATTACGTGGATACCAAATAAGACAAAAAAAGTAAAAATTGTGGGCAGAATGATGAAACAGAAAAAAAAAAAAGAAAACCTAAGGAAATAAAAAATAAGGAGTAAGATGCTACGACAAAACTGTGACTGAAAAACTAAGTGAATAGTGATACGGGGAAATTGAAAAAGGACACCACGCTGGCTTACAAGTAATATAAAGGGACGAACGAAAGTAGGAACAGTGAGTCACGAAAATCTGTGCAAAAGACTTGACCCGACCATGAAGACGGATGGTATCAGTATGAAATAGGATCTGTCGTAAATAACGAGTCATTTAGGAACTGCGACATTCAGTTGGATTAGAGATGATACGTGCTAACAGGTAAACGAGAACCTTCCAATTCATGTATGTAACTGTGCCAGCAGGCAACAAGCTGCAACAGACAGAAAGCAGAAGATTAGAAATATGTAAAGATCTTGCCACGGAGCTACCACAAAAGAAGGTTAGGGTTCTATCTATAATAGTTGACATGTACAGAACAATGCTAAAAACAATATAGGCATGATTTGATGCATTGGGTATTCAACAAAGAGTTTAAACTGTCCAGACTTAAGTTTTCATATGGTCTTCAAAGCTGTCAAGAAATGCACTGATGGTTTCAATACATCACTAATAAATCAAATATTAACAGGAGATTACATTGACTACTACTGTTATTATTAATTATAAAAATGAATGCTTCATATGAAATGCCTGCGCTGTTGAGCAATGACACCGCTTACCGCTTTCCAAAAATCTGTGAAACAAATGACCCCCCCCCCAAAAAAAACTGCAGACCAATTACCTGCCTCACAACCATCTATAGATGAGTCAATTCTGACAAATAGGGAGTGCTTTCGCCAGACTACAGCATCTCTCCCAGATGACCAAAAAAAGCTGCAGAAGAAGCTTTTAAAGGCGCAAAGACTAACTTTAGTAGTCAATAAAATGATACTCACATAGAGTCGAGCCAAACGTCGTAATCTAAGTATTTTCTGTACGGATAATAAAAAAGGCGTTCGACAATAAGCCTTAGAAGCACATAAAATCATATCAATTATAATTGATTTCCTCAAACATAATAAAGCAATAATAAAGGTACTTCTGTATCCTTGAATACAGCAACTGAATATAGAATCTTTTGAGGATATTCTCTTGCACCTTTCTTTTTAGTTTAGCACGTCATCCCTCGTTCAAGTGAACTCAACACTACAACCTATGGATATAGAATTGATAACAAGTGAATCAAGCACCTATTCTCCCTCAATGATCTGTATGCAAAAGATGGCTAAAAGGGTTACTGCAAACGGTCAAGAGGTTCAGCGATGATATTAGAATTAAATTTGGCTTCGATATGAGTGCCAAAACATCTTTCAGGCAAAAAAAACTGGCTGTAAAAAATATATTCATTCTGTTCTTAACACACTCATTTAAGGAATTGTAAGGGAATGTACCTATAAATACATCAGATTAAGAAAGACAACGGGATCCAACATATGTTGTTGAGAGGAAGATATTTAAAAAAATACGACGGAGGGCTTTGAGCTATCCTTAAAACTGAGCTTGACCCTAAAATCTGCATCCAAATGATCAACATCTTGTCGATTCCTTTAATATAGTTAACTTTGACATCATAAATTGGAACATAACTGACATATGTAGAGTGGACGTTTAAACAAGGAAACTCCTCACCAACAGCAGAATGCAGGTAATCTCTACCTCCACAGAAAAGGAGGTGGTGAAAGTATGTCCACACTTAGAATTGTCATACAGAATTGCATCCATTGTCTTCCACACACAGCTGAAGGCAAGTGATGAATGGGATCTGGTGAAATACCGAAAAAGGATTCAATCAATTGAGAAAATATCCAAAACATTTGGGAATGATCTTGATATGACCGATATAAACCAACAAGCCTGGAGACAAGCTGCGCCAAAGGTTGCAAAAATGTTGAAACGATATCCAAACGACAAGGAATATTGATGCTGAAATAACACCGAAAGAAACCTGAACGACAAAAATTCTCTTTGCACCCAAAATGCCGATGTAGATAAAACCGAATTCCATCTGTTGCAATGAAATTAAGAATTAAAAGTCAGGATAGATTGTTTTATCCTCACCACCGGAGACCAGTGCTTTTTTACCGGGAACTACTAGGCACCCATTATCGAAAATGCCAGGTCTGTGAGAACACAGTTGAGAATATCGACCACTTCATATCCGGCTGTTCTGTGCTAGCCCTCAATGCTAGTAATTCTGTTGGATAATCTTCATTTATTATAGCACATTGAATATTGCACATCGGTACGAACACCAGAACCTACAACTGAAACACAAGATGTGCCAATATCATTACAGTACCTAGTACACATGGATTGCACAGAAATATCAATTAAGAACGGGAAAGAAAAGGGATAACTATTAGAAGATATGACCATTCCATCAGACAAAAAGTTATCTGTAAAAGAGTTTAAACATTTTTTAAGAACAAAGACATTGAAATTTAAACCACGGAAATGTGGCAATTGAAGACTGAAACAAGACCTGTTTTACGAGCCCTATGGTCATAAAAAAGGGTGTCGACGAATATCTTGGTGGGATGTCGGGAAACTCAAGCATCCATGAGATACAGAAATTGTCCTCACAGGCATCACCCATATCCTTCACACACACTGCCGATGTAAGCATTCTGTCTTTTATACAACTATGAACTGATTTTGGTGCATCTGCTTGTAGAGATCCCCTTGTGACAATACAAGTTTCTATCACGTCAGAGAATCGCTGCGTGTCCCAAATCTTTGCTGAAA
>OY735210.1:53988118-54023118 GCA_963457665.1 Thysanoteuthis rhombus
GTAGTGCGTCAGCCAATAGGGTTTTACTGAAGCTTCGCGCTACTACGCGCATTGGAAGCCTTTGGACTCGTCCTTGGGCTTCCCTACAATTACTCGCCCAGCCGCAGGGATCCGTTGCCCCGGGGCAGCACTGCTCCATTGCGCTTAGAAGATTAGGTCGGGATTGTCTTGACGCTTTCGTGGCGGAGGTTGTTTTAGCTTCTACGGACGCTTGACAACCAAAGCTGCGTCGGCTGGAGCCATTTTTGGAAGGGTGTCTCCTGTTTTCCCCACGTTAAGCTCGACCTTGTGTCAAATTTTGCTGTGGTGGGACAGTAAATAAATAGTGCCCCCTTATTCTGGCCTGTACTTCAGGATCAAAGAATAAGGGGCGCTATTTATTTATTACTCTGCCCCGCTGCCCAGCTGCGGGGGTCAGTTTCCCCGGAGCAGCACTGCCCCATTGCACTTAAAGGAGCAGGTCCCCATTAATGCAAAAGAAAAATTAACTGGGATCTAAACTTGTTTCTCGGGGACCATTTTTCGTGCCGTTAACCTCAAGTCAAGCTCAATATCTCATGCGAACTCATTCCGGCTGACTTTTGCTGCAGATATCGAAGTATACGTCTAGCCACGCTACTTTGGATGTAGCGTTGAAATAAAGCTAAGAGGAACCAATCATCTCCAGTGCAGTGTATAAACATAATAAGTCATAATTTACTGGAAATATCTTTCCTATTATTTCAACTGTTTTTTCTCAATTTTATCAGATACAAAAATGTGTAAGAATATGAACATGTTACTACTTCTTTGAACAAATCATAGCAAGGTGGTATCCATCTATCTATCTATCTATCTATCAGGATATATATATATATATATATATATATATATATATATATATAAGTATATGTATAATCCATCATCATATGTATACATATATATACATTATATTATTATAAAAGTTTATTTGAAATGATCTTCTGTTGAAACTCGATGAGTACATCATTTGGTCGAAACAAAACTAATGGAATAAAAAATTAGAGAAAATAGGAATTTTGACAGTGGTACATAGGGTAGCTGCTTCTACATAGCGTTGTTTGGCCTAAAAGTCACAGGTTGGATTTTTGCAGCAGCCCTGTTTTCTTTATTTTTTTTATCCTTATTACCTTGTCTACATCAAGTGATACATCATCCGAGTAATAACGAGATAGTTTCTGGCTTTCAGAATAATAGAATGCATAACTTCCGTCGGATTGCATATACATTTTTCAGTAATATATATTAATGGGGTACATATTCCTATGAGGTAACAATCATTGTATGTATCTATTTATCTCAGTTGATTTGTGCATATGTATATACATATATATATATATATATATATATATATATATATATATATATATATATATATATATATATATATATATATTTGGGAAATGGACATATTTAGTTTGACAAAATGAATTTCAAATTGCGTTATATTACATAAATACTTATTTGAAATAACCTTCCGTCGTTATATGGCTAATATAACACTCAATCTAGATAACATAAATAGTATAAACAATTAAAGAAAACAGTGATGCTGAAGGAATTTAATCCGCCACCAATAGTGTTGCTAATGGGTTGAGACTTGATGTGCTCTAGTTGTCTGACATTCTTGCAACATGTCGAGCCCATTGCCTTTTGATCTTTTTAGCTCTCTCTGATTCGTAATTCCATTTCTACATTTCTGAAAAAAAGCATTTAGACTTCTTCAATATAGGCCTATGTACACCTATAATTCCATGTCTTATTCTTGACGTTATCCTTCAGAAGTTTATTCGTCTGTTCATCATATGATCATAATTGTATTTCTTTTTATTTTCCATCATTGTCGATTTCGTGTTATCATTACGATATTACTCAGTTTCAACTTTACAGCAAATATGTCCTACAAAGTAGTCCTGTGACCACCCTCTGACGTGGGATCTTAATTTTTGCGATCAACCTGATAAGCATCTTTATTTCCCATTGGACAACTCATCATTATTGATTGCTTTTTGGTTTTCTTTCACTTCCTTTTATCTCTCAACCTTTGATCATCTTGGCTCCACGCTTCCTCATCTGAAATTTGCTGGTTCAAATTTCAATGTTTCACTGTCGTTCGCTCTTTACGTTGAGCTTTTCATGTGTTATGAGTCAATTCAACTGGAACTTTCTATCTCTTTTTCGTTGTTAGTCTCCGTCAAAACTTGAATATATAACCGTGCTTGATTTTTTTTTAAAATTCAATTTCAAACAGATATATAAAATCATTGATTGCCTACCTTGGTTTCAAATCACGATCGAATGATCGATCGGTGGCTTTGTGGCCCATAAGCCTAACTGAAAAGTCATTCAAATTTACAAATATTTATATCACATTTTCTTTATTTATTGTGTGTACAATGACCTGCAATCATCATCTCCAATATTTTATTGTTGCTGTCACGATTAAAGCTTTTATTAATCGTTTTTTTATAGTGTTTTCGTCTTTTTCCTGCGATGTCTTCTGTTATTATGCTTGTTGTTCTTATGTTTTCGATTTCATATCTGCAAAATCATCTTGTAACCCTTCCATGTCTGTCACATCATTTGATTTCCTTCTTGTTTTTGCCATTCGTACATAGTTGAATCAGTTTTATCCGTTACTCTATTCATACCACTTTCTTTGATCATAGTTTTTCTTATTGTTTAACCTATCTCGTTCAGTATTCACTTTCATTTCTTCCAGTCGTTTTCACTTAATTTAACTTCTATCTTTTTTAAAGGTATTCTGTTTGTAGTTTAACTGATTTATTCTCTCTAATCTTCTCGTATTTACTTTTCGTTCCTTTTACACTTCTTATTCTCAACTCTCTTTATCCACTTTTCTTTCACCTCTATTTTGCCATTTAGATTTTATACTTTTTGTTATAATATCTCTTTCCTAAACATTGTTTTTCATCTACCATTTTTTTGAAGTATTCCCTTCCTCTCTGACTGCTTTTCTCTTCATTTTCTACTTGTCTAGTCCAATTTTCTTTGATATCTTCCCCCATTCTTACTATTTCTATTCCTTGCTCCTCCTTGATTTTATAAGTCGATATTTTGTCTTTTTATCTATCGTCTGCTTTTCCTCATCTTATTCTATACTCCTTATCTGTTGGTATCCGTCTTTCCGGGAGAACTTTTTAAGGATGGAGGTATCTGACAAGATCATAGAGCTTGCAGTTGATGTTCTAATCGAGTGAAAAACCTACTTCAACGAAGCGGCAGTTGCCAAATTATCCTTTCAGAAAATAGAAACTAGCCAATAAAGCCACAAATACAAATATAGATCAGATAAAACCTAGAAAATAGCAAAACTGAATTTTGATGATAGAAATGTCACCGTCATAATAATGAAAAATCAGTGAAAAGACACGTACACGAAAACATATTAAATGACAGTAAGTGAATCTGCAAATTAGAGAACGATGGGTCCTCTCTTCAACGTCTTCATTACCCCTCTTTCTCTCTCTCTCTTTCTCTCTCTCCCCCCCCTCTCTCTCTCTCTCTCTCTCTCTCTATATATATATATATATATATATATATTGAAGTGTCATTTATTGCTGATTACCTCTCGAACCATCGATAGATAATAACTACGTAACAGTTTTATAAAAGTTGTCTCAAGTTGTAGAGCTTACGGGAGATCGGAGGTAATTATAGACCTAGGTCGTCGTGCTGGACAAAATAAAAACATGGATATTGACACGATTTTAAGCAGAAAACTGTTCTGATCGCTTACATCTATGTTCAGAATATTGTGAAAAGTAGAATTTATAAAACATCTTCATTTCTTCCACAATATAGTCAGTATAAGTTGAAACGCACCCATTCAGTATTTTATGAACAGTACAGTAACTATTGAATATTGCTTTTCTTTCTTTGTGAAAATGTCTTACCGTGGTATATTGTTGAATGATATCTCAAACCAATGATTTGCTCTTTACTATAATCGATGAATAATATCTATTGTCGACATAAAGACATAGCTGAGCACAAAGAAACCTTCAGGCGCAATGGATATAAGAAACATATGAAGTAAACAGGTCTGGTTAGTCATTTAATAAAAAAAATCTCGGGTGACCAACGTTTTTGGCAGCATTCTGTGTCAGATGGGATCGATTGAAACATTGGAAGAATATGTGATCAATGAAAAAGTTACCTCTGCTGCCATTTTGTTGGGGAGTGTTACATAACAGCTCGGTATATTAGAGAGAGAATATGAATCGGAAATATCTTAGAATCTATTAGAAAAACTCAAATGACAACATGCTAATCATGTTGCAAGAATATCGGACAACCGATGGACATCACGACCTACAACGTAGATCATATGCGAAACTGTGGCGGGTAAAATATAAGATGGCACGACAAAATAAACAAGTTTAGAAAGTATTGGCTCCTTATCAACAATCATGATGCAGAGGTGTGACGAATCATGTCGAAGGTTTATATCCAACAATAGACGTTAAAAGGCTCCTGTTTATGATGGTGGAGATAATGAATCATCAAAATGTCCTAATTTCCTGAAAGCAAGCAAATATTCACTCGGGTCATATTTAGCATTAACTTACATTGAAAATTAACCTCTTTCAGACAAAACCCATTTAGGAGAGATCTGAAAAAACAAAAAAATGTTATCTCAAGACATACTACGGAGTGAATGTTGAATTTTTCAGCTCCTGATATCCATTGATGATGTGGCTTGTACGCATGATAAATACATAAATTGCCAGCTAGACTGCCAGCCAGACCAAGTTAAAAACTGAGAGAAACTTGCGTTGACAGTTTGATCACAGTTTTTGATCACAGGATTCTGATAAGAGGAAACAGTGCAATGTATATGAAGCGTACAATTATTATTACAGCCATAACGTACCTTATTTCTAATTTCTGCTAGTTCTTATATTATTATCAGAGAATGACCGATTCAAATATTTCCATGTATTTTGATACATTAACATATATGTAAAGTTAGTTTGTTAAGATTCATTTTTCAAGCTCAATGACTCTTACTTTAGATTTGTATTGCGAGTCAAGCGAAATTGCTATGTATTGTACAATGTGTAGGACAAATGATAAGGATAATGATTATCAGTTCATTGGATGATTGTTATTCAATTCGAACAAGGCATTAAAACTTGATTTAAGTCAAATTCCAATGTCTCCATCTCTGCCAGTAAATGAGGTTAGGGGTTACTCTATGCTGCTATCACATGTTACGTGTATAAGAGAGCGGCTCCAATAAATGACCTCTTTGCCCTGAGAAATGCTGTTAAGTATCTAGTATGGTATCTTGACGATCTAGCAGGCCAGGGAATTATTCTATTTGATTTAAATTCCCACTCATGTTGATAAGACTATCTCAACCTTTTGGAGCTAGTAAATCATGAGTTTCATTCAATCTGTGAAGCCTTGGAGTTGAATGGGGACTTTACTTTTGACCTTGGACAAGTTTCACAGAAACTGTCTATGGAATGAATATTTCAATAGGACACTAATTCGAAGAGCGTTTTTTTCATAAGAACAAAACTATTGATTTTGTATTTCTTTTATGTCCCACATGAGCCGGAAGGGAGTTAATATTGAAAAAAAAAGAAAAAAAGAATTCCTGCAAAAAAACACAGAAAATAGTCAGGCCTGCTTTAACAAGTTGAATACTTTAATGAGACCAACTTAAATCATCAACACCTTTAACGAATTGCCAGATGCTTGTCTTTCCTCAGACTGTGGAAGTATCGTGAATGAGCGAGTAATTGTGAATGAAGAAGAGTCATTATAATACTATTATAAACAACTCTCTCATTAGACTTAACACAGGAAGATTCGGTTGAATATGTTGGTAGAAGATCAACTTGAGGGAGTGTTCCGGTGTGATTAGTATTCTTAAAAGATGACATCGGTATTCATGCAGTCTTTGATAAAAACTGACCAAACAGATTTGATATTCACATCCAGTAGAAATGACACAAACTGCAAATTACAGATGTTGTTATATTGACTGATCACTCATGGTTAGATATGTTTTTTTGGGGTGATCATGTAAGTCAGCCCCGTATAAAGGATAAATGATATGTGTATGGAATAACATCCACATGTGATGCACAAGATACCCTATATAAAAAGACGAACTACTTGTACAACAGATGATCAAAACGAAGGAAAAATTATGCATTGTACCATAATGAAGCATATGTAAAACAGGAAGAAGAAAACACTAAAGAAAATTCCATAATTTGCCTTAATCAATATTTGGAAAGAAGCATTTGAAAATTCAAACAGTTCTTTAATGTTTATTGTTTGGTGGCGTAGAGCTTTGTAATCTCTCTCTCTCTCTCTCTCTCTCTCTCTCTCTCTCTCTCTCTCTCTCTAAATATAAATATATATATATATATATATATATATATATATATATACATATATATATATATATATATATATTTGATACATACATACACACAAATATATATATATATGAGAATGTTCAGTATGATAAATGACAGTGTGGCCTACAGAACTAATATATAGATGGATAAGGTTGAAGGTGATACACAGGCTCTTAAATTCGAGAGAGCCATATGTTTATAAAGATTTTTGTAGGAACACCCATCTTGGGACAATAGTTAAAAGCTATTCTAACAAACCCTGAATTTCCATCTGGAGCGTCCATACTTGTGGTTTTCGGCTTTATCTGAGCTAAGCTTGGTCAGCAATTATTAGTATTGGACTATATTCTTCCAGGGGAAAATAACATTTTCACATACATGTATGGATTGAACGATTATAGCTGCTTTCACTGTTGAAATAACTGCCTATTCTCTTGAACTTGCTACAGATATTCGTTTGGGAGGGTATTCTTTTCGATTCCAACACACAGAATAATAATCTACTGTCTCATTAATATATTGAGTACAGTAAGCTATATTTGTAAATGCTTTAAAGACAATTGCAAATAGTTGTGAATCTATAAAATATTCTATGTTGGAAGTTTCAAAATAAAAGATAAATGGAAACATTTTTATTTCAAATTCAACCCTGTCTCTTGGAAAAGAACTATCATCCACAAGATTCTTCTTCCAATTAAATGTTAACATTGTAAATAATTCAATTGATTGGCAAATTCTTTTAAACATTCATCCGTCAGGATTCCTGAAATTCTAGTCGTGTGATTTATTATATAAAAAAAGAAAGAAGTAAAAATGATACCATATTTGAGAGAAGATATTTCGTACGATTGCTGTTCATTGCAAAGATTAGGTCGCTATAGTATTCTACGACCAGTAAGTGAACAGCATGATTCGGAAATGGAGGAATAGTCTCCAATAAAACTTGAGCTTGCAACTTCAGGGGTCTGTCTGAGAGAGACCTACTGATTTAACCAAGCAAGCCATCTAATAGGAAATATTTGAATTCTGTCAACGTTTTTTATCCAATCTAATTTCACGACGTATGGTTTACAAATAGTAGTAGTAGCCATAATAGTTGCAAGCTGTTCTAATTTCTTCTATTAAGTGCTGCATTTATTGATTTTTGATTATTTTGCTTTTTTTTATAATTTTGTTGCTTGTATAAAAAATGTTTTTCTTACGAAAGTAAAGAAAAAAAATAACGTATTTATTTTTTGGTTTCAAGTATATCTCAACGAGAATAGAATTGCATAACAGTTTTAAACAAACTAATATACTTACACTTTATGCTCATAAGTCATGTGAAATACAAAATACCTCTTATTTCTATGAAATGCTTATACGATTTTATAACTAGTCACACACTCTTGATAAATGTTGAGCGCGTGAATACATAATCGAAGGTGCAAAAATAGGAAAAGTGGACCAGTACATCTACAAGACAACGAATATCTATGAAATCCACAAAAAGAGAAAAAATCAAGCGGAGAATCACCCTGGGATGGTAAGCTTTCAGCAAAACAAGCTCAACCTTCAAAAACAAGACGATCCCAATAATCTTAAAAAGATGAGTATACTACCAATGCGTCCTCCCAATAGTCACTTATGGAGCTGAAACATGGAACCTAACCAACAGACAAACCTACAAACTGAGAAGCATGCAGCATGTCCATGAAAGATACATGCTCAACTTCACATGGAAAGATCACAAGACAGCACAGTATAAAAGGAAGAAACCGGGGTCTGACACATCATAGGATCCATTAGAAAACTCAAATGGCAATGGGCTGGTCATGTTGCGAGAATGAAAGACAACCCGATGGACATGACAACTCACAACTTGGATCCCCAGAGACCACATATGAAACCGATCCCGACCAAAAACAAAATGGAGAGATGAAGCAGACTAATTTGGAAAATACTGGCTCAGCGACGCCAATGATAGAGAAATGTGACTGATCCCGGGGAAAGGTCTACGTCCAATGACTGGGTTAAAGGACTAATGATAATGATGAATACGGATGAACAGTTTAAGGAACTAGATTTTGCTTGAACCGAATTATTTACGGTAGTGCGCAGCTATTTTGTTGTAAACAATTCGGTTTGAGCAAAACTTAATTCCCAAAAGTGTCTTCCCTTATTCATATTGTCGAACACACACACACACACACACACATACACACACACACACATATATATATATATATATATATATATATATATATATATATATATATATATATATATATATATATATACCTGCGTTCTTGGATATTAATTCTAAAATGTCGATCTATTTACTAAGTTCACTAACCATTTTTTCTAAGATAAAGCTCAAAGTACATGTACATATAGCGTACACACACACACACACACACAAGCATGAACACAGATGTATGTATTCATGTGTGTATGTACGTACGTGTGTATTTATGTGTGCATATATGAGTTCCCAACGAATAGTGTCCATAATCAGGCATAAAAATAAAAAATAAACGATTCAAATAAACTTTGGATAAAATTCAATTATCCTTTCGTAAACACATCATAGTAAAGCGGCGCAAAAACTAAGCCTACATTGAAAGCCATAAATGGAATATTGGTTAATGCATTTCCTATTAATTCCGTTTGCAACTCAAATCTAACACGCCACTCTGTGTCCACGGGAATCTTGCAGTAAAACAGATTTACATGTGATAACAACATGCAAAAATATGCGATAAGGCACAGTTAGTAAGCCATTGTTCCTGACTATTTCTTTGTTTCCATCCCGGACGAGAAGTCGTTGATCGCATCAGTAATGGCGGTGGCATTATCCCGACTATGCTACAACTAAAAAGATGGGCGTTGTATCAATTCAAAGGTGAAAGCGATTGTGCAAGTTGAAGGGTCTTGTTCGCGAGGGCAACGCTGGTAATGTAGAAGGAAAAATAGCATTAAAAAATTTGAGAATGAACTGAAATAGTCCGATGAGATTGTTGATCATAAACAGAGCTTATTCTAACCGATCTGTTGCATTGCAAGGATGGTTTGTTATCGTTATGATTTGATAATTATCTGGAACATATTTATCAAGATTAAAGAGGTTGAAGAAAAAAAAACAAACGGCAAATTTCTGATTGTATGAACATTGTCAATGCGTTCAATTCATCCGTGGGTATCGATCACATTGATCGAACATTATACATACAGACTTAAGATAAAAAAAATCCAGACAACAAATATACGTCACGCTGTTGGGTTATTGATCTATCATTCCGCATACACGCATTTTCTTTTATGGATTCCAAATTGATATTCATTCAGATGCTCGTAAATCCATACACGTATGTGTTTATGTGAGTCAACATGCAAGCGTAGGTGTATTTATATCAATCTCCTCTTTATGATATCCTCTGAAGAATACATCATAAGGTATCTTTCCTTGCATTTAAATCCCCATAGCTTTCTTCCTGCTTATATACATGCAGGGTTCTCGTTAATGCATTGTTCATAATTGATATATTTCAAGCAGTTTTCATATATGAACGTATGTATTGGCTTCTGGTTATCTACATATTGTAATATATACGTATCGGTTAAGCGTATACCGACAATGGGCACCATTATGTGATCCACTGGAATGGCTGAAAGTGATCACTGAAAAAAATTGTTGATACGCCGCTGTGCCAATAGGAGTGAGCATATAGCAGAGTTCACCAATAGTTTATTGTTGCCTTCGAGCTCTGGCCATATTCAACATAACACATTAGCATCTATTTGGAAACCTTCATCTATCATTTTAATGTAGGTAACGTTTCACTGAATTGAAAGACCTACCTAAGAAATACAAGACATGATTGTCTCGAAATGTATCTATAGAATTTACCCTGCGCCAGGCACACTGAATGTTTTGTTACCTAGAATAATAAGAGGCAGTAATGAATACACTCCAGTGGTATTAGATTGACGGAACTAAAGCTTGGTTGCAGGAAAATATCATATTAGCAGTTGCAAGTCAACTGTAAGTACACGAGGAGAAGTGAACGAGTGTAATTCCCTTATCAACGACGAACTAAGGGAAAGGATTTAATCTCCCCTTGGCCAAAATATAAATAGATTCTCCCGAGAGAATAATGAAAATGACAGTTTCACAAAAAATGTGCGTGGGAAGGCATTTTTATGATATTCTACCTTTATTTTCAATAATATAATGTATAAAACATGAAGGTACCTTCGTGATTGTGATGCCTTCTACAACGCCGTAAAAATCAGCGTACTGTGTATGGATTGTATTTTGAACCAGACTCTAGCACGTCTAAGATCAATTTCTGTACTCAGCAATTGAAACTATTGTGTGTGTACGTGTTTTTGAACACTTCTGTATGGTTGCAGTCAAGTACAACACGAACTGATTATTCACGAAGGAGAAACGGTCGGTGGCGGCGCCGTCAAGGTCGTTGACATGTCTCAATTCTTTATCGACACAATTAGCAGGCATCATGGCGACTGCAACATCAACAATAACAATCCCAAGAAACATGGCGATACGACAGTAACTGATCAGGAACAGACTGAATGTCATGGAGCGTTTTCCTCGTGTTTTTCTAACCATTATTTGTTGCTGTGACAACATGACGTTTTTCGTTACAGTATTGCTTGCTCCTGACTTGAATCAATGATTAATCATCTGATTACAAAGGCCAATGTTCAAACCATGAGTATTAGAATAATTACTGTATTCCCGGAGGTTGTTTTGTGAAATAAAACACTGAAAAAAAAAGACATTGCGATTATCAGACAAAGCAAAAAAAAAAAACACTGCAAGGAAATAGATAAAAATGGAAGCAGGTATTTACTTCCATAGATTTTCAAGTCATTGCATTTGACGATTTTTTTATATCTTCAGGACTGGAGGAAAAAAGAATGAACTGCCTCGTTTTTTCAACTTTGGTCTGGCTAGTGATATACTATCGATGAATTGAGGAGTATATCCCAAGAGAAATTATAGCGTTTTATCTTTATTTATCGGAATAAATGTGGATTGGTCTTGCTATATGGAGTCTTTGAGTGTTTTTAAACAATTATTTTACTGTGTGGCATTAGTTCACTACATTTGGCTATGAGAGAATAATCTAAAAATTCATTTCAATTTTAAGGTTTCATTTTTAATGAGAGAAAACACATCTAATTGAACTTGCAGAATATCCAACCTGCTTTGGCAATTCCAAATCTGTCATGTTGACATAGCGAAAATGCTTTTGATGGGTTTCTTACACTTGTAATTGATTTGAAACAGGCAAATTGGGAGCAGAATCACAGTTTAAATCTTTCAGAATCAATTTCAATGAACGGCTTAAATTAATTTATTGGACATGATCCATGAATCATTTACTCTATGTTGATAAGAATATGTTTCATACTTGGTTGATATCAAGATATATAAGTATTAGTTTCAGGTCTGCATTTTGTGTCTTAATCAAACATTACCTTGTGTGCGGCAGCATTCACACTCGTTAATTCTAAAACTCAGACTTTTTTTTAGTGATCACTACTAAACAGAAAGCAAGGGGAGTAAACTATCAATCGATAACCTCTCATTCAGATGTTTTGATAATAAACCCTAACACAACACGTTGCCAAAAGATTCACCAGACCTATCTTTTATTATTCTTCTCTCCACTTTTTCAATAAGATCCGTTCGTGATTCACATAATGAAATTTTACAATAATGCACTTCAACATTTACAAGTCATAATGCATGCTTGCAGGCCTGTTGGAACGAAATTCATTGTTTGGCTCCGGGTGAGGCGGTTTTATTTCATTTTATTTTTTTTTTTTACTTTTTGATTACACTCTTGCTTGTGAACACCTGTATTTTGAAATTGATAAATATTTGATATTTTGATATTTGATTCATGAAGATGAGTATAAACAATAGGCTGCTTGGAGAATTCCTGAAAATAGGACTCTTCTTAATAATATTGACTGGAGAATTACAACTGAGTTTTTCATATCCATCCAGAGTAATGTCCTTTAGTATCATTTCCCCCATGCAATTCACTTGTGCAAAGATGCTTTGATTTAAAAAAAATAATGACTCAAAAATTGAGGAGAAATTGAACTCATCATAAAATGCAAGAATTTATTTTTCTTTCAATTGTTCTCCCGTATATATGCTTGCATTACTCTGCTTACATTTTCTTGCATGCTTTTAGGCACTACACAAATTTCATTTCTCAAATCTCTGTATGTAAATTGTCGAATATTCTACCCAGTACAATTAACTCTTTCGATAGATTCGTGTGCAACGTTAACTGACCTCTTTCTTTCTGCACATGAAGTATCATTAGAATATTCATACTGGTATTTGTCGTCGTTGACCTCGCACGATTTACTCGTTTCCTTGGTTGCTGGTGATACAAGGAAAACTTTGCAACTTTAATCACCTGCGTTAAAGCAATTTTTTTCTCAAAAGTCCAGTCTCAGTAACATCTTAACCAGATCAAAGAAAGTGAATTTTTTCAGTTTAGATTCAAACCCTCTGTGGTTGGGAGCAAAAGAAGCAGATGTGCCTTAAGCCTGTATTATGTTGATATCACTATGGATAGACAAGACATCTCTTCTCGTCTCCTCAAGGCTGAGTACTGATTGATCTCTGGAACATTCCCTGTAGAAAGACGTATTCTCAGGAATCTGGCAGATCAAATCTTTCTTTTTCGAAAGTGTCTGCTGAATCTCGCCCGAAAGTAGATCTAGTGACAATGATCTTTTAGAGCAGACCGGAAGCGTTGGATTTCTTCTTGGCCATCACCAAACTTTTACAGTCTCTTTTTCAGAGAGAGTGTTGCATCTTTTAGATTGACGTCCCTTTCTCTTTCCGATACTCGCGCCAACGAAAGACCATAAGCACCATCAATACGACTTTCTAGTATATCACCGACAACTCGAGCAATGCCATTGCTCTCTGTAACGATCATCTTGAGATCTTGCAGGCTCAAAGCAGAATTGTCAGTTTACTTCTGCAGGATTATTACCCTCCAAACCATACAAAAATTCGAATGTTAGTATATTTGCCTGGACACTGGTAGCCCCTGCCTTCATTTTCAATAGACTTGTTCCATAATTTCATCAGCTTAACGTAATTGTTTAGAACGAATTTAGAGGCTTAGCCATGGGCAGTTCATCTTGAGCAAAAAGTATCGATCCCTTTACAATCGTTTTTGCTTGCTGTCTTATATCACCTGACTTTATATTTCGCTTATAGAATTTCTGAAGTAGCTTGACATTCTCATGCACCACATTGAAGACTCATTTCAAACTCTCAGTAAATCGCTATCAAGAATTAAAACATGTAAATGATAGCGAGTATGGAGACATTTACCATTGATTCAATCCGGGTTTCGACGCCAGTCTTTCTTTCTACCATCACTGCATAACCACAAGAGCATTGGTCACATGCATCATCGAATCCCAGATCCATCTTGAACAAAATATCCTCGATGTTGAACACAATTTTATCTGCATCAATGTCTTATATTTCGTGCATGCCATTAAACTTTTTGTGAACTATAAATTCATCATCAACTTAATAAGTGCTAAGACAACATGCTCCTGGTTTGAAATATCGGCATTTTCATCAGCCATTATTGTATAAATCACAGAACTACCCTAAGATCCGTGATATCTAGCATTTCATTTTGTGTACCTGTTGATGTGAATGCACATGTATCTTTTTTTGCTCATTTTGCCAATCAGTTGATGTGAATTTGGATTTCTTCGTTTGCACATGTCAGTTTTAGCAACAGAGAAATCAGACTTTGCCCCACTCTTCTCACTTACTCCATAGTTTCCAAACCGAAGGTGAGCTTGCTCTGCTGGATGCCTCTTCCTTCCCAGATTTTCGATTGAATTCAGCAACAAGTATACCTCTAGTACATGTTGAGTAGTCTCCTTTCACAGTTGCAGGTGTCTCGCTCCATCCTCCTGCAGCTTCCCCTGGAAACTGTGTCAAAATTCTTGTAGAGTTCTTTGTCTTTTGCAAATACTTTGTATCCTATCCTGGAAACCTGACCAAGGAGAGTAACTTCGCCTTTTATCGACGATATAATGAAGTGCTTGAATACACATAAAGTAGAATTCTGAGTCAGAATCTGTGGTATGATTAAACCTCTTGTGTTCGTCGAACCATGATAATTAGAAAAACATTTTGAATTTTTTTCCCTCAAATGTCTAGGCTTGGAATTTAAGATTCTGCAGCTAGTTCGATTCTGTTAATAACTTGATATGAGCATTTAGATATCCTGATACAACGCTGGTTGTTTGTTTAGATGTAGAAGTAGATGGGAGTGGGCGCTAATGTGTCCGTGTTACCCTCGCCGATGACCCTCGTCAAGCTTTCCTTTATATGTACGTTCTTGAGGCTCACTTCCCGTTCTGGTCGAAAGTCTATTTTGTTATCTTTGCCTCCGCTTTGGTAGATCGATGGAACGTCATTTTAGACAATACCGTCGTCGAATCGAGAAGAAAAAAAACAGAAAATAGTATGGAAAAATCAAGTACCTCTATGACTGGAAATTTTAAAATTCCGTTCGAAGCCAAGCACAAATCAAGTCGACTACTTTAGAATCGAATGACTGAAAAATCAGAATAAATCTTTCATATTTATACAAATGAATTATACAAGGGATTGATTTAAAGCTTGATAATCAATAACAAATAGAACTATCAATAATTGAAGTGTTGGGGAAGTTAAAAGATGCTTATCTTCATCATCTTCATTCGCAAGGGTTGATACTTCCTCCTCCATTCAAGCCCCCATTCCTATCAGAATAGGACTCGGTTATGGAAATAGACCTTTTCCTGAGTCTCTTCGTGGAAGTGTCTCAAGGTAGATAAGCACCCAACAAAATCGACGGTCCTTTGTTTAATTTTATTCTTTGTGAAACAAAACAAAGGAATATCGATTTCGTTTTCATACGTAGTTCTACTACATAAGAAAACGAAGTCAACATTACTGTAGTCGAACTTAAATCGCGTACATCCAAAACAACCATACACTTTTGAAATCAAAGAAAACTTCAATAAGGGTAAAGGTTTTTTTCCTTTGTTTTATCAAATTGAAACCGAAACCTGGGACAGGTCTGTTATACATTTATCAAATAGCTCAAACGATTAAAGGAATCGTTGATTTATTTACTCTTTCTATAATCTTGAAGGCTATTTTTCTCAGCATTTTTCCGAAGAAATAATTTACATGTATAAGTAAATTGTTGGTAGTGGCTGAAGACCCGCCCGGCTCTAATGGGCCCATATTGTCTATGGATGGATATCTGCTTATAGGTTGTTTCTGTTTGTATGTCGGTGTTTACTCAGGTGTATGTGTGCACAAGGTATGAAAAATAATGGATAACTGGGAAGAAAAATTTATTTTGATGTAAATTTCCTGGGAGATTATATTCATCTTAGGAACGAATATGAAACCAAACATCTTGTTTTTCGAAGGATTTTCTATTCCTGTAAATTACAGCTATATTCTATTATCCTCATTCTTCTTTGAATTGCTTTTTTTTTGCTTCCAGAAAAGAAAATTTTAAAGACTCAATCAGATATTTTCACTTGTGACTCCCGATTTTATGCCTTTTTGAAACCCCGCCAAATGGTACGGTTTCTTTTTCCTATTAACGCTTAAATATAAATCAAACCATGTCTCTTTCTACTTCCAATATTAATCTATTGCCGTTTTCATTTGTCTTATCCCTTCGCCATTACTTCTAAAACCTTCCTCTCATTCATATGCTTATGTTATCCAGGTTTATTTTTACTTCCTATTCTATCCAATTTTTTGGATTCTACCCATTCAACACGATTTCTTCTATTTCACTTTTTCACTGCCTTCTCTTTTTTTCATTCATCAACTTTTCACTTATTTCTCTTTCTTATTTATGCTCACTCGTAATCAATCAGTTACGCTGATCCCCAATCAGCAGACGCAAGAAATTGCAGATAAAGGAAATTTCCGTCTAAATGCAAATGAAGCAAATATAGTATCTTTACACTCCCAGTCAGTCAATGTAAATCTTTTTTGTCTTCTCGAAATATAGAGGTCCATGTGGAGTGTTTTTTTCAATATGATAGTTAAAAACCCAGACCAATTCACTGGTGGAGTGAATTCGATTCTCATCGAGGACACCACTACACTAGGCTTTCGTTACGAAAAGCTAATTTTATTAAGTAATTACAGAAGTCTGTCAATTGCCGACAAAATTTAATCCTAATTTCTAATTGCAAGACGGTCAATAACCTAATAATTTGTCTGATTAATCAGTCATGGATAAATGTTTTCCTTCTTTCTTAAGTTAGCATTTATACTTTCTCCTTTCGCTATCCCTGTCTGTCTGTTTGATAGTTAAGGTATCGTTAAAACATTTCTGAATAAGACTGGACGGAATAAAGACCAGCAGCTGATAAGATGAGACAAAAACAACATACTTTAATGATCACAATAGATTTTGTTCATGTGTCCATCATTAGTCTGAACATTATTATTCACGTGAAATATCATAATTAGCCTATGGAATTAACTTACACAGCATATTCATGATTTTAGCATTTTCATCATCTCAATAATTTACTTGAATTTAATGCATTTAGAAAAGGAATGAAACGACTGAAAGAATATTGATGGAGAAAAACTAACAAATATTCATGTTGGTTATGGGGACAAGCCTTTGTCTATTCACCAATATGAATAAAGAGAAAATAGGAAAATCATGAAAAAAGAATGCTTACATATAATGTATTTACTGCATGTGATGAACCCATTTAAACACAGATAATTTTACGTATTTCTATGTTTTCATTTTGTATCTTGCATTTTTCTCCCTCTGTTATGCAGATTGAAATAAACCCACAATTTGAACAGCAATAGACAGGTTCTTTAGAGAAGACAAATGCTCAGTCATTTAGTGGTGAGTAAATATTGAATTTGATTCATATTCGTATGGTATTGGCATCACAATGCACACATTTCCACATTCATTTGATTGATGAATCGTAGTCATCTTTATCTTACGTGGGAGAAATGACAATCTGGTTTAAATAGTTTAAATGCTTCATAGTATACTTTGCCCTTGATAGTGAATGAAAATATAAGAGACGGAATGTGTGATTGATGTCAAAGTAGCCTTAGGGAATGCAATACACTAACCCATTAATCATAATGTTATTTACCTGCTCTCACTCGATTGTGACAGCTTGATCATAAACTTATTTCATCTGACAGGAATTCGAAATACATCTCTAAATAATGTGTTTCTGTTTACATACAGGGATGATATAGGAAAACCTAAACTCGCTCATACATCCCAATCTTTTCTAGCATTTTTTCACACACCCTTATATTATTTCTATTTATTTTCAAATTTTCGCTCATTTGTGTCAGGTAATCTTCTTAGAGTTCATGTCCTTACCCAGTATTAAAATGAATTAATTTTGAAAGTCTCTTTCCTCCGCTTTGCTATTGCTAGAGGTGAGTTTGATATCCCAAATGAAATCACTGTTCTACCTTCTTTTTGCGTTTTTTTTTTTTTTGTCGTTTTTTTTTCTATTGGTGAAAATGTTTAAGATAAAGTTGGGTTACAACCTGAAGGTTTATTTGGATTAGCGTTTCAATCCCTTGACGTTATTGAAGACAGTAATCAATTGATGAAAGCTTTAGATGAGGAAAGTAGAAAATAACGGAAACAAGATGCTAAACAGAATTAACCGTCAAAAAATGATAACCAATAATTTCAGAAGTTTTGAAAAATATGTTTGCATGTTGGCAGAACGGTTAACTGCATAAAACATAGAAGCGGCGGAACAAGTTCAAACTCCGAATAAGACATTTTCCGTCAACTTTTTACTAAAACTAACAAGGGAGGCATGAATCGATCAGAGTAGACCAGGGGACGGACGCCCCTGAACTGAAACTCCGAGAGTTGGGGACTGTCAGAGTGAAGTACCTGTTTCCGAATTGTTAGATTAACACAGCTTGGTTGGAACTATAGCCGGCTTAGCAAGCTGTAAGTAAATAAAAATAGAGTACTCAAGTAAGATAAAGGAAAATTGAAGAAACAAACAAAAAAAAAACAAGAAACACCGAATATACTGAATAGAGCAAATACTGTCTCCATCTCCCCACTGCACCCACTACAAATACATTTGGAATATTTTTAAAACGATAACTTCATCGCCACGACAGGCATTTCACGGTTCAATAATCTTGGAAATTAACAGAGGCCATGTGTTAAAAAATGATGTTGAAGAAACACTTCACTAAGTTTTCTATAGAAACAATGCTTTATACATTTGCATTCTTTTTATTTCCAAGTAGAACTTAATTCTAATCATCAAAACCATACACTCCTTTTTAAAAACCTATACAATATCTCCAGAAATGGTTGGAAATCTACCAAATTTCAATCATTAAAATATTTTCTTGAGATGTCTAAAGTAATTTAGCACAAAAACATTACTTTTCAATTCACCAATAAATTTTTAAAGACAATATGGAAAATATGACCAGGACAGTAATATTGGCACAAATCATTATCTGGCACATTGAACTTTCAATAACTTTTCCTTCGTAATTTGATCAGGATATTGGGTGTTTGAAAGATTCCTGCATTGTATGATATGCATTGAAACCATGATTATAAATTTCCGATCTCTCTAAAAGTATTTCTATGGATTTGGGATTAAGAGTAATTTCTCACCTGTTTGAAACATCCAATTTCTTCTTTTTTAATTTTTTTTTTGTGCGTTGGGATGTATGCTTTTGGTCATTATCTTGCTTTAGCAAACATGGTTTCCAGTCAAAGCCTAGTCTTATTTCATTAGTCGACCATTTTTGCTTTAGAATACATTGGCAGTCCTCTGATTACCGGTATGTGTTTCCTCCCGTAACAACAAGAACTACAACCATCTTCATCAAATTCAGGGTAAAATAAGCTCCCCACTGTTTGCTTGTCCTGTCAAGTTAAACTAAACAAATCTATAAAATTAACATTTCCTCATCGTGATTTCAAATCACAACGAACTGGTCAGTGGACGGCTCACTTACCAACTGATTAAAACTGACATGTCTTCTATATCTACGAATGTATTTATTATACATATAATGCAAAAGTTGCAGTGATCATCTTCAGTTGGAATGAAAGGAGTAGTAAAGTTTGAGACTGCAGCAGACAGGCTTGTCTTTCTTTTTTTTTTTTGAGGCTCCATTCATTCGTTTCTCAGTTAGATGGAACTGAACTAATTTCCTGAAGAATGATTTGCTTATTTGATATTTCTGAAATTTGGCATTTCACTGATAGTAGATGAGAAAAATAGTAATGAGTGCTTTGTATCTTTTCGTTCCATTACAGAAGCGAATGATCCTTCTGTTTTTCAGTTCATGAAATATACCGTTAACTTAAAATAACGTATACCAGAAAGGTAATGGAGAGAAGGTATATGTAGTGCAAGATTCTATAATCTTTCTCTTCATATAATATTTGATTGAATTGCCTCATCTGCTCACCAGATTCCAGTCATATGAATACCCAGGTGGAGTGTCAGTTATCAAATGGTTATACCCCCAAATATGTTTTGACAGCAAAACTGGTGCGTGTAATTCCACGGTATATATATATATATATATATATATATATATATATATATATATATATATATATATATATATATATATATATATGGTATAGATCAAGTTAGCAATATAGCATTATATGATGCAATCTCTGATGTGCAATGGATTTATTTCATAAAGTGCTTGATGCATTCAACTTCATATTTCGAAAGTCAAATCGTTTTTGAGTAGAGCTGAAAATTAATAATAGTATGTAAAAACACATACAATCATTCACCTGATGAGGCTCAGAAAAGGCAGAAATATAAAAATTGTTTGTGTAGCAAATCAACATCATATATATATATATATATATATATATATATATATATATGAATGAAAATTTGCTTTAGAAAAACAGGTCTATGTTTCTGCCCAGTTTGGTTCCCTGAGGCAAATGATCCTTTATATTGCATAATATATATATACATATATATATATATATATATATATATATATATATATATATATATATATATATATATATATATATATATATATGTGTGTGTGTGTGTGTATGTATGTATATATATATATATATATACATATTTATATATATATATATATATATATATATATATATATATGTATATATATATATATATATATATATATAGAGAGAGAGAGAGAGAGAGAGAGAGAGAGAAATAGATAATACTTTTCACAATCCTTGATATTTAGCTGCAATGATTAATTATCTAATAGGTAAGCAATATGGATTTTTTACACCTATATTTTGATTAGAAAGGTTCCTATAGCTTGAATTCAGATATCATCATGCATGGAGGCACTGTAGATACTCTAATGAAAATCAGAAGTTGATCTCTTAGTAAAACCATCGAAATGTGACAAGTTCCAATTAATAACTCTGCAAGCAGTTCATCAAGTTACATTTCAAAGACTGGCACGTTAGATTCATTACAAAACTATGCACACAGAATGTAAATATTTTCTTTTTACAGTCAGTAACAAAAATGTGAGTCAAGAATAATCATGTAAGTATTTATGATGAAATACATGGTTAAAATAACTATTACATCCAGTTTAAGCACTGCTTAATTATTCCATACACGGTACAATAAAGACAGAACGAACACATTTTCACAAGAACAAAGAAAAAAATCTACAAGCAGTTGCTTAGTGATGCGTTGTGGAAAAAGGCAGCCAAAGAAGTCCCTTCCCGTGAATATAAGTGAAATAGTTATAATGGCGTCTATAATTGAAACAACGTCTCCCAAATGTCTGTAAGATTCTTGCACCTCCAGTATTTATTCAATAGAAAGGTTGTCAATGTTGGTCATTTCCCACGGGAACAAAATTCGGTTGGGAATCTTCCAAAGAGAATCATAAAACGGTGTCTATGTACATACTTGACCCGGGGAATGCTTCAAAATGTTGCTCTGTTGCTATTTAAAAGCCAATCAGTAACTTATTGTTGAGTTTAAGCGCACTACAATTTGGTACGATACACTGAATTTCAAATAATAGTCTTCGTTGCTTTTGATTTAACGTTTTGAACCGAACTTTTAACTTGTATATTCTGCACACAGATGAATTCTCATCGCATTATGATCTGATCTTCATTATTATACTAACTTTTTTGCACTGAAAAGTAAATTTCTCTAAATACATTTGTATTACACGGACTGATGACCTAGTGCCATGGACGGTGTATTCATGAGAAATGGATGTCTCTCATGATGCCGTTATGACAAGAAAACAGACTCAACTTCATTTGAATCAGCAGAACAATCAGGTTGGAAAAGCTGTCAAAACTTATGCCTTTATGATAGAGTGTCAACCGACTTGACATATCAATAACTGATAATCCTCCCTGTTTTGATTCAATCAATGGTCATGGTCATATGTTGTATACAATACGTATCGTGCTTCAAATCAGCTTTCAAGTACGTTTGTTCTCAATGATGGGAGTCTCACTTCTACAATCTATAAACATGACCAGTTCGTTGAATATGAAATAAATTTATATTTTAGAAACAGCTGACTAAATGCCATAAAGGGTGTATTCCTGAAAATGAATGTCTGTCACGACTGCATGATGGTAAGATAACTGATTCAGCTCATGTTTAAGTCACTTGATTTTCTGAAATTTTAAGCTGAGTTCAAAACTCGTCTTATAACCACGGTCAACGGTAATCCTGGCTTCTGTTGTCATTAACTCAATTACAACGAAAGATATTATTACGAGAGCATATGAAATTATAACTTTCCGAAGCTTTTTTCGAGTACCACCTAACAAATACTGAAGGTGTGAATTCTGTGATATTTTGGAGTGAAGGATATGATATTACTCAGTTGACAAGTGATCCTTACCAAGCCCGCTAATATTATCCATGTGCACGCTCACACTTACAAAACTTCGGTGTAAACCCATTTTAAAGCATAGACCATGATTTTCGCAGGTGAATATTTCTTTATGTATATCTAAACGCTTAAAGATTAAGAGCCGACTATTACATAATATCGTTTGCACTTATGTGGAACTTATACATGATCGGCATAAAAACCCTAAATGCACAATTCTTTTTTTTTTTTGAGCCAACCGTTCCTGCTATCTGAACAAGCAGAGTCAAGTACAAGATACTTTAGAATTCGAACAGAAGAGTCAAGTGCTTGCCATGTAGTAGCATACCCTTGGGGAATAAATTCATTTAATCCTGTCTCAAGTGCAGACAAAACCAGATCGAATAAAGGTCCTCGTATATTGATAAAACTTTGAGTTTATCATCTGGGAATTCTGTGCCTCAGCCCAACACCTATGGTTGGGTAATTGAAGTACATTCAATTTCAGAGTACAGACGATGAGTGATACTGTTTAGGGGAAGATACAACTTAAAAGCTGTCTACGTAAAATGAACTGCGTATGAGATTGTGTATCATAATTTTGTATAATACGTGGTATTTATAAAAAAAAAAAATTATATGACCCAAACTCAGCTGAGAGTTGGAGAGACTATGCAATTTAATTTGCCTGGTAAAGTAGTTAAGAATGCCACGTAGGGTTACAATGCAAATTTATACTATTTTGTACTCACATTTAATCCCTACAAAGATTTATATTCACTTCTCACTCTTATCAGCATATACACAAAGGAAAGAACGCATTTAATATAGAGGGAGAGACAGAAAGACAGACAGAGACCGACGGACAGACAGACAAACGGATAGACATAGAGACAGAGAGAGAGAGAGAGACAGGGATAGACAGACATACAGACGGACACACAGACAGACACACACACACAAACATACACATACAGAGTCATACATGTGCTCACATATATTTCCTATTTCTTTGTGCATTTAAGATGCAGCTAAATAAAATAGAATAACAAATGCTGGTATATTTAAATTTGATATCCTGAGAATTGAGAAAACTCAAACATATAGGCTATAACTTACGGTAAATTATTTACGAAGTGAGTATCATCGACCAGAGGGTTGCGTCTCCTTTTGGGAGGACGAATATAGCCATTACCCAAAAGTAAAAGTCATCTCGAAAAAAAGTTGAAAACTGAAGTCTCTATCATCTCGTTCAGATGAGAACAACGAGGCTCAGTATAGATAGTTCATATAGTGGTATTTTTTAGGAGATGAGAACCCTGACCTAATGCTTCAATCTGAAGATTCTCACGAGGATCTTACACCTAAACTCTGTTTTACGATGGGATCTATCTAAAGAGTTCACTGTGCTTATGTAATTATCGTGAATTAAGGTGAAGAATCCGTCTAAACTTTTCAGCTGGAGTTTACAATATCTACTCAGCGTCTTTATATTTTCAGTGCCACTTATCCTATGTTCGTCTGTATCAAACTACCCTGATAGACTAGCTTTCAATTCGCTGAGTCGAGCGATTTGGCAATCTATAAGACCCGTACAACTAAGCAATGAATCAGACGTTGATATATGCAAGTTATTAATATCAACGTGAAAAGAATACTGCCAACTGTAACTTGCATTCAAGCTTTTTAACAGGCATGATTTGATTTGTCAGCAAGAGGAATAACTTTACATTAGTATGATCAATACATAGTTATTTATATGCTACTGCTGTATGCAGCAACAATCACATTATTGAAGATTTAGAACATCGTCCTTGATTATATAATATGCTGTTCATAAATGAGTGATGCTTTGAGAAGCCAATGTCATGATTTCGGAGAAGCATCTTACATGGAGCAATGTCTATTGCTCGACTTTTGATACATGTGCACTTTTCATACTAATACGAGAAGAGGTAGGATATCGGCCTCTGGGTCTGAAGCGAGAGTTTCAATCCTGCCTTGTGGCACTGGATGGGATAATGGAAAGTCTATAGCCACACTGAAGAGTTGTAATACGATGAAATAGCAATCTGTGGATGAAACAATAATATATATATATATATATATATATATATATATATATATATATATATATATATATATACATATATATTGAAAGAAACAGGGCCGATGTCAAATTCCAAGAAAATTCTTGACATGAAGATACGGTTGTGAATTAATTTCGTAATTGGGTGGATAGGGTATTTGGTCCTCTCATTGGTACTGTGAACTCACGTCTTATCAAATCATGACTCACATGCTGTGATGGCTGTAGAATATAATGATATGAGAAGTTCAATAAAAAGCCAATTATGAAAGAAAAACTCGCCAGAATCAATGGAGTAAAAGTACAATGTAAGATAGACAACTTGAGGAATAGTATGCCAACTACAAAGGAGGAAACACATAATACATCACAGATCATTGGACGATTGAAATCATTGCTCTATAACAGTAGATTCTGGTCAAAAGCAAATGGGTACGTCAAACAGTTTATGTCTTGTTTGGGACCACTTGTTTAATTTCTGGTTCACGAGGTTTTCTACAGCAGTCATGAAACGTTTTGTTTTGAGGATCATATAGAATGGAACCATAAACTGAAAGTAAAAGTAAACGACATTATGATTTTTTTTTCTTTCAAAGTGCTTGAACAAGCAATAGTTGAATACGAATCGACCTGACAGTAGCTGATATTTAAAAGAAAATGTGATTTTCAGGAGAAATAATGGGTATATTCATTTGCATTGTTTGCTATGATAGAGAAAAAAAGTAAGGACACGTTTACAAATCGGATGGAAGGCCTGTGGGTTAGTGCGTATCGAGAGCTATAGAGGGGTATACAGAAGAAAATTATATACATATGTAAATAAATTATGTATTTATATATATATATGCTTCTATTCACCATTGCTTATGAGAAACAAAGGTATCTGCAAAAACTACGGTTTGGGGGTAGTGTTCCTAACTCATAAAGACAGACATAATGTAGACGGTAGCAACAACTGCCTTATTTCATTACTATCTGACGTAGATAAACTATTCTCAAAATTACTCACAAACAAACGAAAACACCAAATCACCAGAATACACGGAGACAATGCCAAAACAGGGCATCAAAATCAATGCATACATACGCCCATAAATAAAGCACTACTTTCTGAATTTAGATTTGGGTCTTTTGTATACGTACACAAGCGCATTATTATTATTATTATTATTATTATTATTATTATTATTATAATGATAATAGTAGTAATAATAATAATAACCATCATCATCATCATCATCATCAGAAAAGGAGACTTGACAGCTACACAGAAAAAGCCTAGTATAGTTGAGTATAAAAAGTGGAATCTTCGAATGAAACTCTCTGTCCCCACCACTATTTATTGCAACCATGACCAAGTTAACAAAATCCTAAGAAAAAAAACAAAAACAAAGACAGCAAAGGATACCAATTCTCTGAAACAAAAGGAAGATCAATCATCTCATGTACGTGACAACTAAAAACTATACACGAAGAACTGGGAAGAGCTCGAAACATAGTTAAACCAAGAGAAAGAATACAGCCACTGCGTTGAGCTGGAGTTTGGTATAGATGATAATGCACACAAATGGTAATGTAAAAAGAAAAAGCTCACAGAAGGAATTGAATTATATTACAACTAAAAAATCAGAGCATTGACTACACACGGCCGATAAAAATACATGGGAGTTCTCAGATGTGACGTGACAAAACGGGAAGAAATAAAAGAGAGAATAGAGGCCTCGAATCCCAAATGGACTTTGACGACCAAACTCACAACCCTATTCAAACGAGATGACCAGACGTGGCTGACATAGACAAGGGAAGAAGAACTTACAAGGGACTGGCAAGGGAACTGATAAAGGTGTTTTACAAGGAATTCTGGGTAATACCAGTAATAGTAGGTGCACTCGGAAGGTACAAATGATAGTGGAAACAAGATTAAAGGAACTGGGAATGAACTGAGGATAAATGAAAGGATTTGCACAATTCAAACTACAGCACTTCTTGGCACAGCTCAGATACTGAAGAAAGTACTGGAAATATGAGATTTACGATCACCAGCTGTCAGCATTGTCTAATCAACCAAGGAAAAGGTCTGATGAAGATAGCACAAACTAAGGCACTGCAGTGATAGGTGAAAACGTCAGGAGAAGAAGTATGGAATATCTATCAAGTTATACCTGAAATATGGCTGCTAAAGCTTGAATGATATTTTTGCTATTCTAAAATGATTAATGATGATATATACGAGGATGTGTGCGTATAATTATAAACGAATACGTTACATGGTCACAATACAACTAAATTTGATAAGATAGGTAATACACTGTAAGTTGAGAGAAGGCAACGATGCTGCCGAATCAACTCGAAATAATCATGGTGTTGAAATGAAAGAAATTGCCAAAGACGATCTGGAAAAGGGTGAGTAACTTAAAATATTTGCTACAAACAATTTTTTGGAGATGCTTACGTGGGCTTGCACTACTGTGGTTTATTTTTAGTTGCTATCAGTCAAAGTTACGATTACTGCAGACATGTATTGTGAGTAATGATCTCTTTTTTGAAAGGAAATACTCCCATTTTAATCAATCCATACATTCGTTTTCATAGCTCAAGTGAACAGTCATATTTTTCGTGAATTACCGATTGTAACACAAGCCCACGAGGCAAGTGCGATGTGCAGTGCAATTAGGTGCAACATTGCTCAAAAGGCGAGTGCAGTTTTGGCTTTATTCCTCTTGACAATTGTTTATTTATCCTGGCACATGTTTGAAGTCAATGGCGCTAGTTCGTATATTTGGTGGTGTTATTATTATTATTATTTTTCTTCTTCTTCTTCTTCTTCTTCTTCTTCTTCTTCTTCTTCTTCTTCTTCTTCTTCTTCTTATTATTATTATTATTATTATTATTATTATTATTATTATTATTTTTATTATTATTATTATTATTATTGGATGATATATTAGAGGAAAAATGAATTTGAAATTTACGCTGCAATCCATGAATAATTCCAATGTTTCGTACATTGACTATAAACATAAATAATTTGTTTGATTTCTAAAATCACACACACACACACACATATATGTATATATATATATATATGTATCGTATACAAGGAGTCAGGGGGGTGCATTTGAATAGGTGAGAGTCAAGTTCGGTCTCAAAAGACTAAACATCAACAGAACACGAAAATATCTCCATTTCTTTTCTCAATCTCAATCATGTACGCAGCAAAACATTTTCTTTGAACTGTTAAAAGTTTTTTTCCTTCTAAAAAGAATTGATAGCACTCGTGGAAATGCATTGAAACATGCGTACGTGGTAATAGGAAAAATGAGATGTACACTGGCTTTTTCTCTAATTTTCCTATCAATCTACCAGGAGTCGCTTTCATCACAAATACTGGAATTATAGGAAGCATCTTAGTATTAAACACTCGTAATCAAATTCATTCGAGATATCAAAAATAGTTGGCATCACAACAGTACTTGAAAACAAAGGTTCACACATACATCAGTACATAGGTACAACCACACGCACACACACATATACACACGTGCGCACTGTACACAAAAAGGTATATAAATTCCGAGCCACATGTTTTACGTGGACTAAGTTTATTTTTTGAAGTTCCTGGTGGTTATTCTTTGCTTTTGTCATCCACCAACGCATTCTGTGTGATTTATCAGTATTTTTTTTGTCCTGCTTGTTTCCTTAGGTTCGGCCACATCAGTTCAAGAACGACAATAATAAAAAGAAACATACCAAGACAATTTGTGTTGAAGATCACGAATGTATCGAATAGGAGAGATATATGTCCATTTCCAAAATACATATTATATATATATATGTATATATATATATATATATATATATATATGTATATATATATATATATATATATATATATATATATATATATATATATATATGTATAAGCAAATAACTAACACTGTGAATGTGCAAATGAGTATGCACACACATACACACACGCACACAAGTATATATATACATATATGTGTGTGTGTATATACATACATACATACATACATACATACATACATACATACATGCATGTATGTATGTATGTATGCATATACATATGTATTCATATACGTATTTATACATATATATTGTGGAAAAAACTTAGAAACCTGTAAACTACAAAGCAATCATGAAACTAGTCAACAAGTAGTCAAAGATAGGGGAAAAGTCGAAGAGGGACCAGAAACAAAAAAAAGGAAAGCTCAGCAGACTTATGAAGTCATATGGTGATTATATTATCAAAATTTTTCTTACACACACACACACACACACACACAGACACACACACACACACATATATATATATATATATATATATATATATATATATATATATGATACATCTTTATTGGAAGAAAATATTCATCATACTGAAAACTACAAGCTAGAGAAATTACTTACCCACTCACATCGTCCCAAATATTTCAATGGATATATGAAAATCTTGATTAATGTCTAGATTTTAACGAACTTCTCAAACAAAATCTCCTCCGTAGGGCTCACTGGTCACGTTAGCGTTTTAATCGAATGATCCCCGTGGAAGTTACATTCTTCTAAGTGGAAAATATGCCAAATCGTCCCTGTCTCCCCATATGTACACTTGAACATATATGCATATCTGAGAGCACTCCTGTGTGTATATTTAGGTAATAATGCTAACAATGTCGTTTTCAACACAATATTCCGTTCAGTGTGAGTATACATGCACTCTTTTCCAACTCCTAGCCCAAACATGATCATTCAAGTGCAAAAAAATGATCTATCTTGCCAATATTGACAGGAGAGATCTTGATGTAACATCAACTGTCATCGACGCTTGCTCAATGCATCTGGAAACTGGAAGAGTCTATGGTTTCAAAATGCTTGGGAGCCCCATCAAATCACGCTTCTTTCAGTTATCCCTTTAATTTTTCCCACTCTTTCATCGTGGTTGTTCCGACTTTTCATAAATTCTCTTTTTTCCGCTACTATTTTTTGCCCTACTTGTCTTTTACGCATTTCTTTTCCCTTTTCCTTTCCATTTTTTCCTTCCATCTCTTTTTTCCTCTTTTTCGCATCTTGTATCCTTTTTATCTATATTCCTTTGAGCTTCTCAGGAAATATTGAATCCCTTCATCTGGTTCCTTACAGTTTCCCCCACTAATTTTCCTCATTCCTTTCACAAATCTATTTCCCTTGCCTTTATTTCCGATAGCTTATTCAAATTTTTTCTTTCCCTTTTTTGTTGCCTATACGATAAAAAAGAATCTATTTACTTCTTCGTATACGCCCAAATTAAGCGCAAGTCCGTCTGTTGCTTTTGAAAAAACACATGGTTACGACGAGATACAAGGAATCTCTTTCTGGCACTGCTAACAAACTCTTTCACGATTCTGTTTGTAGCTGTCGGAAGTGTGAGCAAATAATTAGTGTCGCAGAATATGCTTGTCCTGTTTTGTGATGCATTACTGGTTTCAGATGGCTGATGATCCAGGAAGGTATACTCGTTGCTCACAGATGCAGTAAGGAGCGCCAGCAATAAAAAGAATAAAAATTCGTTAGGATTACGAAAGAAAAAACAGAACAAAATGTATGGCAGCTTGTTTAATGATATATTCCTTACACCTGCGCACACCCACGCTCGCATATACACTCATACGCTCATCTCACACACATAACGCACTAATATACGCACACATACACACATATACGCGTATATATACGCACACACACACACACACACACATACATATATATATATATATATATATATATATATATATATATATATATATATATATATATAAATGTGTGTGTGTGTATTGATATATATGTGAGTGTAAGTGTATAGTCTGCAAAGCTATGCAGCTTTGAATACTAAAAATCTTTCAAAATCTTTTTGAACATTTTTTGTGTCATACAAGTCACTCATTTCACAATATCCACTAGCACAGTTGATTTGATTTTTTCAATGATTTTCACCTTTTCTACTTAGAATTTGTTGTTATGGTACAATGTGTCAATTTTCTCATGTTGGGGTAATAGTTATATATATATATATATATATATATATATATATATATATATATATATATATATATATATATATGCATGTATAATATATATATATATATATATATATATATATATATATATATATATACATATATATATATATATATATTTATGTGCATGTATAATATATATATATATAAAGAAACAATAAATCATAAACGTTTGACTTTTGAAAAAGATATACTGATTGATTATTCAGTTTTCTTTTCTTTTTTTTAATACAAGAGAAAAACTATTCAACCACTTACCAATACCTCTTACCTCGGATACACAGATAATATTCAGATTTCGGAAGCATTCCAGTCTCAATGGTCGAATGGGTCGGAGTCAAATGTCTTAAAAATGGAAAATCCAGTTTTAAGCGTGAATCCTGTATTATTAGTATTTATTAACAGAAAGGCATATCATTCAGTTTTGAAAATCTTGGAAACAACATAAGCATTGCAGTGGTCAAATTTCCACATGGTTCGTTATGCCGATGCAGGCAGAAAAAAAATCACCTCTTGTCAAAACTCAACAGTGGTAGTTGAGATAGTATACAGACACGGATGATTTCCTATGGTTATCGTATCCAGAAAATCTCGCTTTTCACTTTAACACATTTTCTGTTACTCTAAACATTTCTTTCATGTTGGATTTTCAAAAATTATTTTCCTTCATTTAATATTTTTGCGTGGGGGCGTATTTATGAATTCACAAATTCTAATGTTATTCGAGAATATGAATTAAAAACGTACATATCCATTCTGGGAAAAAGGCTTATCCAATAATTCAATGAATGTTATCTGAACACGAGAATATTACCATTATAAAAATACAGCTCTTGGTCATTGAGAAATAAACGAAATAATCACAGGCCGACAGGGTATTACACAACTCTTCCAGGCCAAAACGGTGTTTTGATATTCAATTCTATTCAACATTACTGTCCAAGTTTGAATGGCAAAATAAAAAAAATGCATAGACTTTCTACAGAAAGTATTTGGAATGGAATATGAGTACAGTACATTGGAATGTCTTAAGAAATATTGAATAACTGTAAGAGTTGATGCCTAAAAGAATGAAATACTTAAATCTGTTAATCAAAAGTCCAACAAGATTTTATTCGCATGATGAAATATTCTGGAATGATAAATGTTGTTGAATGGCGGCTCCTGTTTCGGAAATCAAGACCTGCATTTACTTTTGCCATGTTTCTATATCTCTCACGTGCTCTCTCTCCCGTCTCTTCTAATCTCAATCTTTTCCTCTCTCTTTCTCCCCTCTCTCTCTCTCACTCTCTCTCTCTCTCTTCCCCCCTCCGTACATATATATATATATATATATATATGCGTGTATATCATTCTGTACATAATTACATGATCATTATCATTATCATCTTTACTATTATTAAAATTATCATCATTATTATTATTTCTATCATTGTTATTATCATCATTATTATTATTATCATTTTTATTATACTCATTATTATTATTATTATTCAATAAATACTGTTGCAAATCTCTTGATGATTACACTAAAACTTTAATCCATATTTTCGAAACGTGAAAGAAATCAACGGTCTCAAATTGTATGCACTCAAAAACAACAAATATTGAAATATTTAAACACTATTGCTAAATGCAAGCAAAGTAAATATTCAGTGCACGTCTTTTGGCAAACCACTTCTAATATAATGATAATAACATTAAAATGGGTAACTAAAATTTGAAGTTAAGTAATAAAAAAACACACCCAACCTTTAAATAAATACGAGGGGTCGAATAGAACGCAGAGGGATCATCATTGACTTTAAACCGGTTGGTGGAGAAAGGATACTGGGTCATACAAAAGTTGAACTCAATCAGTAGACACAAGCTTCCCATCCTGGGGTGTAACTCAGTCCTTTGTCCCAATCTACACCAACCGTAGTACTGTCGAGGGGAAGAGATGGTACTATCTGGGTAAATCTTTGAAAGGATGAAAGAACGATGTAGCCAGTCATGTCATCTACCAACAACTGAACGTTCTTAGGTCTAACCAAAGGTCAACTATACTATCGAAATAGCCCTGCAAATGAGCGGCGGACCTCTATAGCAAGCTTGCATCGGTCAGGAAAAGAATACTCCAGTAAAAACTACGATTTAAGACAATGCTTTTATTTGCACCAACTCAGTAGATATTAGGATACAAACCTTGGTTTAATGCTTGGAGTCTGGTGAGGATATGCTGAACATCACGTTGAAACTACATTGCTCAGGCTTGAGGTTTATAAATTCTGATATCGATTGTTTTCGTTTTGTTTCACTCTCTACTTTTTCATAATACTCTTATCTAGAATGGAAATCACCAGAGAGTCCGAAATCAGTAATTAATAAATTTTGCCTGTAGTAAAATAAACAGAATGAGACAGAAAAATTGAAACAATCAGTGAGATGAAATTGCCCAGCAATCCAAAAGAGAGTTCGGTCTGTTTTGTTGGTTAGTTTATAGCCTTGTGGCCGTAGGCATTGATGGTCAATGTTACTCTATCTTACTGCAACGTTTATTGACACGCACATCCTGATTCGTGCACTAAATTCGTCCTGAAATTCCCTATACTAATTGAAACAATGCTGTTGAAATCTTATCATAATTCAATGTTTTTTTTCAGCTTATGATTATTCACGTTAATTTGTACTGCAATATCTCAACCACATAAGATCAAAACGTACACTATTCAAAGCAGCAGAATTAAAGGTATTCTTAGATATCAAATTTATGTTTTCGCAGCGGACGGAATTGAGGATTGTATCAACACAGTCTTTGTACACATATTTTAACCTATTTGTCCACGTGCTGCACTAAGCTAAACTTGATGGATATCACAATCAGAAGTACTTACGAGATTCTCGCAAGACTTGAGCCGTCTGCGTAGCAGATGCACAATGAGACGAGATATTGCAGGAGTGAACGTAAACTGGAGTTTGAGGAAGCTATTTCTGCATATATATATAAATAGATATTTATCTCTAAGCAACCTCGAACAGACCAGCATGGGTTGCTGCTAAAGAACGACCCAACAAACATTAACCCGCATGTTTATCGATTAATATACGAAGTACGTTTTTTCTTTGTTTGCTCGATTAGGTTTAGCAGGTCATTTTGGGTTTGAAATAGAGACAGCACTTTGCTCTAAGTAGGAATAAGACATTTAATAAAAGTGTTTCCCGTGTATCACCAGCGTAAATAAACATCATACTGATAGTGAAAATTATTTAGATATCTAATAAAAATTTCATTGATGATTCTTTTTATATTCGGAAAAAAATTAACTGAAATTCATTATCATACTGTTATCTCTAAGAAATGGTCTCAAAGTTCATTAATTTTGGAGTAAGTTAATCCTCACAGAATATAATAAAATTGGTGGTCCTTTGAATAAAATAAGGCATCGAGGATATTAAAATTACGTTTTTTAGGTATTAATTGTGTTATTTAATGGTCTCCCAGCATATCCGAATTGCACACAATTTGGATTTCAGTGTGGAGTCCTGTACGCCCATCTCGTGAAGAGGAGATTGTTTAGTTTTGTCTGCCTTGTGTTTCGCACGCTGAATACTTTGAGGGATCTACTGGCTCAACCTTATGAATGCAGTAGGGAGATGTAGCCAGGGATAATGAATCTCCAGAAACTAAACATTGTATATTTTGTGCAATAGGTTATTCTTGTGCTAGCTTATGACAATATAAGATGGAAGTTGATTTTATGGCTTAGCTTTGTGAACGAAGATTGGAAAAAAAAGATGTCTGCAGGAGAGAGGCTGGCCGTCGCGAAAGTTCCAAATTTCAAGTGTAACCTCTTCTCTTCTGCTTTTGCATTCCATTTAGCTTTAGGAAAAATGAATGTTTGTTGGGAATGACTCCTTTGAGCACCCTCTGTTGCCTGCTGATAGTATTTAGAGAGGCGAGAAAAACCCTTTGGTTTAGCATATATATATATATATATATATATATATATATATATATATATATATATATATATATATATATATATATATATATATATATATGTGTGCATATATATATATATATATATATATATATATGCATTTTATCACTCCAATATAGTTTCTCGTTATTACACGGTTAATATATTATTCATTTTGCCAGTACAGTGTAAAATAGAATAAACAATTAGAGGAAATGGGTACGTTGCAGGAATTGATCTTATCGTGTGCAAGTTCAATTTTGGCATTTTATCTCGTTGCTTATTCTATTCTAAGCCATAGGAGCCAAATGATAGAGATCAATTCAAATTGAGTGTCGAAGTATTACCAAACACATTTATATTATTTCTGTTGGATTATTTGAATATCTCTTAATAATTATATCATATATATATATATATATATATATATATATATATATATATATATATATATATATATATATATATATATATATATAA
>OY735210.1:54028118-54033118 GCA_963457665.1 Thysanoteuthis rhombus
AGCGATTTCATCTCAGATAAAAGATAATTCTTGAAACTCTTATGTCTTTCTGGATGTGCATGTCTAATCCGGGAGAAGTGGGATCCGAAATTCGAAAATTGAATTGGATTTGGTGCCATCGTTGAATAGAGTACTTGCAAGTTCAGGATATGCAAAATATTCACTGCTGTTCCCTTGCAGCGTGTACATCGACGTATTGAACAGGACAGTTTGAAGGTCAACAAAGAAGCAGTTGCCAATGGGAATGGTATGTAATCGCTCGCATAACGGTGTTTGCGATGTGGCATAACTCATCGTTTATTTGTTCTATCAATTTAGCATCGACTAAGCATTCATCTGCAACATTCATGACGGTATAAACACTGGGAGGGAAATGGACAGCTCATGGAATCCTGGGTAAATAGGATTATTCAAAGTTAGAGATTGATTTTCTGTTTCCACTTAAGTGGTTATCTATACATTGCAGACAACGGTACATTTCCCTGTCTGTAAGTGCAATGGAGTTGTCGTTGGGCGCTCTTCATGGACATAGTCTCTTTACATTTGTTTTTTGAATTCATCAAAAAGTGCCGATATCAGATGTCGTTTCAGAGAGCATCAGGTGCATCTGAGAAGACGTTGTTTGAAGTAGCCTCTTGTAAGCAGTGTCTTTATAGCTTGTCATTCTTTAACTAGCCTCGACGTCTCTTGTAATGTTGGGTGAACCTCATCTTTAATAGATTCTAAAGTAATGGAGAACTACGTCAATCAGGAACTAAAAGTTTGAGATCAATTAACTATTGGTCAGAGTTCTGCAACTATTATATCCATCCTATGATGTTTGATTGAACGTGTCGTCGATTGTGCCAGATATTTGTTAGTTGAAATTGTAGTTCTCCTGTATACAAAAAATGCCTTCTAATGCATCCTGTTTTCTTCAAATCGAACCAAATTGTAAGATTTGTATTTGATACTATGATCATTGCCCTCATTCCTTGACTCTTTTGTTTCAAGAAGGAAGATGCATTGGTGTAGCATCTGAAACGCATTTCATAATTTAAAAAAAGAACATATTTCATTGTGGTCAACTTCATTTTTTCTGACCTGCAAATGTGTGCAATCATAACCCTGTTGTGTGCACCCAACAATGTACTCGACGCTTTCAACTGTGGTGCATTCCGCAACGTCAAAGTGGCAGTCGGATTTCATGAGAATAAACGGACCCTGAGGGACAAACCCGGAATCGTTACCAACGCGTCGAGGCAATCTAGCGGTATGTCATCCAATCCTCTTATGGGGTTTCCCATCAACATCAAAGTTGGTTTCCAGGGTTGGTGTCTTTAAGAAGGTCCTGCATTTGTTTTAAATCTTGCACACGTTTGGTTCGAGAACTCAATGCATTATCTGGGTCTTTAAAATTTGTTATAAATGTTGATTTGTAATTTGGCTTGGAGTCTTTGCAGATACAAATCCGTCTACATCATCAGGTATGCCCGGATTGTCTTTTGCTACAAAAAATTCTGTCTTTGTGCATGAGGTAAACCCCAACTTGGAAATTCAGGGATGCAAATGTGGTGCGTGTTAATGCATGCCTTCTCAAGAGATCTTTCAGGCCTCTTGGAATTCGTAATTGAATACTTTCGTAACGATGTATTTTCTCTATTTTTTTGTACAATAGTCATGGCATTTTCATTGTAAACATAAACATTCTGAGTATCAGGTAGAGTGCATATGTGATCTTTAGAGCCTGGGTAACTTCCAAAACGCAATTTTATTTGCTGTGTACGGATGTAATGAAGCTGACTGCCGTCAATTTTGGTAAATGCATCAGCTTGATAATACTGAAAAAGTTATTACCATCGTTGAGCTACATGATTCCGGCACTGGCACTGAGTTTACATGATATTTGTACTGAAAACTGAACATCAGATGTGGTAAAGATGATCAAAGTCATTGTTCAGATTCAAATAATGTGTACATTTCACTCGTTTCCCATTAAAACCCTAATTTTAAAAAAATAGAACAGGATTCAAGGAAAGGACATGATCAGATCGGGTGATTCAGTATCTGAATATATGTCTTTCAACTCAATTTCTGTTTATTACAATTAGACAACCCTTCGTCCAGTTTCAGTTCATTTTCATGACCTCCATTGTATTGTCCTTGTATTGTCCTCTTGTATAACACCTCAAGCAGCGTCATCAGGCAATTTGGCAGCTTGAAGATTATGTTGATCCCCATTTTCAAATAATTGCTGATCAGCCATAAGCCGTACTGGTTTCACAGCTTGAACTTCATTTTAAACGCATGGGGATAGATCACTTGGATCATGGTTGTTGATGATCAGCAATATGCTGTTCTGGAAGTGCAGCATCAGTTTACTCTTTTGAGGCCCCTGGCAGAGATTTTCCCAAATCATCGGATGAACAATACCTTCTTGCCAATGCTGATCAGAAATATGATGTTTAAGAAGCTAAGCTCAAGGTTCTGTTTGATAAGGTAACACAGACCCATGTGAAATGTTTTTTGAGGACGGTGATCACAATAACACCGGATTGATACATCCGAGCCACGACATGATTCAATGAGACGGTATATATGCAATATTCAGTTTTGACCAGTTATAGAGCTATCTTTGGAAAAAAATAGAAAATTATGGAAATTACTCATGTCCCAGTCAAGTAATGGATAGGATGAATAAGTGAATGACAGTGCAAAGTATAGTAAAGAGCAAAAAAATGTGAGTAAATGAAAGTATTGCTGATGCTTCACTCTTACAATAGAAAAATATGAGGCGGATGAAAATGTTGTTGTTCTTATGAAATGGTAGCGAGCTACATTATTTTGGAATTGTACTACCAACAGCATCAAAGGCACAGAGATGATATTACACCTTTAGCAATAAAGTATGTCTTGTGCAGTAATCAGCTCAGAAACGTCAAGAAACGTGCAGATAAACTTTAATTTTGAGTGTTGCAGAAAATCTTCTTTAAACCAAATGACAACTATGAAAAAAGAGATTCAGACCATTATTTCAGATAAAAGTTCGGCAAATAGTGTTCCTGTTTCGCAGAGATCTTTCCTTCGAAAAAATGCTCAGATATTTCAAACTTGCTTTGAGAAATATTTTTATCCATTGATTCAGAAGTAGGTTCTTTGGGCGAAAAAGGTTACATTTTAATAGATTTATCGTTGTCTTTCCAATCGAAAGAACATCACCTCGAAATTCGGTTGTTTCTAGAAAAATACGCTTAATTGCTCAGACGAAGACATTTATTCTTGAGAGTAGAGAAGATAACCCCAGTTTGCAGATCGTCGCTTTGGAAGCTTCTTCTTTCACTCACTCGTGAACTATCGTCTCCTTCAATTTCATTTTGAAATCATTGTTTACACGATTCTCAACATATTTACTTAATTTTAGATGATTACGTACTATGTATTCATTCAAGTCTTTTTTAAAAAATTCTAACCGGAAATCCACCAGAAATCGACCAAGTAGACCTAGAACCAAATAATATTTGAGATAAGACAGGCAGCAGTTGACACGTGGAAGGTGAAAAATTTAGCTTGATAAGCAACCCGAACATGTTTATGTTTTTGCCTTGTCTGCACTTGATGAGGTTGGGACAGGACTGAAACATAAACAGATTTTTGCAGCAAATCCCAATTCTTCTATATTTCCAGCTTTACTTTGAACCAACTCTACATTTAAAGTTAAAAGTACCGAGCAATTTAAGAAAAAGACACATCATACACCGAATAATGCATTATCTTATACTATGTTATATTGCATCCCTGAATTTTACATATATATATATATATATATATATATATATATATATATACACACACACAACTCCTACCATTAATATTCTCACACCCACATCTAAGATACATTCAATAATGGAAGCTTCAAAGTCACCTAGACCCATAGGAAAAACTTCACCTTAGCCTGTTATAACCCCTGTCCAAATCATAGCCAAAACATTTTCAGTAACTTTTAAGGTTGATACCTATGTAGCTCCTTGACCCCACCACCCCTCCTTCTACACTATCCCAAACATACCAGAAAATCCACCTCCACAACACTACCCCCTACCTTGACACTATCTGTCCTCCCCAAGACCAACTGCTGCTACTTTACCAAAATCCAAATACCTGCTGGTCATTCTTACATTCAGCAGGAGGCCTCTAGTAGCCCTGACAACAAAACTTACCCACAATGCATAGCCCCTGGCAGTGGACTCTGGTTCCACATGGTACATTTTGATTCACACTCACACAACACACACCACTGATGATGGAAAGAATCCCGAAACATGTATGGACTATTGACATATAAGGATTAATAAACCTTACCACCAAAAACTTCACTCCCGAGTCTGTCTCACTCTCTAAAGTACACATTATATATATATATATATATATATATATATATATATATATATATGTATATTTATCGACGCCTGAATATATGTATTTTTCAATGTATATATATATATATGTTATATTCGTATATATATATATATATATATATATATATATATGTATATATATATATATACACATATATGTTGTATGTATATATATTTATATATATATATTGTTTTTGTATATAATGTCTTCAGTCTATACGAATATATATCCTTGTATAGTGAGTGTGAAGTGATCTGAGAGGACACTGATGAAAGTGACAATTTGAGGGTGAAGACAAAAATTTAAGCGAAAGCAGGCGTTGAACTTTTCTTTATTGCTTTGCAGGGTATGTTTCGATACAATTCGACTTGTGCAAGTCATTTTCTCTGAGAAAAGCATATATGAACATATGAGAGCCATTCAACTGGATGGAAGGACAAACGCTTGGGTAGAACAGAGAAATAAACACAACTGTATCTTTAACTTTCTCCGATCTCATCCCCTCAAAAATATTCATGACTTCTCGACCTGTTGATGCATCGATGTAGCTGTTATATTCCAATGCAATACAATAATACAAAGGTATGGTCTTTTCCACATTTCCA
>OY735210.1:54038118-54043118 GCA_963457665.1 Thysanoteuthis rhombus
AAATGAGAATGATACACGTCTAAATGTTTTCATGGAAATGAACTTTAAAATCGTACAACTAAGGTAAAGCACGCTGGTGCTTGATGAGTGATGTCAACAAAAACAGGTTTGGTATCAGAACAGAATTTTTTTTCATATCAGTTTATTTTTTATGTGGTCATGGATAGCTTCTTCAAATTCTTTTCGATAAGATGTAATCAAGAAATTGTCAGAAAATCGTTGGGTTCATCTTTCGAGCCTTTAAGTTTGGTTCTAAGCTTCATTCGTTTGTAATTTTGAGGGATTCATTCCATTTGGCAATTTTAGATTTTTTTCTGCTGTTGTTGAACGCAAAGAGAACTAAGTTTGGGGCGATCATAACAAAATTTCGTTCTTTTTATGTCGAATTGGTTAGGTGCCTTTGAAGTTTTTTTTATCGAGCTCTGTTGTCTAAGTTTGAGAAAGTCTTTGACTATGTTCAAATGTGTTTTGTTATCTAAATAATATTTGTCTTCATGTTTTAGGCAATTCTTGGATGGTATTTTCTCAAATGGCAAGCAAAGGTATCTTTAGTCCTTCCATAGTTTCTTCAGGTTTTTAAATGATGATATTCAGCTTCTTTACTTTATTATGTGATCTTTTCCTTTCTGTTTGCTGATTTGTTGGACACGAGTCTGTGCTTTCTTGAAAGCCTCATATTTCTACGTGATTTCAAGGCCTTTGAATATTACAAATGACTTTTTCACGAACTCATATTCCCTCCAGCGTCTCTTCGTTAATCCATTCTCAAGTATTCGTTCATATGCAGTTCTTTGATTAAGATTATCTCAGCAATTATATCCGTGAGTCTTTACGAACTGGGAATGAGCATCATTTTCCTTGTCAAAATCGGGATGGTTTGAAAATGCAATTTTTTTATAAAAAAACGTTTTTGTGTAATTTTTTGATCGTCGAATTTTGATGTACGTATGTTGAGATGTTGATGAATTTTCTCATGCAGTAAATTGGTTGAAGATCAGTATCTTATACTTCTAATACAGTGTCAGTAAGCATGTGTTCGAAACGGATAGATGACATTTCGGTATTCCCTGTGAGACACTCATGTAGTTATTGAACACTGTGTTGGGAACAGAGCTCTGATTATAGCTTGAAACATTTAGTTTTGTTTCCTTTGCTATTCATTAGGTTGATATATTAATCTTAGGTATATAAACTTATCGATTATCAGATTCTTGTGTATCTTGAATTGCCGAAACGCATTTTTCAAAGAAATCCAGATTCGTGTGTGAGTCAGTATTGGAGAATCCCCGAAATTGGTTTGGCAGAGGAATTTTTCGAGTTTTGGGGAAATATTTTCTGTCATATTGAAGGATTTTTTTCATACGTAACGGGCATTTCTCCTGGATATCAGATTCGTTTAATTCATAACCTTCAATACTAACCTTATTTTCCATCACATTTTTATTTAACTCTGACTACGGAATACTTATAATTGTTGCTTTTGAATTGTTAGTAATAAGACAAATTTTATCGATTGGGGGTAAGAAACTATTGATTTTCAGGTGGACATTGTGTAGACCTATGTTCACAAAAGGTACCCATAAGTCAGCGTTAATGAGATCATCTGCATTTTCTGTGAATTTCTGGTAATTAGTTGGTTTTTCATTCTGAGGTTCTTGAAATCGGTCTTCAGCGAATGGCAAATGTTTTCATAAGATATGCTCTGGTACAAAGGAAAAATATTTCAATTTACTTTGACTCCAAACTGTTCATGCCCTTAATTGCTGAGCCTAGCTTATCTTTTATAGAATCAAACATTGCAATTGTTGCATTGGAGTCCTTCCTTAACTGATCTTATTAATCTGATAAAATATGGATTCCTGACAAGCACCATATTACATGAATATCACTTGATAATAATAGTAGAAATTTGTGAAACAGTTTACATTTCTTAAACGTTTAGCTGTAACATTTTCTCACGGGTAAAGCCAGAATTGATTTAAACCGACGCAAACACTCTGTTGGTAATATTTTAATGCTTTGTTGATCATTTAATTTCTGATCGGAATGGTATTGGTTTTCTTTTCATATGTGAGGAATATAAGAAATGTCAACATCAAAATCATGATCCAGGTGGAATCTTTAATTTTTTTTAGTATTTTCTTCCTTTTTACATATGCATAACTTTTTGTGCACACAACAAAGGCACACACACACACACAGACACACACACACACACAAACACACAAACACACATGCAGGAAGAGAGAGAGAGAGAGAGAGAGAGAGAGAGAGAGAGAGAGAGAGAGAGAGAGACCTGCTTATTTGTCTAGCTATCTCATTTGCTATCTAACTTGCAAGGTGTCATTGACAAATATTCAGAATATGAATAACAAAAACTAAATAAGACGGACAACTTTTCTAAGCAAAGCGAACTACAAAATATTTGTAGGGGATGAAGTCGTTCATATGATAAAAAAGATCATGTTTCTTGGTAATGTTTATTTACCTCTTAATTGACTATCTTTTTACTTTCTTTCCGCCCCCCCTTAAGTGATTTTATAAACGTTTATGCAATGGTGCATGAATTGTTATATAACAAAGTTTTGCATCTTTCATTAAGAAAAAGGAAGAAAAACAACATCCGTTATAAGACTTTTTTTGGTATTTGATGGAATCTGTGTATCTGAGTTATTTACGTATGGCTGCAATGTTAATCTCAGTTCACACCAACATCCTGCACTGCAAGTTAAATATGCAGATGTACTCCTACGTTTGAGCAAAACACTCCGACTTTGACCCAACCTTGATCTTCTATGATAGAGAAATACTAAGGCGATTCTGCCCCCTCATGGGAATCCTGTCACATGAGTAAGGAGGATACACGGTCAGTGAGGATCAGAGGTTTTACAACATGCATTTTGTAGTCTTGAAGATTTTACAACAACGGAGCTCTATTATTTTCTTTGTAGGGAAACTTCAGCTCAGTGTCAAACGGACAAATATGTATATATATATATATATATATATATATATATATATATATATATATATATATATATATATATATATATATATATATAGAGAGAGAGAGAGAGAGAGAGATGATAGATTGATAGATAGATAGATAGATAGATAGTAGAGATATAGAGATATATAGATGTATAGATATAAATATAGATATCGATATTGATATGTTTTAAAAAAAGCAAAAAAAAAAGTATAATATTTCAAATTTTTTCGACCTCTTTCACATCTTGTTTGTTCCGTCAAGACGTTTCTGATCCATTCTACGGCCTTTTACGGGTGTATTACCCTAATGTGAGTGTGGTTAACTAGAAAGGCTTCTCTACAATGGTTGCAACACGAATAACATAGAATACCCTTTTGTTTTTTCAATCTCTCTGTTAGCCCTGTTCCCATATCTTTTTCCTGTTGAATGAAATGGCTGACACTTCGTGTTAACAACACAAACAAGAAAGAGTTCAATCGTCCAAAATAATTGCTAGTATCAGTACAGTAGTTCATTGGGAAGTAATAGAAGCTCGATATTTACATTTAGATATGATCTACGAAATATATCTGTAGATTTTTATTTGAAAATGACACTAGCTCTAGACACAGCCTGTATAAACATAAAACACGATTATACAATGACAGATTTGACTGATGCATTATTTCATGAAGTAAATTGTTCTCATATTATGATAGCCAAGAGATCGTGATTAACATCGCAACCCAGAATTAATGGTATATTTTCAAATGTCAAACGCTGTGAGTGTGAGTAAAATTTTGAAATGAAAAAAATAGAATTAATCAACTACCTAGATATATGGATATTCAGATCATATCCTCGTTTGTGAGTTTTAAGGATATATTTCAAAGAATTATTAGAAATATATATCAATCCATTTATCTAATGTATACGGACGACGTGAGAGTTGTTAGAATACCCTGATAGAACAGGAAGTTTTAACCGTTTACATGCGTGTAGTGTAATTCAAATTGAACTTGGAATTTGACTCCGTATTTTGCAGAAAACATAAAGTTAACTCTAAGCTTTTAGTGTGTATATCGACAAACAGATTGAATGAGATTGGAACTGAAAACTCACCAATGTACTGACTATTTGGCAATACAGAATTATACCAGAACAATATCGGCAAAATTAAAAGGTTTTTGCTTTGAGAACAGCAACAAATACACGACCATAATGATAACTTGAACCCCAAAGAATGTACACCAGAGAAACTCCATCATCACTTCTTTTATTATTGAAATCCCATCTAGAGACAATAATACACAAACAATCACCCGGAGATCCGCGTAGGCCACACACACACACACGCACACACACACACACACACACACACACACACACACACACACACACACATACACATCTATCTATCTATCTATCTATCTATCTATCTATCTATCTCTCTCTATCTCTCTCTCTCTCTCTATATATATATATATATATGTATGTATGTATTGATAGATAGATAGATAGATAGATAGATAGATAGATAGATAGATAGATAGATATTCGTGTGAGTGTGAGTGTATATTTCTTAGGTTTAATTTGAACTAATCTCATATAAATAAAAGCATGAATCCATTCAAGTAACTTGTAAGTTGTTCAATCATTCGTGGGCGTCTTCAGACTTATGTCATCATCATTATGAAATCAAGGTTGGACTTTTCATTTGCATTGCCCACACAGAATGAGATTGACATCCATCATATCCAACAAACAGCTTGTCTCTTAATCAGTGTGACATAGCCGGATAAGGCTCAACGCTTGGCTCAGTCCAGATGTCAAAAACGATTAGGGCAGCCTTTACTGCTCGGTTTGAATATCATGCTTTCTGATCTTTTCCCTATCTCACTTGAAGATAATGTAATGGATATGATGGAATGTATATCCCATTGTTTTATATATCAAATTCTAAAGTCGAATGACTGCCTCATATTAACCAGTGTAGATGTTCAGAATTATAAGTATATGTTTAGGTATC
>OY735210.1:54048118-54065618 GCA_963457665.1 Thysanoteuthis rhombus
AAAAGGACAAGAACAAGAACGAGAAGATGCAGAAGATGCAGCAGAACAAGACCAACGTGTGATGGTGTTAAAAGTGAAAAAGAAGAAAGAGTAGAATAAAAAGAAGAAATCATGATGAAATAGGTGTACAAGAAAAATAATTTTTGATGAAGTAGTAAGAGAAAGTAAAGGATAATTTAACATGTAATAGGAGGAGGAAGAGGAGGCGAAAAGAAAAAAAAGAATAAGAATGATCAAGTAGGAGGAGGAGGAGAAAAACAATTTATGATGGAGTAAGAAGGAGAGTAGGTGAAGGAGATAAAGAAAAATTCATGATAATTTAGGATGAAGAAGAAGAAGAAGAAGAAGAAGAAGAAGAAGAAGAAGAAGAAGAAGAAGAAGAAGAAGAAGAAGAAGAAGAAGAAAGATAATTTATGATTAAGTAGAAAAAGGAGGAGTTGAAGGAGAAAGGCGAGAGACGATCATGAGCAAGAACAATAAAGAAGGAAAATAACAGGAAAGAGAAAAAAAAAAGACCAAGAGAGACAAAAACGCGACGATGATGAAGTGGACAAGAAATTGTTAACCAGAGAAGAAAAAGACATTGAAAATTTAAATATAAAAAGAGTAAAACGTAGAAAAATATAAATGTGAAGGCAAAGATAAGGACATTTATTGTCAGTTTTTAACTGAATCAATTTATTAAAAGCCATTACGGCCACCCAGCGCTTTTCACCAAGCTTATTTATTCGGACACCATATTGCGAATGGCGTACTTTTAGATTTGTAGCTGTCGAATTAATTAAAAGCCCCTGTCTTATCCTTCAAGACTAACTGTATCAAATAAGTCAGTGCTTGCCAGGGGTGATACTGTCCCCGACTGAGCATAGATCATTTTAATGATGTCAATAATTAAAACCATCTTATGGCACGATCTATGCCCAACAGAGTCTTCCATTAGAGACGTCACTCTAGGCATATTTAAAATTGAGAACTGTTGAGAAAGATTAGCTTCTCACAGAAGTATCAATATTTTATTATGATGAATGTTTCCCGTTGTACCAGTTGCAAAACTAAACTTAGCCTCTTTTTCGAATGGGTTTTTGCTTCTCGACCAAAAGTCACCCCTGCTACCACTAATGTGCGGATTTTCGTTATTCCATGTTCATCTTTATTTTCGGAGAGTTGATTCCTTGAAAATCTTGAAGAAAAGTTTGTATGCATGCATATGCGCATACATGTATGTATGTGTATGTGCACAAGTGTGTGTGTGTGTGTGTGTGATTTTGTCTGTGTGTTTGAGCATGGGCGTACATTTGTTTGAAGGATCTTTTCTCAGTACTTTTAGTTCAGAGCTGAATTTTCCTGAAGAACTGTAACTGCCAAAGTCGGTTTCGTGCTAGAAAAGTGCGAAAATGCGTACAAGTGTAAAATCTACGACGATTTAATCCTTATCTCGTAATGATTAGAATGCTAAGATGAGAAAAATGCCATCAATCTTTCTATTTATTTATTACAAAACCAGGCATATTGTTGCGAACCTATTTCGACAACGGATATCATAAAAAACATTCAAACACTTCGGGCTCAGTCAGTTACTCAATATTAGGTTAATATTTTCACACAAACTTGTTTCAACTCGTGTGCTCTTCATTGATTGGAGGGATCACAACGTTTCAGCCGCAAGCGTAAAAAGTCTAGAAGATATCTATTATCAGCCATTAGTTTTTGGTATGAAAATTATTTTCTAAATGTTGTAATTACAATCAAATAATATAGTCGTTTTCGCATGAATTCGAGTACATCATTAGTGAATCCGCGCAAGTTTATGAAACTACTTGCTTCTTTAATATATATGGACACTGATAAGTAAACAAATTATTCTTACATCAATATCACCGGAAGGAGCAACGTTTACCAAAAAAAGTAGCATTTGGAGGAAAAAAGATAAATATTTTATTGCCAGCGCTAATTCATTTGTTTCGTCTAGCTGTCCAAAATGATGTAAAGACACGAGTTGTCTCCTCTTTGTTAATCTGATTAAAAAGCCGTTTCTCTCTTTTCTCCGCTTTCCTGTAATCTTTGTTTCACTCAAGTCGGGGCGCCAATGGCACTATTTATTACAAGGTGGAAGTACTCTGAGGAGAAATCATTCAAACTTTTACTGTTCTCACCATATCTGTAGTTGTTGAGTCGTAAATTTTTCCGAGAGAAAAATGCTGAATTGCTTTTTACATGATCTTTTCCATCAAATAATTGATTGCTATTTCATTATATTTTGGCAGAGAGATGGCAGTGCAATATTTATTTCTTCTTTTTAAAGCTCTTTAGACACAAATGAGTTTCGGCAGTTTTGACGTAAATATTTTAATGATCAGAGGAGAAAATTGACTGTTTTCTCTTAAACAAATCATCATACAAGCATATCTCTCTCTTCCTCTCTCTCTCTCTATCTATCTATCCATCTATTCATCTATCTATCTATCTATTCATCCATCTGTCTGTCTATCTATCTATCTATCTATCTATCTATCTATCTATCTATCTATTAGAAACCATAAATCAAAACTGTGAATGAATTTATCAACATCGATTTCTCCAATCTTAAAGTATATCAGTCTAGTTTGCTATATATGTACCGTGCGTATAGGCCACACCCATGGAATTACAGGACTGAAAAATCAAATATTCACTCTTTATTATCTCTACAAAAAAACAGTGTTGTTTTTTTTTTCTCCTTCCAAATGGTTCTGACCCCTCCTCGACTACATTTTAATGTACATGTGGGAGGGTAATTTGCAAAGTGAGTTTATGCTAAATTGGTCACTGTGTTTGTTATAAGGTGAGAGAAGTTATTTGTCTATTGGTGAAACAATTTTTCAATCGTTAATTGATTAACCACAGCATGGCATGCTAGGGAAAGACATTAGTTGAGTGACGAGTTCTTTTTCATCGAGTCACTAACCATATCCATCCATCAATCTATCTATCCATCTATCTATCTATCTATCTATCTATCTATCTATCTATCTATCTATCTATCTATCTATCTATCTATATATATATATATATATATATATACATATATATATATATATATATATATATATATATATATATATATATATATATATATATATATATATATATATATATATATATATATATATATATATATATATATATATATATATTGACAATGAATGAATGAGATCGATTTTACATTTTTCATGCATTCAGAGAACATTACGAGGGCAATGAGTAACATTGGAAAGTACCAAATAACCGACTGATTTGAATAGTATCTATTTGTACTAAATTAGGTCGCAACCTATGCAATATAAGGTTCACAATCATTAACATTTTGTTCTCTATTGGTATTAAAAATTCGCTTATTCCACTCCGAGTAACTCACTTTCTAAATGGTTTGTTCACAAACCTTTTTTCAACTCGTAATTTTGTTATTTGTGAAACGAGCACAAGACTTTTGCATGAACCCAAGGTAAAAATGCCATATGTATGATAGGCTTCTTGCAGGGAAAATATTCTCACAAATGTGTCTTACGACGTACCTTTCCGTCCATAAAATCAGGAATCAAGGAGTAAATACGAAACGTTCCATTCAATCGGTTCGTGATGTGAACATTAAAAAATACTTGGTAGTATTGTCCTCTTATTGCTGAAGTTGTCCAAGTTATTACGTTGACTGACGGACTTGTCGCGATTTATAATGTTCGATTCATCCGCAAAAATTCTTTAATTCCCACTGGCATCACAACTTAAACACGGCCATAATATTAAACACATTTTAAAGAAATAATTTCAAATTGTTGTGTCTACCAGTGTGGAGTTTCTCTTTCATTATCTTGTTTACATTTCAGTGATGTATGCATGTATTTTATATGCTTGTTTTATTTCTTATCAGAGCTACAGATGTTATGGACTTGGTCTTGTTTTTGCTTAAATTCTAACTCTCTGTGATGCCATAGAAGCAGGTGGTTATGAAATATTATCGCAAGCATATCCTGATACATTCGTGACGTTAAATGACTCAAGAATTTTTTGGGTTACTTTGCGAGTAAACAAATAGAATTACGTCGACTCTGCTATATATCAAGGAAAGAAAAATATGTCTAGTACCTATCATGTTTTTATACTGCAACGAAAGTCTGCTGTTTCGTGAATGCCAAAAAAACCTTTTCTTTCGGATCAAATTTGAATCGGTTCGTAAGGTTTATGAAAAATGAAGGATTGTGAGGGAAGACTAAAAAAGATGGAGATTTTTTTCCCTTACGTCGAACTACGCCATATCATTTCTCTTTTTTTTTTAATCAATTCTAGGGATGAGAAAAGGAGAAAGGAGAGAATGAAAAGAAGCAGACCTTGTTCCTTCTACTTTCGGGTATTTCATGGAGAGTTGTCGTCCTAGATAGAAGTAAGGTTCTACTATTTCCATCTTTGCATTTTTGATTGTGTTCATCGTATCTATGTCCTTTACATTTTTGTTCTACATGACGTGTTCATGCATACGGAGATCAACGTTCTTGCTTTCTTCATTCGGCTTGTCAAGCATTACTTGGAAGTTCTCAGCAAAAAAGGACAATGGCGTCAGCAAATATTAGGTCACTTAGGTATTGACCGTCTATTTCAAATCGTTTTTTGCCATTCTAAGTTTCTGAAGATTATCTCGAGGTAGCCGTGAAAGATTTTGGTGAGTTTGTATCATCTTGCCTCACCCTCCCTTTGGGGCAGAGATGTTCAGAGTCTTTTGTAGCCTTATAAAGGAATGCAGTCTACATGCCTTTCTGTTTGTTTGCATTGATGACTTTGAGGATTTTCACAGGGTCAAAATTCTTTTTGCAGTCAACAGATGCTTGTTTAATTATGTACTTTCTCTTCCTTCTGTTGATAAAACGGTCATATAAAAGTATATGAGTTGATGCACATGATAAGGGCCTAGCAAAATAGTTTTTTTTGAAGTTCATTTTTTTAAAATTTTGATGCTTATGAACAATATGCAAAAGCATTCAGAGTTCGCTCAAGCTTTATTATAAAAAATACTCAGCATTGTTGCTCTGCAAATAATGAAATTATCGACATGAAATGAGCCATTGGCCATTCACCAGGCACAGCAACTCGCATACTGTATATAACCTATACAACTCTAAATGAACAGCTTTCAAAATCTTCCAGATTTTTTCCTTGAAACTAAAAACGTCGATGCGTCGCACAACCATATATATATATATATATATATATATATATATATATATATATATATATAGAGAGAGAGAGAGAGAGAGAGAGAGAGATTGTATCATATAATATGGAAACTCATTTGCTATGATCTCCCGTAATTACACGGTTTCATTTGAAATATACAGTGTAAATAGAATAAACATTTGGCGAAAATGAGACCGTTGCAAGAATCGAAACAATATCCTTACCTTTGAGTTAAATAGCCGTTGGTAAGGCAGATGCGTAAATAACCCTTTTCACACCAAATTCTCATCCCATTTATTATCTATTCGTCTCTTTCGAGAATCAGGAAACGGATGTACATGATCCAACAGAATTATCTTGAATTGCAGTATATTATACAGAAACTTATCCATTAGTTCGATTCCTGCAATAGCTCAATTTTTTTAATTGTTCATACTATTAACATTGTCTATTTCAATTGATACGACAACTGTGTAATGACAGAATATAACCAAAAAATGAGTTTAATACTATAATACAATTTATACGCACACACAAACACACACATATATATGCTTATGTGATGCAACGACATTTTTAGCTTGTTTCTTTTATTTACGTTGTTTAGTCCGAATGATACATTAACTGCGTAATAAGTTTCCATATAATAAAACAGAATTTATAATCATCCTGATGGATCGCTTTAAAACAGACACAACCAGGCTCCAAATTTAGTTCAGACATAGTTAAAATTGCAACTCAGTTTGTTGCAACTGATCTCACGATATTGGTTTTGCCCGGCGTAAAATGTCTTGGATAGACTCGTTATTGATCTGAAAAGTAAGAAAATGTTTGAATAAATTTGATTCAGTCGAAAATCGAAAGTTATTATATTAAAACATATACATAATCCAACTTTGGATAAAAAAATTTGTTATTTCATTCTTTTCATTGTATTTTTTCGCATACTTTCATTTTTACATGTCCTCATAATTTAGAAATGTGCGTGTGGTTATATATATATATATATATATATATATATATATATATATATATATATATATATATATATATATATATATATATATATATATATATATATATATATATATTATGAATTTGCCAAAATTGTTCAATCGCCATATTTTGGTTGGATCATCAATTTCATAGATCTCAATGATTACGAAGTTAGATAACGCACTAAGAACACTTCAAACATTCATTTTATGTCTATTTCTTCCTCAGGACATGGATTGATAGAAATATAATTCGAAAATTGAATGTTGATGTAAAAAAAACTCACAATAATTCTCTAGTCAGATTGCTATGAAATTTGATGAGAGTAATTACGAGGTTGGCTGCGCTAAGGTCAAACTCCCTTGCTTAATTAAGATCTAAGAGTTGAACAAAACATAATTTTTCCATGCAATATTGTTTTAAAACTTTGTGTCCAATTTCAACTCGTTCATTCGTATTTCCTATGAATGGGATTAGCAAACTGTATCGAAACAAGCAGACCTATGTTGGGCAAAGGGGGATGCATTTGTCATCATTTTTAGCGTACGCCACTGCATCACTGTTTTTCGCGCATGACATCTCTTGTTTTTAGTCATTGTCATCTGTTATCAGTCATTGTTGTGACATACAAAAATAAAGTCGAACACCATTAGTAAGAGTTTGATCAAAGGGGGAAAAAATGATTCTACTCAGCCCAATGATTAATCCACCACTGACCTCGGAAGCAAGGGAGGGAGAAAGACAGAGAGAGCGAATCCTGCTCAATTATTAATGTAAAACTGGCCCGCCGAAGCAAAGTTCGAATGAATTTGTGAATCCTCAGCCTAATGGTTATTTTGTAAAGCGAAATAGGGAGAATGTGTAACTCAATAGGGTATTCGATCTCAGGATGCTTGAGTAACATGCTGACGCCTGTAACCACTGCGCTATGGCTGTGTCGAAATTAAGGATTGATTATAAATGATATTATTGTTAGATTATGTGCAGTTTTAATGACATATTTTATTGTCTTCATGGGAAGAAACAAAGTATTTATACACTTCATTATTATTAAGTATTGCTACAAGTTACTCTCATATTGTTTGATACTTCTGATTGCAACTAAACAATTAAGATGAAGGTAAATAATTAACGTTGTTACTTTTTTCGTGTTAGTGTTTTTCGTAAACTAAACTGAACAACTGCTTATTGATATTTAGTTGAGAATGGAAACTAATATATCTATGAATTAATCATATTTTAAGTAGGGAACCTCGTAAGAATTGCAGATGCTTTAAATAACTATTCAAAAATCTTTTGAAATCAAACGACAAAAAACAGCAGCCATTTGAATGAGAGTAATACAAAAAAGTATTCATTGAATCAGCAACGATCTTTACCCTCACGATGTCTGTTCCTAATCATTGGCAATAGATTCCATCATCCATCTTTCAAACCAACTTTTTAAAATTCTGAGCTGAAATATTACCATCTTAAATTTTGACATCAGACTAATTGCAATGATAAAGTCAACACCGTTGGTGTTCAACAATACATGTATTAACACCTTGTGAGAAGAGCACGTGACTTTATTAAATATAGATACAATTTCCTAATCAATACTTCAATGGTGTTCCCGAATATTTTGCCCTTCCTTATCATTAATTGTAATTGATTGTTGAGATCTCTTCAGACACCTTTAGAGAGACAGTCAATCTTGCATACTCATATCAGTCAAGTATGTATTCAGTTAGTATGATTGCTCCATTGTACAGAGCTATGTAGAGCTCATTCATCGTAAAAACACCTAGCTCTAAATTCATAACGAGGAACAGAAGTGAAATTCGAAAAAAAAACCCAACTGTAATCCCTGCAAGCCAATGACACAGTCGCTTATGTTCATTATTTCATATTTATTTACTACAGGAGTTTGAGTGACCGAGCCATTAAAAGCCTGGCTGAGATAGCTCGCGTTATTTTGAAATAATTCACCCGGGAAAGGCATGCATTGGCCCCTTTTATACACCCTCTACAGGACGTCAGAGGAGAGCAGTGAAGGTTATAGGATAAAATGAATATATAATTATGGATAAGCCTGCTTTGCAACAATATATTATAAGCCATTTTTTTATATAATAGTTACTATTTGGCCAACTGAGTGTACACTCAGATTCGATGGAAATAACCTTTGTTTTCGGATATCAAGCCAGGTAACAGTTATTACAACGATGATGAATTCCAAAGAGTATTTAGAGAATATATTACGACATTCCTAGTTATCCGGAACGAAATCAATAATTGCAACATTGTGTTGAGTTTTGATTTAATGACTCTTGCCAATAAACATATATGGAAGCTACAGTTTTTGAATTTCAGATTTTATTTTTACACCATGATTTTTTCTAATGTAATGCTTTTAGATTTCCAGTGGAAAAAAGCACTTAACAAATAATTCTCTATTGTTATTTTTTTGAACAGAACTATTTTAACATTTCCGTATTTTTCCTCTCGTCATAACTGCCGAGCCAAGTACATACTTTACACACACGAAAACACACATACATTCATACATACATACATACATACATACATACATACATACATACATACATAATATATGTGGTACAAATCAGGGTGGCAGTATAACATAATATAATAATATATCAATAATATAAAGCCACTTCTGAAATGTATAGGATTTATTTCATAGAGTGCTCGATACATACAACTTTTTACTCTTGAAGTTAAGTTGTTTTAAAGTAAATCTGAGAATAAATTGTAGAATGTGAATATTGACTCATGATCCGTCTAATGAGGCCCGAAGGGGGCAGAAACACATTGTACTATATATATATATATATATATATATATATATATATATATATATATATATATATATATATATATATATATATATATATATATATATATATATACACTAGTATACAACACCAGATTTTTTATGAATCTAAGAAATGAATGAAGAAAAAAGGAAGGCCTACTGGTTGGAGATTATTCCATACATGCAGTATTGGAGGGGGTGGTGGATTATCACTGAACATATTTCGCTCACCCCTCTTGGAAAGCTATTGAGAGGCAAACTAAAAGAAACAAAAAAGTTTTCTAGATATGGGGAGGGGTAAATATTCAAATTTTCAGCTGTCTATTTCTATTGGTGCAGCCTGTATGCGTGATACATACATACATACATACATACATACATACATACATACATACATACATACATACATACCCAGGCAGATCAGCTTAGAAACTCTGAAAACTATTGCTGATTTAGACAGATTCAGTTAACAGTTTCTAATATAAACATACACACGCAAATATGTATGTGTATGTGTGTATATGTGTGTTTGTGTGCATTTTTGTAGTCCCCATGTTCTGTTAGCGAATGAAAATACAGATAAATCTACCATTTCTTGTCCCTCTATATCTGCACCGAGATTGATAGACGGATGATTATAAACTTGTGAATAATTGTTATGCAAACTGGTTGTCCTATCTTTTGTAATACTTACTTTTGCATGTTTATTTACTTCGTGAAAATTCCTTTTTAAACGTGCCTTGAACAGCGGATGCTTGTGACTCGGTGTAAGCAAATTGGTACATATACGTGTGTGTGTGTGTGTCTGTACACGCATACACACATATACGCACGCACACATACCTACATACACACTCGAACACATATATACATACAGATACGAGTTTGTGTGTACCCACGTAGGTTCTGTATATAAGCAATCCCTACGTAAATATGTACGCGTATTGGTGTATTGTTTTTTGGGGGTTTTTTTCACTTCATTTTTTATTTGTATGTATTTAGTTTTGCATGCAGGGCCGTTCCCAAGGCATTTGATTCTCGTTGCGAATAACGCATGTGTGTGTTCTCATTTGGATTTTGTAACCGGGCGCCCAGCTGCTTGAACTGCACAGTAACACAAAGAATCTATCTAACCAGGTTTTTTTTTTCATAAGCCCAGCTAACTTTCTCACGAGGTTTCATTTACCACACATTTGCTTACAATCGCACCTTCTGAATTGATACATACAAAGTTACTTATACAGAATTGGCTTAATCCTGCTCAACGTAGAAAAAAAAAGGCTGATCTCTGTAAAGCATTAGATTGCTACATAATACGGTTTCTTATAATTCTTTACAGGGTAAATAAGCAGTAGATAAGAAAAAGGCTCAAGAAAATTTGGTAAGCATAATTAGAGGACGTATGGAAAGAATTCAGAGTAGTTATTTCTTCGATCATCATCATCATCATCATCATCATCATCGTCGTCGTCGTCGTCGTCGTCGTCGTCATCATCCTCATCATCATCATCATCAGTCCTTCAACGTCCTCCGTTGGACATAGAACTTCCTCAGGATTTGCCTCTCTCATGGGCGTCGCAGTACTTTCTGAATTTATCTAGCTTGTCCTTCTATCAATTATGCAAGCTTTGGTTCCGCATGTGATCTCGATGGATTCATGTCGAGAGTCATGATGCCCATTGGTTGTCCGCCATTCTTGCAACATGACCAGCAAATTGTCATTTGAGATTTTTAATGGATTCTATGATGTCCCTGACTCAGGTCTTTTCCTGAATATACTGTGCTGTCTTGTGGTCTCTCCATATGGGGTCTAGCATGATTCTCTCATGTGTACGTTGCATGGTTCTCAATTTGCGGATAGGGCCATTTAAAAGGATCTAGAGGGGTTCCTTTTTTAACTAATCCTGTTCACCCAATTATGTATTATCTCATCATAATTCAGTAACATTCATAGGAAATTCTGGTGTCTGAACAGTCAACGAGGCTGAAGATGGACGAGTTTACCACCCCCCATGGAAACAGTGGATGGCACCTATGCCCTCAACGGACACAGCCATTCCACACAACGGAAACAAAAAAACAATATGCTCTGTTGGTGAATCTACCCCTGCCCTTGGTTGAAAATTGACGCAGATCAAGCTTGGACGATCTGACGAAAGACCTGGGGGGAGAGCTTGACATATTTACTTCTTTAAAAAGTAGGTGTGGGAGATCAATTAAAATCAATCATTACTTCTTGTTTCATATATGTCTATACATATCGATACAAGCTAGAATTGTCTGATAGGGCAGTGTTGAAATATTGTATACACACACACACACACACACACACACACACACACATATATATATATATATATATATATATATATATATATATATATATATATATGTATGTATGTATGTATATAAATAAAAAAAACAAATAGAGCAGATGTAAACCGTGGATAAACAAAAACATGTGAATTTGCACTTGAAACAGAGTTTTGAGACTTTTCATAACTGGTAACTCTTCATCTCAATTTTTAGAGTAACGATAAGTTGAATCAGCTACGCTATTGGTTTCAAGGTTTCATTCCTTCAGCAGCCCTGTATATATATCATACTAATGGTTTCCAAAACAACCTTGTTTCACATCCATCGATTAAACAATCACTCGGAACATCCCATCTTTCTTACTCTTATTATTTGATTTTGTTTGGTTTTAGTTTCACACTTTTCTTTGGTGTATCCGTGTTATTTTGAATGCACTGCTTGACCTGTCAATGTTTTGGTACTTACCACTTTTTTACATTCTATTTTCGTTATAGTTTTTATGTTTCCTTGTTTCATTCTGTTTTTTGTTGATTCTGGTGAGATTTACTGTCTAACTTATACCTAAGGGATTTAAAGTTCTATATTCGGTCCTTCGTGTTACTTTTTGTAATATTTCATTTTAATCTCGTATAAGATTGTTCATAATCGAATTTGTTAAAGTGTTTATAATCATTATGTGATGTTATTGTCTCAATTTTCCTAATACTTTTATTCAATCAAATTAGAATTTATTTGTTCCTTTCCTTTAATTTTTTATTTTAAGATATTATTGTAAATTCATTAGTGACGTTAATTTGATCATTACAAACTTCATTTTTTTCTCGTGGTTTTTAAGAAGATTTCTGTCTTGCTAATGTAATTTCGTGTTTGTTTGTTTTGTTTTGTTTTTTGATTTTTTTAACCATGCAGTGGTTTCTCATTTCTGATTTAGATAATGTGTATCTTTTTCTCCCAGACATAGCAGATTTTTTTTAATCGTTGTTTTTGCATGGTATTATTAATTTTGAAAATTCCCATTTTATTATTGGTATTTTTTTTCGGATTGCTTCTTTTCTTTGTTTATATCTTCTCATATTTGGGCTATTTATAAACTTTTTCACCTGAGCAAAATGTGATACAAGTTTGGGGCTTCATGTGGGGAATATTGGAGACACCCTTGAAAAATAGCTCCAGCTGACGGAACTTCCCATCTTTGTATTCATGTTCCTATCTAAATGATTCGAGTTTCACAATTCATTTGTATATACTTATTTTTTTTCACTTTTTATATGGATAATTTCTTAATGTTTTGTTGTTATTCTGTATATTTTAATTTTTTAAAATTTTTTAGATTTAATTTTCACTATTGGTCAGTTAGTTATAAGTTTGGGTTCATGATTAGTACTAGTTACTATGTGTGAGATATTTGGAATAAGTCGAACGTAAAGTATATAAAACGTATCAAAATTTGAAAAAAAATGTTAGTGGTTGGTGAACTGAAGGTTTAATTGCCAACGACATCCGACCGAATCAGATCACATCTTGAATAATTCACCTCACAAATTACCCTTCAATCGTCAGAAGTTTATGAAGTGACACCACAGAGCCATAACACTTGCCAACATAGTGCTATCAATAATTCAATTTTCATCATTGTAACTGAAACGAAATTCTTTTTATGTCTACATTTTACAAACATCCAAAATCTAATAGCATATTTTTTTCATGTTTATAGCTATCAATCATCTCATATATCATATCCAAAATTCAGATTCTTACATTTGCTTGAATTTTTAAAAATGTTTTGATGAACTCCACTTAACTAGTTGGTTTTGCCCCTTTTTCTTCAAACTTCCAATAGTAGATTAAGAGTGTCGTTTTCTTGCTCCGGTATTTCCTGGTTATAGAGGCTTCATAGTTTGCAAGTCTCTTGTTTTCATGGGTTTTACCATTCACGATCTTTGCCATTCACGATATTTATTTTATGGAATTAATCAGTTATTCAGTATAGCACATTCTCCAGTTTCCTTCTAAATGCAACATTTTCCCGCCTACGCTCTCGTTAATTAGATATTAATTTTTTTTAATGTAATCATTGTGATTTTTTTCAATTTCTCCGAGGTTTCCATCCAACCCTACACGAGTTGATGATTTAAACATTCTGGATTTTGAGTTACTTGTTGCAGCTCAGAAAGTTTTTTCTTCCACTAATTCAATAAACATTATTCATACATTGTTTTTTACCTGCTCATTATAAAGTGGTTGAACCATTTCTCTGTTTTTAATATATTTGATTTTGCCGTTCTGTTCGTTTAAAATGTTACATTGAATTCAGTTTTTACTTCTAGTTTAAGCTTGTTGGTAATCAAAAGAATTTGTTTAGAATACTTTCTCATTCGACGAGATTTGTGTTAAGGTACCATTAGCTGATGTGGGAACATGTTGAAGTACTGACGGTGGGTGGTTAGATTTTATATATGTGTACAGAGGTTTACTGTTTGGTTTAGTGTAATGCTCGTGCATTTCATATTTTAAATTTAAAATAACGCATTGCAAAAGGACTATTCTAACATTTTCCTCCATGTCAACTTTGAACACCTTTTCCCCTTATTTTTTTGTCAAATGTCTTTTTTTTATTTTATCTACCTTGTGCCGATTACAATTTTTAAGGATCAAAATATCGTCATCTCTTTATTACTTGATACCACTCAGAGGAGATCGGAACCAGTAGTTATTTTTTCGTCCTGGATGTTTGTAACTCCCAATGGAATTACTCCATTAAAACAAAACATTGACCAAAAGTTTCAACAGAAGATAGACTGCCTCTGGATGGATCGCTCGAATCTAGAACATTTGTCGAGTTCATTATGTTGCTTGAAAAGTATGTCCCTAGCTAACCCACTAGTGAGAAGTGTAGATCCAATCAGATGGGGCAAGTTGGTTATCTTTTCATGAGGTACACATACTATCGAGTTTTGAGAAATACAACATTTCAAAACAAAAAAGACCGATGTATATTAGTAAATGAGGGAATTCAACGACCACATAGAAAGGCATATGGAATTACATGAGAGCATATCTCAATAGTGCATCAGTTGGAAAATGATCAAGAAAAAAAGAATATTGACATGATTTGATCCAAGTTTATCTTGTTATTTTGCAGGCTCTTTATTTTTCTTATGCATCAGTTGTATAAAATTACAGCAGACCAAATAGCCACTCTTACAATTTTCCAACCAGCCCCAGATACATTATTTTCTTCACATTCCATCTCAAAATATATTTGTGTCAGACGCTGCTACATACACACACACACACACACACACACAAACACACACACACACACACACACACACATATATATATATATATATATATATATATATATATATATATATATATATATATAACCTACAGCAAATATGAGCAAGAAGTGTGCGATTTTCCTGCTTGAAATTCGTCTGACATCAATGCGGCACCATCAAGTGTTGGAAACAAAGATTAAAGCAAGTGATTTAATTTGCCACGGTACCAAAGTGACCCCACTCCCCGCTACTTCTATATCTATGCAACTGGTTAAATAAAGGATTATAAGACCCAGCAAAGTCTGAAGGGTATAAGTGCTAAAACGATATATCTTAACAGTTCATTTGCCAATCTTCAACTGAACATTAAAAATATATATTTCGTCGAGTCATAACCACTATACCAATGGTGCAGAGCTTTGTTTAGAATAAAAAATAAATTTAATACAATACACATGTTTTTTTGTATATTTAGTAATGTTCATTTGAACAACTTCCAAGACATCAAGTAAACCGTGCACTTTCCAGATTCACATGACCACCACACGGAAAAAATTGATATGTTTACCATCGAAAACCCATCGAAAGTTATTCTGATTCCCCTAAACACAAATGTATAAAGGAGGTAAGTGAAATAATTGAAAACCTGATTGCTGGAACCGAATGGTAAACACGGTTTTACCTTATCAAAGAAATCAGCAATAACAACAAGACCAACATTAATTTCAAGCTCAAAAGACCCAACCAAATCTAATTTTCTGGAAACTTTGATATTTACACGAACCAAGTAAGATATAGAAGCATAATGGACGACTTCCAAGAATGTTCATCAGGGAAATAAAATGAATTCAAAAATCGAAGGAAATCCTGGTGGACACAGGTAAGACAACTGATACATTCAAACTCAAAACAGACGAGGATGAGAATATATTGGTTAAACCATTATATGCATCTACGAGGAAGAAAGAAAAACTAAATAAAACGAAGTAATCATGAATGTAAAGCAAACAAAATAAAAACATTGAAAAATATAAATCGTCAACGGAGTCTCAAAGTTTTAGAGAAAAATGTATGAATTCCCTTCAAGGACTATGAAAGTGACTTTAACAACACACTGACAGCAAGATTGATAGACCCAACTAAATCCGAAAAAAAAAGTTCTGTAAAACACTATTGGAGGATATAAACTCTGATATAGAAAAAAATGAACTCAACTCATTGATAGAGTAATACAGATATGGACATAAATTGGTTTGAGAAAATAGGAGGTAAGAATAAAGCAGTGTTCAAACAATGTTATATGGCAATTTACATCCGTTTATCTCCGAAGAGACATTGAAAAATACATTCATTATGACAAAGACCTGATTTGGAATCAATTATTTCAGATAGAAGCTCTATATAAAAATATAGATAACCTGTTTCATTTAAGAACGTAGAACAATAGGTTCCAAAAAACAACCTCTACGTTGATGTCACCTCGACAGCACATTATAGCGCTCAGATTTCAGATATCATTAGGCATTATATTTATTTATTACCAAACTAAACCCATTAATATCAAAGTAAGGGTTACAGGGCCCAACAGATATGAGTGTGATATGGTCTTCAAAAAACGTTACAGGCATAAGGTGGATAAAATCTAAGAAGAAATTACAGAAACAAAAAGCCCAGAGAATTGGTTATGAATAGACATTAAAGCAAATTTTGGAATGATCAATTTTGTAAGCTTTATCTTTCATTTATCCTTTGGAACATATGAATATTATACTGAATCCAACTTTGATCGGTTGAACAAAGATATAAAACTAATACTTGAACGAATGCCAGCATCAGTAAACATTAAGTTAAAACAAAACTAGTCGAATGATACAGTAAAAAACGGAATAAAATGTAAAAACACTTCAGACTAGCATAAAAGCTTTGGAAGAAAGTAAATATAAAAAGTACAAACTGAATTTAATTAGAGATTATTAAAAAAAAGAATAGCAAAAAGTAGAAATAGCTAGAAATATTATATGGTTCACCGATTCTTCAATGAACAAGTGAAAAACAATGAAGGAATAATGTTTATTGAATTAGTAATAAAGAAAACACTTTCCAAGAAGCAACAAATCACAAAAAAAATCCTAAACGTCAACATTACAAGTCAGGATATAGTCGAATCGAAACTTCAGAAAAATTGCCAAAAATTATAATAACCATAGAAGAAAATGGATGATAAATCAACCTGAAAACCATCGGAAAAAAGTTCCGATCTGAAGAATATGCCATCCAAAATAGCTGCTCAATCAGAGAATTATAGTAAAAGGCAACGATGTGAACCAAAAAACACTCAAAGACAAGGAGATGAATTTTAGGCAAGACTTGCAAACAATGAAGTCTCTCAAGAAATGATACTGGAGCAACGGAACTACACTTTTGATTAACTAATGCAAGTTTAAAGAAAGGAAAATAGTTGAATATAGGTTAATGAAAAATTCAAATTCATATGATAACCTGAGATCGAGATGTGAAATATGAATGTAATAGATGAATCGTAAAATATTACAACAGGAACAAACTATTTATTTCTAAATCAGAAATACCATAGTTATAGTGAAAATTGAGTGGTGAAAACATTCAGTTAGCAAGTGTTATTGTGCAGTGGTCCCACTCCATAATCTTCCTACAATGGGACTGAAATTAGTGAGGTTAAGTATTGACAGTGAGATTTGAGTGTCCTTGGCGATCAGACCCTCAGTTCAATAACCACCGACGATTATTTCACATTTTGACATGTTTTAATAGAATTCGTTCAACCGTTATAAAAAATCTTACAGATAGCAACGAGAACTGGAGTGTATATCAACTGAAAAATTTACCCGAGTTTGAGTCCTCC
>OY735210.1:54070618-54085618 GCA_963457665.1 Thysanoteuthis rhombus
ATATCACACCAGGCTGTACAGACATGGATTGATTTCATATGGAAAATTTCCCTACGCCTACAATGAATTACATTCCTTTCTTTTCTTACCTATCTTATCTTATCACCTTATTAATCTACCTGTATGTTCTCTTCTTCCTATTGATTAAACTACTAAACTCTTTGCCCCCCTCTCTCTATCTAAAACTACCATCTTTTCATTCCTCTGCTCTCTTCGTACCTTCTTATCAACCACCTTTCTTTCTCTTTCTTCTCTTACCACCCTTTTATTGAACTAAGTTTTCCCTCTGTATATTCCTACAAATATACAGATAACTTTGTTTGTTCTTTGCAATCTCTCTTAATCTTCATTAAACTCCAGTTTATATTAATAAGATGATATTTTCTCGATAACATGTATTTTCTTTATTCCTCTATATTTTCATAACAACATGCCTAAGTTGGCTAAGTGGAATATTGACAGCTTTTTCACGAATTTGTGATCCAGTAAAAAATCGCATAGGGAATCAATCGAAAAAAAAATAGTTGTATGATCAGTCTTGGCGTCTTTTATCTACTACATTCAAATTTTTGCATTCCAAAATTCCCTGTATCTCTCCTGAATCACCACTTTTTGGTCTAATCAACCAATAACACTTGTATGTTGTGCCAGAAAAAAAATGATAGTTTGAATATAAAATTGGAAAAGAATATCTAAAACTAATTTGATTACCAGGCAATGAAAGTAATTGCTATTAAGTGCGTATGTCTTTCCAAGCACTCTGGACCAATAAGAAAAATTATAGATATATTACGGTTGTTTTGTTTTATCAGTTTGCAATAAACTTCAGTACATATTCCCACACTTTGTAAAGAATCAGATAACATTAAAAATGTCATGAAATAAAAGAATAAATCCTGGTAGGAAAAGCGACAGTGTTGACTGCACACTGACGTCTTCCGGCTGTGATAATTAATAACATGTGACCTCGCTACTGCTTCTCGTTGTTCTTATCAATATGGGATGCTTATGTACGTGTCAGAAAGATTAGTCACAAGATGCAAAATAAAAGTATATATATATGTATATATATATGGGGGTCGCAAGTGTGTGTGTCTGTGTGTCTGTGTGTATTTTACATTACCATGCATATTCATAATCCAATGTCATAATGCTTCTTCTATCAATAGTATGTTAGTCATCTGATAATCAACAACAGCTTTCAATGCTGATGAATTGTCTTCCTCTCTCATTTCGCGTCGTATAATTTCAATCATTGTTGCTTTCAGTGTGTTGGGCTTCTGCACAGTTGTTAACTTTGTAGTCCTCGAATATATAAATGAAACATGTCTGCCTTTCCATTCACGTTCATTTTCATTTGTATCTTTTTGATTTTCACTCAGGAAAATAAGGAATAACACGTACCCTCAGCACTGTCAGTGGTATCAGAGCTAATCTAATTATGGTGGTTTTGAAGGCTAGTGGTATCCTCAGACTTCCAATGTTTCTAAACCTTTTGGAAACCCTCGGAGACTATTTCAAGCAAGCCAATAATAGTGTGTACTAATGTCACGTACATGTTCAGCATAATTTAAAGTTATATATTATATATATAAATTATTTAAAGTTTTATTATCCGAGGGAACACTTGATGGTTTGAACTTGAAGAAAAAGGGGAAAGATATGAACAAACCCATATCACCCAAGTAGGTACTCGTGGACTTTAATATATAGCAAGATATAATGACTCTAGTGGAGGGTGAAGGAAAAAAGAAAGGAAGCAAGTAAACAACTTAGTTCCAATGGGTGGGAAAAGACGAAAACCCTCTTAAAGTCACCCAATTAATAGAAGAAATCAATCATTGTGAGAATTCAAACATGTAACTGTTTCTTTTTTCCTTTCGTGTCTAAGGTTTACTTATGGGTTTTATACTGTAATATGTGAACGTATGCTCTTTCACCTCGTTACGCATAGTCACATCATACCTTGACAAGAGAGAATGCAATTGATGTTGAAAGCCGGTGGAGATTTGAAGTTATCGTAATTGAAACGTGTTACAAATAAACCACGTATACCACAAACCAATATCACTTCAAAATGATCCATAATATAATATACGTAATATGTGGGCTGTTCCCAGGAAGGTGATCTATTCAGCGTATATGGTGCCGTTGTCTAAGATAAGTTTGGTGAACTTGTCTGTTTTCTTTCTTCATGAGGCCCAGTGCTCCAATGAGCATTGGTATAATTCTGGTCTCCACAACCACATCCTGTCTATCCCCATGTATTTGGAGGGATTCTCTTTAACTTCCACGCTGTTGTTCATTTTTGGATGGGATTACGATGTAGATGAGCGTCCTCTCCCTTTTTTTCCATTGGGCTTGATAACAAAGATCAAAATTGTGTGCTTTTATTTTCCTTTGTCAGTGTCGATAGGTATGTCTCAGGGTATGGTACCATCGTTGTTTTCCGTTACAATGTTCATACAACCTAAGAATTCTTTTGATTTTGCAACTGCAGATATGCAGCTGCTTAGTTGTGCCTGTGGGTGTCCTCGTTCTTTGCGAATTTCGGTCAGCCTGGTAATGTACAATTTTTGAGGTACCAAACTAGAGTGATTGAAATTGAGAGTGTTTTTCTTTATAACAACCGTGCACTACTAAAACAATACGCTAGCTGAGACTGTTGGGCGATGTATCTGTGAATGCAACATAAATAAATATCTAATACAAACAAATGCATTCTTAGACATCCCATGTTTTTTTTTTATGTGTGTACAATTAAAATGAATTGACGGTCGCTCCAGCTTTTACCTTTGACTGAGATGGCACTTAAAATGTACGCACATACACACATATTGAGAGAGACAAAGATGGGGAGACAGAGAGGCAGAGAAAGAGAGAATAAAGTATGTTATGCTTCTGTTTGTACGGTTCATGCATTAAACGAACTAATTTCTTGATAAGTAAATGTGTGTGTGTATGTGTGTGTGTGTGTATGTGTGTGTGTGTGTGTGTATGTGTGTGTGTGTGTGTATGTGTGTGTGTGTGTGTGTATGTGTTCATGAATACCTAGAAAGTCCTAATGGGAGCAAATCGAACAGAAACATCAAATGTGAAATTTGAAAATTCATTGTTCAAAATGTATTCATGCTTGATAACGCACATTAGCAGAGAAGGGCTACGTTTTAATCGTGTGTTTTTACGAAGGTGCTTTCATGCTAAGTTTCGATGGACGGCCTTGGTCAGGGTCGCCATTGCTTGGAAACGGTAGAACAGTCGTCGATTGTTGTTCAGCTCGAATATTGAAAACGCTGATAGTCCGAACTTTGGAGACAAGCAGATAAGATTTCCAGACTGCAGGTGGGATATAAATTAGAAAAAAAGGCATGGGAGCCTTGTTAGTTATAAGATACAGAAGTACCAAAGAGATATTTAGAATACTGGACATTTGCCTAACATCTCTATCATGGGCACCAAACAGCAAATATTCCCCAAATTGGTCTAGCTAGTCGCATCATTTGATATTTTGCCAGTCCCATTTTCGCATATGATCTTGTGCAGATCAACGTTGTGAGTCGTGATGTCCAGTTGTTGTCTACCATTCTCGCAACATGACCAGCCAAATGCCATTCAAGTTTTTCCGGTGGACTCCAGAAAAATGCACATCTGGAGAAAGTAGAATAGTCTCCATGAAATCATCAAAAGAAGGAGAAATCAAGCAAAAAATCACACAAGGCTGGCAATTTTTTGTATAGCAAGGTGAACAAGAAAATACCCCTTGTCCTAAAAGAAAGATGAACAACCAATGATTTTTACCGATGGTCACATATGGAGCTGAAACACGGAACCTAAGAAATGATTGACCCTTAAACTTACAGCAATGCAACGTGCTCATGGGAAAATCATGCACAACTTCACATGGCGAGAACACAGTTTAATAGAGAAAAGACAGGAGTCTATGATATAGAAACAGTTACAAAAAAAACAAAACAAATAGCATTGGGCTGGACATGTTGCAAGAATGGTAGATGACTGCTGGAAATCATGACTCACAATGTATGGATCAGGTGCAAAGCTGTGGCTGACAGGGAATGGGATGGCACGACGTGCTACATAAATTTAGATAGATTTAGAAAGTATTTGCTTCGTGATGCCCATGATACGGAAGTATGGCGAATCTTGAGGAAGCTCTTAGTCCAAAAGAAGACGCTAACAGACTGATGATGATGATGATGATGATGATGATGATGATGATGATGATGATGATCATCATCATCATCATCATCATCATCATCATCATCATCATTCGAAATTCGGTCAGAATAGAAGAAAAAGTAATAGAGTTGGACTTTGTATATTTTTTCTTACATTATTGGGCTTCTCTTTGATTTTCTCACCCATTTTTTTTTCTCGTCCCACTTTTTCTATTCCTTTTTCTCAATTTCTTTCTCCTTCCATATTATTATCAGACATCCTTATTTCATCATATCGTAATTCATTGTCCACTTTATCACCAATTTCAACTTTTTCATTGTTTTCATCTCTGCAATCGTTATCGTAGCAGCCAAACCTTCACTTTTGTGTCCATACTTCCCTGATGAGAATAGTACTAACACCGACTCGAAAAAAATACCGTAATTTGTTACACCTAAGTTTATTAGTTTTTATCAAATTATATTTACTACACTAAATATATCCAGTCTGGTAAATATAATTAGCGGAAAAAAAACTAATAAAATTAGTTGTTACAAATTAGTGTAACTTTTTTAAGTTGATCTAAATAACATTTTTCATTGGTATTCCGTCTATATCTTTCTGATTATTTTCTGAAAATGTATTTGCTTACTTTCAAGATTCCTTGAACGCCATTGATTCTCTATTTTGGTCAAACTCAAGTCGAAGTTGGAGTGGCATTGTTTCTCTCTTTCATAACAAAAAGAAGAAGGACTATCCTCACTAGATTTACGAGAGTAAAATCTTCACTTGTTGTCCATTACGCCTAATTACACCAAACCCATATACAAAATTAAATTATTAATTCATTAGTTTCTAAGTAATACATATCTGATCACAAATTTACTTCCAGAAAAACTAAGACATTGAGGGAACAATTTTTTTTTTCATGTTGATCAACCGAAACATTTTAGGGGTGTACGTACAATGCAGATGTTTTAGTAATCATCTTCAGTTGGAATTGAAGTAAAAGTGGAATTTGACACTGCAGCAGTCAGGCTTTTCTCCTCCACATTATTTTATCACTCCAACTTCCGCTCTCACATTCGCATTCGTCCTCACTCTTACATCATTCATGATTGTTTTTGTCATCTCTTCTGAGAATGTTATTACTCTTTGCAATCATTTTACACATCCCTTTTTTGCTACAATTATCACGACTGCTACTGCAGCCACTGAATAATAATAATAATAATAATAATAATAATAATAATAATGATAATAATAATATTAGTAATAATAATAATGATGATAATAATAACGCTATGATCTGTGCTTGAATGTACTTTCCTCTCACTTTCTGTGAACTTTATTGTCCTATTTAATGTTCATCGGTGTAGGGAAAACGCCCGCTCTAATAAAGCGTCTAGACAAAAATGCCCTTGGTAGGGTGTGACAAATTAATTGTACTTTGTCTCTGCATGGGAAAACTTTCTCATGAATTCGTAGAAATGAAAAGTTTGTTTAATGTTTCCGAAGAGATAGTTTGAAATGTAAAACATTACACTCATTCATACCGGTCTTTTATCCAACTGGTTAGATGCTTCCTTCTCAATGCATATTTGAAAAGAAAAAAACAAAAAAAAGAAAGAAAAAAAGAAAGAAAGGTCTGGTTAGTCACCCAGAAGAAAATGTCACGTGGCTATCGTCTTTTGTCTGCACGTTTGTAGTGACGAATTGAAATTTTAGAAAAAAGGGGGTGATCAATATAAAAAGTAACTTTTCCCTTCTTTTTATTAGACAGTGAAGGCTAAAAAATCGAATCATTTCAAAATGTGAGCATAACACAGAGATGGTGATTATTTTTAGCATGAAAGTAAATTGTAAATTGATCTCCGACTAAGAACCTAATAACGTTTTTTTCAAGACAATAAGGAGTGAATGTTTGAATATCCAGTCCCCAGCCTCGATGATCTATGATACATATATACATGATCAGCCAGTCAGTTGGACTAACTTGAAGACTGAAGAAAATTAGTTTTATAGTTTGATGGCAGATTTGGGTGACGGTTTCTAATATTTGTAAAAAGATGGCTACTGGTTATTGGGAATCTATTACACGGTTTCAGATTGCCATGATATTAGGTTAAAAAAAGAGTTCCTCAGATCTTTCATCCTTGCTTCCTGCCTGTCGATGTTTTATAGTTGCCACAACTGCTTCCAAACATCAATATAAGAATTTTCCTACTTCCCTCAATAAGATCCATTTATATTTTTGCCTTTCCCATGAATATATCCGGCATATCTCAACCTGAATTCTTAGCGGACTACATCATAAAATCTATTAGTAATTTGAACAGTATATCATCATCATCATCATGATTATAACTTGTACCAACTTGGTTGTCTCGTCAATATCAGCTGGTAGTATACACTTGATATTGGGTAATAGCAAATCTTTCTCAGTATCCATGCTATTTCAGAAGTGTCCTATGGATGATCCTGATTGTCTCTTGGAGTTCAATTCCCTTCATTCTTTTTCGCTAGGCTTTCGAAATAGTTGCATTTTTGTTGCACATCTTCTTTAATCCTCTAATGAGGCTAGACTGAAGTCCATGTTTTTTGTCCTTTGAATAACTATTAAGATCAGCTCTTTTGTACGTTTCCTCGAATAAGATTTTATGTATTATTTAAAAAGATTTTCTTACCGAGATTCTACTTCATGTATATACCATTAGTCTGCGTTTTCGAATCGCTTCCGTTTATTCATTCAGTTTTTGCAAAGTAGAAACATGTTGCTTTCATTCTAGAACAAGTGACAGCTAGTCTCCTTTATGCCCCATCACTTCCATCAGTATTGTAACTGATTCTTTGTATGTGAATGTCTGGATGGCTTCGGTTTATTTATTGGATTACCATCTATCCCAGATTCTTTGCAATGCTTTTTGGGACTTTCCCAAGTGATCAGATGCGATCGTAAATATGCAATTCAAGAATCTTCTCAATTCCCTCCCAGGCTTCTGCTCTTTATTCAGCTTTTCTCATTCTTCTAATTATACCCTAGGGTTTTTTTGAAAAGACACCTAGATTAGAAAATGTCTTCATTTTTTTTTTTACTCACAATGTCTAGTTATAACATTCTAGTATTAATTGGGTAATTTGTTCAAATTTCGAAGTCTCGGAGACCTTATTTAGAGTATCATTATCTTCATACCAGATATTTCTGCTAATAAAACCGAGTGAGAGCTTGTCTTTTAAGATCCTCAGTCCTATTCTTTCAATCAATGCATACATCAATAGGAACTGGATGCATAGACTTCAATTTGAAAACAATACTTTCTTGTTATGGTTTGAGAATACATAGACGGATGATTTTTTTGAATCACTGTATTTTTATCATCAGATGAGTTAGACCACTCTTTCTTCCTCTCGTTATCTCTCTCTCTCACTCTCTCTCTCTCTCTCTCTCTCTCTCTCTATATATATATATATATATATATATATATATATATATATATATAATGTATGTGTGTGTGCATTGTAGATGCTAAAAGATCCGACAAAATGTAGATGGGAATGAAAATTGGAGGGTGAAGAGATAAACGTTAGGGATAGGTGTTACGTATCAAAAATGTGTTATCATTCCGTGGGCGTATTTCCATGAATTTCGACGGGAGCCAGCCATTTTTTCAGAGAAAAGAAATTTTCTACGGTTCAAGTAATTTTTTTTTGCTGTTTACATGTTTGATGCTAAAGAAAAGGATGTTAATATTTCTGTGTTGTTCATTTTTTAGTTGGAGCGAGGGGGGGGGGGGAGTATTTGTATCCGTGTAAAAGAAGGTAACACTTGGCTTAAAAGGAGATAAGTCTGTGAGAGGTGGTTTAAAGGTGTGTTTTATCATGTCTCTGTGGGTGTTTAGCTTGTCTTAGATAAGAAAAGTAACGATGGACTGGAAGCGTTATTACAAAAGTAAAGTGGGTTTTGTTATTTCTTTTATAGGATAGAGAAGTGGTGTACAGCATTTATTGGATGGATGTTGATATATGTTGGGTATGATGGGAGTAGATGTGTTGTTTTATTGATTTATTTGGTTGATGTTGGGTGAAACTTGTGCAGAGGTTTGTTTATCAAATCTTTGGTGGTTGTTGAGGAGTTGGTGGCAGTGTGTATTTCAATCTTACTCATGTTGAAACTGTGGTTGATAGTGGTTGTGTTGGTAGGTATATGATGCAATTAGCGCGTTTTTTTTTCGTTAGGAATTAGTTTTGAGTACCTTGTATACTTTTGTACTAGATTTGTATATGAATTCTTGTGGGTAATTAAGGATACAGGGGGATTGTTTGATGTATCTCCTTCGTCCTCAAAGTATTCGGGGCTACAAATTCTGAGTGACCTATGATAAGTAAATTGTTATCGTTCTTTACAGAAGATATTGCGTTTAATGGTGCTATTGGTTCTGTGTGATAGGGTGTCAAGGGAGGGTGTTACATTTTTGGACTTTTTTTCCAGTATGAATTTAATAGATGGTTCCACTGTGTCCAGTCTCTTTAAGTTGTCTACATCTATGTGCTGAGGATAAATTTGTAAGGAATCATCTTTATAGCGAGGGGAGAGGCTCTTTTTGGTAAAATACGCGTGAGAGGGCCTAATTTCAGGGATTCTAGACTCATACAGGCTAAAACTCTACTTATTGGGGATCTCATTGGTAACCCTATTTTCTGATGAAGCTGAAAAAGCATTGGTCTGTTATGAGTGTGCATGCTTCGATAATTCTGTTAATGGGTGGGATAAGCTTAATCTACGCCTTTTTGATGCGGTTACTGAGGAGGTGTACGCATTTTTCTGCTGGGTTTTGGTTATAACGACATGTAGTATCGAATCTGGCTCTGACTTACTTTTTTCATATTTATGTTATTTTCCTTTTTTATATATGAGGTCCCAAGAGTTTTCATCGACCAATGTTGGACGTTAGCTCTCTGGCTTCTGTTCCATTTTGTCTGGCAATATTTCCTTGCTGTGATGGTTTTGCCAGGTTTCAAGAAGTTGTGATTGATGATTCCATTCGCCAACCAGCACACGGTGACAAAAAAAACATTTTTGAAGCAGGTTCGTTTGGTAAAAGTGTTTTAGTACTTTACCTCTGTCCAGGCACTTTGTAGAACGCTATCAATCGTTGCACAGAATTCATTCTTTTTTACAATATCCCACGATGTGATCAAAGAATTGATCGTTTTTTCTTTTTTGTGCAAAAGAGCAAACATCGTAACGGTTAATTTTTCGTTCCGTTTATCCGTCTTTTTATGCTCTATTAATTTAGTGTAAATGTCAAACAACTGATGAATGGTTTATTTATCATCCATTCGCAACTTATTGATTTGTTTTGCGTGGTTCTTCACCAATATTGACCCTCAATTGGATGTTTTCAATCACAATATAAATATAGATGATGCACCAGCACAAAGCTCATTTCATGAGTCACCATGAAGCACTGAAGAAGTAAACAAAATTTGAAACGTGAGCAACGGGGGTGAAAACTTAGCATTGGAAAGCTAGTAACATTTTAATTCCTGTTCGAATATTATCCGTTCCCATGAATCTCAGGTTAAATAATCGTTACCCTCAATCAGTATAAACGAATTATATCAAATGGCTTCTAGGTTATTTCCTTAGATTTATCAGAGCAATGCCATTCGTTGATTAAATAAACTGCCGATACGAATAAGTCCATAGTTATTAAATACGAATTCACTTCGAGATCACTTTAGAATATTGTAATATTGATTCTGGATGTTAATTCTTATTCAATAGTGTTATATGTATATCATCACAGCCCTGAACGATAAAAACATTGTGGAGGTTGATTAAATGCAATGCTTTGCCCTAATCGCAATAACCACACATGGATAGGAAATAAGTATAACATCTACTTTTATTTACGTCCCGGAACTCATACGTTCATAGAAAAAAGTATTTACCAGGTATACTACGAAATTGAGATAACTTGACACCCACAGAAGAATATTTGGCAATCCACACCTTACAGAATCGTTTCGACCTCGAAAACCAACTTATCAACGTTTTCGACCCTCAACACTTACTTATCAACCATAGCACTGCATTGAACATACTTTCCTTTCAGTTTAGCTTTCGGTTTTTATATTCTCCTAACAGTGTACCGTTATCGCTTTATTTAAGGTTCTACAAAGAATTCATGTGATATGAATACTCTTGTAGGTCATGTCTTTTTGAGGCATGCAAGAGAATAATGAGAATCGAATCGTGCAAGTTGCCATAAAATAGAACATGCATTCAAATTTTCTTAAGCTTGCAATAGTCAGCATAGTATTAAGTAAAAACAAAAGTAATATCTATTGCAATAGGTATACTGATATATATATATATATATATATATATATATATATATATATATATATATATATATATATATTTGTGTGTCATCCAAAGACAGCAGTTCTGTGGTATTACAACTCTTCGGCGTGGCTATAGACAATCCCTTATATCATCCACGAGGCAGCTTCAAAACCTTCGCTTCAGACCGGAGGCTGGTATCCTACCGCTGAGCCACGGAACTGTGAGGCTGAATTTAAGCGATATATTTATTTAGTTTAAGTTCCTCGTCCACCAGAGTGCTCTATTACCATTGAAGAGCATTGCATATATATATATATATATATATATAAATATATATATATATATATATAATAATAATAATAATAATAATAATAATAATAATAATAATAATAATTGTGTCATCAACAGACAGCTGTTTCGTTGTATTGCAAATCTTCAGTGTGGTAATAAACTATGAAACATTCCTTCCAATACCACGACGTAGGATTGGGACCTTCACTTTAGACCCAGAAGCAGACATTCTACTCCTGCCCCACGCAGAGTTAGAAGTGCTTTGCATTATATTATTACAGACGGGTGTCCTACCAAACAGAGCTCAACCCTAAAGGAGGGACCGTTAATTATAATGATAATTAATAATTGTGTCATCCACAGACATCTGTTTCTGTGTATTACAACTGTTCAGTGTGGTTATATATATATATATATATATATATATATATATATATATATATATATATATATATATATATATATATATATATATGTGTGTGTGTGTGTGTGTGTGTGTGTGTGTGTGTGTGGGTGGGTGTGTGTGTGTGTGTGTGTGTGTTTCAATACGCTGGTATCAATCTACCTAATTTGACAAATGCTGGAGGATGATATTTGCAGTTCATTTCAGAGGTAGGAAACGCAATTTAGGAGATAGTTTTTTTTCCTATCCCCCATCATGGCATACTAGTAAAATGTTTATGACCTAAAAAACTGCTCAATGGTGATGAAGAGATGGATATATCAGACTGAGCGTCATGATTGACAAAGACCCTCCTGACGGCTAACAGGGGAGGCCCAGTCTTCTGCCTGTCACAGGATGCTTCCTCTTCTTTTGTTTTTTTTTTTAGAAACATTCCTGTTATGTCCCACATATTGGATCCTATTCTGATTTCACTGTTGGCTGAAAAGGATACGTCAAGCTTGACTTCCATTGGTATTTCTCAAAGTAAACACTCTCAAAAAGGTTGCAACGAATGAATGTCAGGAATATCAAGCGTTGATGCAACATTCTTGCAACAGGCAACATTTTTTTTTTTGCAAAGTAAGCGAAAAAATATGTATATTAAAGTGAGCATTGGTCCAGCCCTAGTACTTAAGGAGACGAGATGAGAGTTCAACAGAGTAAAAAGATATCAACCAAATGAAAAAAAGAATGCAGCTTCCAACAGGAAAAGAATATGCAGAGAGAGAAAAAATAAAACTGATAGACACATACAAGAGACGCCCTAGTTAATCTATGTAGAGAAGCACTTGATATATGTGGAATATAAGTTAGTGACTAGAAGGTTTTTTTGATTGGGTGAAGACTGTTGACAGATGAGACTAGAGCTCAATCTATCTGTGTACTAAAGAACAGGACGAATAATTGGAGGCTCAAACTACGTGCTACTGTTGCACAAAATGCAAAATGACTTTAATGTCTCTTAGGAACAGTGTATAGAATTTGATGCAAAGTGTGTATTGTGAAGAGTCATAAGCTCGTTTATTCAATGTTACAAAACAGGGAATATATTAAAAAAATACAAGAGAATTCATGAAAAGATTTCAAGTGGTACGAACTTTAATATGCATGATTAGTAAATGCATGGTAAGACACAAAAGAGGAAGAAAGAAAGCTTTGAATTCGTTTCATTTTTTTACAATAAACCCTTAAAAGCTTCTTTCATCTTTGATTCGATTAGTCAGGAAATGTTTAGATATACAGTGTGGAAATAATTTGAACAATTTTGAAATTCATTGTTGAAAATGGTAACCAAATATAAGGCAAGGAATTTCAGACGTCAGGATCGAATATCATAATGCATATCGAAAAGATAGAGTTAAATCAAAAAAAATTCAGTGTAAAAAAAAGTATTTAAAATTTGAAACTATATATGTCCGTGCGTGGATGCGTGTGTGTGTGTGTGTGTGTGTGTGTGTGTGTGTGTGTGTGTACATGGTTGTGAGTATCTTACCTTGACGTGATACTCAGACAGTGAAGAGTTTACTCACCTAAATTTGATGAGGATAGTTTCCGATGTCCTTGTTAGGAAGGAAGAGCAGGGTCGACTTTAAATTAAATTGGGATTTGACCATGATGGAAATCATGTGAAAAAACATGCAGATCATTCAAAAATATTGTTTTCACGGTCTAAACATTATAGAGGAGTGAAAAAAAATTAAGTAAGGTCATCATAAACAGGTACAAATAATCTGGAGATGTAGCGTTTCTAACAAGCAAGGGGGAGAAACAGAAACAAAACCAAAATCTACATAGCTTCATTAGGTTTTGCTATGTCGTTCAATATACATTATTCGATGAGAAGAAGATTTATAATCAAGAAAAGAGTTGGAGCCACCAAAACATTATATCTATTGGAATACTGAGGAGAGTTTTGAATTATCAGGGAGATTAGATATCATTTACCGCCAGCATAAAAAAAATGAAGATGAAAGAAATGTATTTTGAAGAGACAAAATCTTTAGGAGGAGATAAAGAGCGAAAAATTATGATCTATCAAAGTTGTTCTCAACCAGTTCTGCCTAAAAAGAAAAGCCTAGTCAGCATATTTCATTTTCCAAGATTGCCTGATTCAGAGATTAGATTTCAGTATTGTATTTTGTACAACGATTAATACTACGAACGGCTTAAATCTGCTGGACTTGGTAGAAAAATGAAAGAATGAGGATCCTGGAAATGGAATAAAGACTGAATAATAGAAAAGGCAATGCGGATCGATATCCTCTAGGAGAATAATGCCGTCAAAAACTCCTAAGCGCAGGTCAATCGGAATTATCCCAATTGTGAATCCCGATTGACTGAACTGGTTAGTCTTTCCGGCAAGAACCGAGTGACATCGAATTCAAAGAGACGAAAGAATTCCGTCTGAGTGAAAATAATTCAGAGACTTTACCGGAAAGCCACAGTTGAAGCTTCTTAAATGAACCCTTGTGACACAAGATATACGTTTCACTGTCAAACGAAAATTTGCTACCGGGTAGCATAAGGAAATTGAGAAGGACACATTGGTATACTTTCACACAAATGGTTGCTCACAAGAACCCTCCCCCCCACACACACGCGTCCAAGCATAAATGCAAACAAACAAAGACCAACAGAAGTGCAAGCTGACATACGTAACATTATCATCATCAGCAGCACGAGCCTTTTGGCGTCTGTTGTTAGACATACACAATCCCCAACAGTTGTCAGACTTCTCTATCAAGTGCGATGCGGATCGAATCCATTCTGAACTTGTTTATTACGTCTTCGGATGTTATAATATACCAGTCAGGGTTTTGCAAAGGATCTTTAGGGATCCAAGTTGTGACTCATGATGACCAGTGGCAGTCTGACATTCTTGCAATACGACCAGCCTGTTGCTGCTTGGGATTCTACGATAAATTGGAGTCCTATTCAATATATATTTTATCATGATTTTTTCATTATTAGAAACAGTCCCGACGCTACAATGACCAGAACACACACACACGCATACACACACATGCATACACACACACTTAATATATATATGTATATATATATGTATATATATATATATATATATATATATATATATGTATATATATATGTGTGTGTGTGTGTGTGTGTGTGTGTGTGTGTGTGCACTTTTGTGCTTGTGTGTATGTGTGTGGACATTTTCGGTAAGTGCTGCAGAGTAGAAAAAGAAGCAATGTCGAACTCCTGCCCCCCATGAGTGTAGCTTGCTCAAAGGGTTGAGCAGATATATGTCAAGAACGCTCTGTGGAGGACATAGGTTTGCGTCCTGTACGACACCCATCTTCTTTACCTTTTTGCACTGTCGGCTGTTTGATATGCTATATGGTTAATACTGGTGCTGGACGAAGTATGTGTCCTAATACTTGCCTTTACAATTACAATTTTTTTCGGATATAAACTGTCCTATCTACTGACATATATATGTTGGGCCATGCATTTTTATACAGGAATATTAAGAGACATCGAGACAGAGATATTGAAACAGCGAAGGGGGAGAGCAAGGAAGATCATAATTGATTTAGATAATAACAGAAAGATTTCAGATGGATACACGGACAAGATAATCCCATGATATCTAGATAAACTGGTGAACTTACTCACAAACATAATTACGCTCATATGTTCTTCTATTCGTTCAACAGTTCAGTCATTTTCTCTGTGATACATCAGTTTAGGTTGTAAAAGACATGAATTTATA